>QPKB01000005.1:11245686-11575686 GCA_003546025.1 Camphora micrantha | reverse complement strand
GGGTTTCCTAAGGTGGATCCACGATGTAACTCCTAAAGGTGGGACCACATAATTCCTAAAGGTGGATCCCACATTCACAGTCATAAAAAGTGGGTCCCATGTACCACAATGCATATAAGGTGTAGTTTCAGTCAGTTAGCTATGAAACAAGAAATTTATGGAATTCAAAATGCATGAAATTCTTAGGCAGGCAAACCAAGCATGAATGAAACAAGGAATTCAGGAAAAGACAGAATTCAGAGCACTGTAAAATTCCAGTACTTGAAAATCCCAAGCATGAATTCCAGAAATTCTAATAAAGAAACGGGTTCTAAATATTGCAACACAATTAGTCTCAGATCGCATTTGCAGGGAATGGCTGCTATTTACCTTCATCACAATCAATAATGCTATAATAACAAGCCATGAAATGCCATAGACCTGCAAACATGACAAGAAGATATGGTTAGTATTCACTCTCATATTTCAGTGCTGAAATATTCATAATAATAATAATAATAATTTGTCAAAAGATCCGTTATAAAAAAAAAAGTAGTCAAAATATCTCTGCCAAAGACAATTACCAATACACTCCTGGTGTGTCTTGTTATATGCAAGTGATATACAAGGCCATATTGGTAGATAAAGAAGCGCAGCGCCAACACTATCTCAGCAATTCTCCCGCGCTTGCCTGTATGTTTAAGGTGCTCTTGCTCCTCCTCCCACCATGACTCCCAGCTTTTTGCCGGGGGCACCCCAATCCCTCCATGGTTGCTAATCCATTTATTCCAATCAGCCCAATCATCAACAATCTTTTGCCACTCAAATCCTGAAGGATTGAAGAGGAATGGGGCGAAGAGCCATGTGCCCACCATGAACCACATAGAAACTGTAATCAAGATATATGCTACCGGTTTTCTATATGTGTGACCAAAGATGTGGTACACAATAAGCAGAATCATCAACTCAAGCGCTTTGACAAAGTGGCTACGAGAGTATAACCTGTAGTTGTCAGCAAACTTTGCATGGAAGACCACAAAACCACGACCTGTACCTCTATATTTTGCACCACCGTGAAGCAAAGTCCTTCCATAATAATGGGTTTTGGTCCCAAGAGAAAAGGTGAAAAAAACAGGGGCCAACTGTAATTGCATTAATATGAATTCACTTAGTGCAGTACGGAATCCTCTTTCTAGACCTATCTCCATCATCATTGGTAAGGACATCAAAAATCCAAGTTGCACAAAAGACTGAGATGCAAGGGCCACTTGAAGAGACTTATTGTCACGAATAGCTGCTTGCCTAGACAGTTCTCTTTCAAGCCCACTAAGAGCGAGATAAAGGCGTCCATACAAAAATACATACACTGTGAGCACAGTCACCTGACAGGAGAAATTACACACCACAACTCAGGCATAGAAATGAAATGATGACACTTTTAAATGATTGAAGGAAAATTATGCACCATACCAAAGTGCTGAAGTAGAATCCCACAGTAGTGAAATAACACGACAACATCCGGAAGAAATCGAAACGGTGCCCAAGCCTGTATATATCACGGCTCAAAGTCTGCTCACCATTACCATTAGCTATCTTTGCCTCAAATAGTGAAATCTGATTGAGACCAACATCCCTCCCTTTGCCAACTTGCATGTACTCATGATGGGTTACATTACCTTCACGAAGTGTAGAATTGAAACCTGCCATGCCATCGACACAGAAAGTTGTCATATATAACGAGTATGCTAATTAATAACTACAACCTTAGAAGAAAAAAAATTTAAGCTTAAAACACACCTGCAAATATGTCTTCACTTAAATTGATAATCTTGGATGCTTTGCTCACACCACCCCTTGTGAGGTGAAATAATCTATCAAACACATCAGGATGGCCGTAGTGGAAGCGGACCCTAGTTTTGCACCAAAAGAAAAGAAAAGCTCAGCACCATGAAGAACAATAATGCCACCATTATAAGGCATAAATAATGCTGATAGCTGAATTAAAAAAAAAATAGTAGTAGGAAATCACTCCATATATCAATAGCAAAAGCAATTTAAGTGCCATCCTGAATAAACAATAAGTGGTCAAAAGTTGATGATAACCACTAATGCGAATAAAATTATCAATGAGTAGTTGAGGTACCAAAAGACGAGCTGATGTTGGCGAACAGGTATGACCTTAATAAGTTGGGGAAAGATTAACGCACTGTCGATCTCTCATAGAGTGCAGATAATTGAGGCAACCAGCTCACCACGGACAGGAGAGTAGATGCAGAATTTGATGAAGATCTAAATTTTGTCCTGACTGAAGCTTATTTGCAACAGTGGGCACATCGCAAGATGGCCCGTAAGGGTCCCGATAAGTTTTGATGGAAAACTTGGGCCCAAAAAGTCTAATTTTAAGTCTAAAACTGTGTTTTAGTGACTGTTTTATTATTACAGTAAACAACAGGGTGCTGTTTGCAGTTTTCAGAAAATCCCAGCAGTTGAAAGGGTCTCACATTGCTGTTTTTGGGCCTACAGTTTGGTGGGACAAACTAGACACAATCCACATGAGACCAGTATCAATAGGTTCGCCCATGAGTGCTCTTTAGGATCGTTGAGTGATGGCTTCCAAAGCATGGCCCATGTGGGCCCCACATCATATCTACTGCAAAGTGCCTGAGATGACCCAGATTATGGGGTTTTCAGATTTCCTTTATTTTTCTTATTAATTTCTGGATAAATTCCAGTTAGAAAGTTTGTTTCTATTTTTTGTAGGAATTAACTATAGTAGGTTTCTTTGGGTTTTAAGGTGGTTTCAAGTCTATACATCGGTGTTATGGTCGTCTGTTACTGTTCATGCTACAGTAACAGTTTTTATAATATAATAAAAGCAGTGATTTTATGGTTCTTTCTTCCTCTTTCTCTTGGGTTGTGCGGATGCTAGAAGATTGAGAAGGCTTTAAGGTGAGTTTAGTGATTTCTTTCAGCACTGTTCCTTCACCATTAAATTTCTGGATTCATGTTTTCATTACTGCATATTGGTGTGGTGTTGGAATATATCTCGATTTGGTTTATCTGCATGCGGTGACATCACTTCCTTCGAAATCATCCAGTGCATACAAGGCCTTCCAGAAAAAATAGGCATGTAGAATGTCATAGGCACTTGACCAACAAAAAAGGATGAGCCATAAATTCAGTAGTGTGTAGTCTCAAGTTGCTAACCAATACACCCAAAATGCAAAGGCATTAAAGGTGCAGCAAACTAACTACTTAACATGTAGAAGGCTTATACCTTCTTAAATTGTTTAGCATAGATGATTACATGTGTATTATGTTTCTTGATGATATTTCAACTCATGCTTGGCTAAAAAAAATGTGTTTTCTTTGATTATGTTGTCATTTGTTATTATTTAGGGGGGGGACCCCATAATATGGGTGAGGACCTAGTAGGACGTTGGACGCGAAAGGGGTCCTCTTGTTGTGTTTAAGACTTTAAGTCCCTTTTTTTTTTTTTGTGTGTGTGTCTTTTTACGATATGGTCGATATCAACCATTCTGTCATTTTCAGCAAATAAGACAGTTGCAGAGTGAAGAAAATCGGATTGACAGATTGGTCGATATCGACCATCAGGGCTAAGTTGTGAAGGTCAATATTGACCATTCTGTCGTGTTAAAAAACTAAAGCAGTTACAGGTTGAAAGAAATATAATGGGCAAATTGTTCGATATTGACCAACATGGCTAATCTATGATTGTCAATATCGACCATTCTGTCATGTTCGACAAGCGGTCATTCACTGGAGGTCTTTTTAAGAATTTTTTGAATCCATTTGATTACGCATTTTTTAATTGTTCCCATAAGGAGAGGTTAGGGAAGGCGACCCAGCACCTGACATTGGTGCAGAGGACGCGACAAAGCTGCTTGGTAGAACCTGGCGGTGGGTTTGGAGACGGAGAACCATCGAAAAACCTCTTACCCCTTCTTCTTCTCCATCAATTGAGAAATGGAGAAAAGCAAGGAATCAAAACCTAAATCAATGGCTGCAGTTGCTACTGCTGATGGCGTCCAGGGCTCGTCCTCTTTCGAAACCCTTCTTTTACCGCTCCTACACCTTCCATAGAAATCTCCACCGCACGATTGATCCCAACAAATCCAAGCCCTCCATCACAGATCCCAAGAAATCCCAACCCCACCCCTCCACCTCCCTCTGGTCTCAGACGGCGAAGCGCTTCTCCAACCTTAGCCTCATCTCCGCCTACCACTACTCCATCCGCCTGCCTCCACCGGCGGCTTTTGCGGTTGGTCAACAAACTCGACGACCTCCCAACGGAGATGACATGCCCGTAGTCTACTTCACCACCCTCACCACATTCGCCGGACCTAGGAGGACTGCATCTCTGTCAGGTCGATTTTTCATGGCTTCAAGGTTCCCGTCGACGAGCGCGACATCTTGATGGACTCAGCGTACCGACGGGAGCTCCAAGCGGTGCTCTGACTGAAGCCGATCGTACTTCCACAGGTGTTGCAGACAGCATCCTCGCAATGATTGTGGATGGCTGATGATGATGAAGAACAACAAGATGAGGAGAACAAAGGGTTTCCTCCTTTAAGCCAGTACTCGATTCAATAGGTGATGTTTCCATATAGGAATGTGAGGGAGATGGAGCGGATGGTGAGGAAGGGAGGGGCGTACGTGGTGGTGGTGGATTGGATGGTGGGTGTAGCAAATTGGTCGATATCGACCATCCCAAAGAAAAGAATAGAAAAAAAGACAAATTGAGACCAAAGGACTCCTCTCGTGTCCAACGTCTTAGTGGGTCCTCATCGATATTATGGGGTCCTATGGGGTTTTTCCTTGTAAATTCCTCTTATAAATAATATGAAAATCGATTTTTTTTTTAATTTTTTACTTATGTTTTTTTGTACGAGATTAATAATTTGGGTGTGAATCACATGGATCTATGGTTAAAACCCTAGATCTATGCATGTATGTGCAAAAATAGTAATTTCTTCACTTTTTTTCTATTTAAATTTTTTTATTAATAATCTGTTTTTTTTCAATTTCTACCTTCTTAAATTGTTTGTGTTTATTTAAATGATTACAAGTGTGCTATGCTTCTAGTCCTAGATGATATTTCAATTTTCAACACTTTGTTTGGTTAAAAAAATGCATTTTCTACTTTTCTTTTATTACGATATTTCAATTCTTGCTTCATTTATGTTTAATAAACATTTTGTTGTCTTCATCAAACATGATTCTGCACATTACAGCCACTTAGTAGATCACGATGGCACCCAAAAAGAAAGAGAAAGGAGTTGATCCTGGATGGGAACATGGAGAGATGGTTGAGGGTGATAGTCACAAGGTCCATAGATTTAAACGTCTAGCTCATATATCATGGGATGCAAAAGGATATCCAAATGTCCCAACTGAAGCAAGGAAAAGAATGAGGGAAATTGTGCACGGAAACAAGTCTGAAAAAGAAAAGAAGAAACAAATGAATAAGAGGATTGCTAGAATGGCCAGGATTGATGGTTTTGGTGATGATGAGGAGAGGGAGTTAAGGAGGGCAATGAGAGCGAGTCATGAAGCTTATGAAATAGAGCAGGCTTGTATGGATGAGAGATGGGGTGGGGCTGGTTCTTCGAGAGCTCCTCCTAACCCTTAAGGGGACACGGCGAGAAGAGGGTCCTTGATCCATTCTTACATGGGACCCAAAGTATGAAGCAGCGAGAGATTTCAAGCTCTATCATGAGTTATATGACACATACAGCTATGAAAATGGGGAAAGCAATCTCAAAGTTCTTCCATTATAACAGGATTCCACCAAACGTCACTACTTCTCCATACTATCGGGCCATGGTCGATACAATAGCTGAGGTTCGGCCTGGGGCTAAACCTTCTTCCGCTTATGAGATCAGCGGAAAGTATCTTGACATGAGCATGATGATTATACAAGATACTTACAAGAAAACTTTCAAATGTGGAAAGAGTAAGGGTGCACGCTTATGTGTGACAGATGGACAGTAGTTATTGTGTAACATGCACAGTAGTTATTAGGTCCGTAGATATATCTGGGCATAGAATGGATGCCCAATATTTGTACAGTTTGATGGATGAGACTTTGCACCACATTGATGGGTGGGATGAGTATGTTGTGGTAGTTGTGAAGGACAATGCAACTAACTTTAAGGCTGCGGGAAGGATACCACATGAGAAAAAGACACATTGTTTGGGTGCCGTGTGCAACACATTGCATTGATCTTTTTATGGAGGACATTGGCAAATTGGAAGAAGTCCAGAAAACTATTGAAGAGGGAAAGACAGTAACAGGCTTGATCTACAACCATCAGTTCATGACCGATCGATTAAGAGAAATGAATGAGGACCGTGAGCTTCTGAGGGCAAGTATTACATGGTTTGCTACACATTTCGTGGCCCTTGAAAGTCTTTGTCGGGCCAAGGCTAACATAATGCAGATTTGGACGTGTTCGGCACGTCGTGTACAAGAAGTTGTTCTCGGCACAAAATTATGGTATATGGCGGAGTGATACTCGAGCCTCTTCCATTGGTCTTGAAATTGGTGGATGGTGATATGAAGCCCACTATGGGTTACGTGTATGATGCCATGGATCGAGCAAACCTTGCAACAGAACAAAGATCCACAGAAAAGTATGAGACTTATTATAGGATGCTCTGGAAAATTATTGATCATCGATGGGACAACCAATTACATCAGGACATACACATGGCAGGTACTTGATTATTTTAGAAATTAGAATTCAATGTTATGCTATTTTAGAATTCAATGTATTAGTAAATATGATATTAATAATTTAATGACATCAAGCAGCATACTTCTTGAATCCAAAGTGCTTCTATAGCAAGCGATTCTCAAATCACAAAGAAGTTTTCCAGGGGTTCAAAAAACTTTAGAGACAATGGTTAGAGACAAGTACAAATTAATATTCTTAATCAGGTAACGAATTCATGGTTCAAATTGTTTATTTGATTATGTTAATTCCAGTCATAGACTCATGTTGTCATTCTCACGATCACGGTTACTAACTTTTCAAGTCTGCCTTTTATAATTTATAGCTGAGAAACTTTAAGGGCGCTCTGGGCAATTTTCGTTCCGATATTTGTAGATTGAGTCATACGAGGATGGACCCAGGTATATTTCTATTATGAATTTTTTCTTTAACGTTCATAACTTCATATGATTACAGTACCTATTGGATTATGACAAAAAACTTACTTTATTATTTTGAAATTTGAACACAACTGAATGGTGGGCTACATTAGTGGATGAAGTACCCGATCTTAGAAATTTTGCAATTTTTTTTGTTTTGAGCCAAACAGCATCATCGTCGGCGTGTGAAAGAAATCGGAGCACCTTCAGTCTGATACACACGAAGAGCTGAAATCGCCTAACAATGCAAAAGTTGGAGAAGTTGGTCTTTGTCCATTATAACATGAGATTAAGGGCAAGGAATATGCAAAGAAGAGACAATGGAGATTATAATCCAATTAACTTGGATTATATATTTGAGGAAGATGACCCACTGGATGATTGGTTGGCTGAAAAAGAGGTTCCAGTGTTGTCTAACACAGATTTCCTCAATGAAGCCATGGGTGATGTTGATGAATTTAAGACCGATCAAGAAAGACAACAGTCACCACCTCCCCTTCGCAAATCGGCTACTACGCGCGAAAAGGGAAAGAATATTGCAACGTCATCATCATAAGGCTCACAATGTCAACTGCGTGGTCAAAGCCGTTAGGTAGAGATGACACATTCTACTTCGGAACATGCTAGTAGTAGAGATAAATCAACATCACATTCAGCTGGTGGTTCAGGTGGCGCCCTCTCCAAAGCCAAACTATGGGTTAGGGACCCAACTCTCCAATACAGAAGGAAGCCAAAGGAAAAGAGCAGGCTTATTAAAGGCGAACGCCTAGGAGCCAGGCGCAGTGAGGCTCAACAATTGCGCCTCAACTATTGGCAATCGAGGCGACTTGAAACAGGCGACCAATAAGCCCTTAAGGCGCGCGCCTCATATCCAGGCTCAGTCGTAGTAGGAGTGCGCCTGACCGTTTTCATCAGGCTTTAAATTAAAAAAGAAAGAAATGGAAGGGGCTAAATGAAAATTTTCTAACATAAATAAAGGAGGCCAGAAGCCTTAGCTTCTTCTAATATCATCCGACGAAAAAAAAAAAAAAGGGGAAAAGGAGAAAGGAGAAAAAAGAAGAAGCGACTATGACTCAAAAGAAGCCACGTCCGACGTCCGACGCCTCTCACTTCCACTGAGCTGCAACTTCCTCTGCTCCGACATCACGTCTGCAGGCTCTCACATTCGCTAAGCTGCAATGTCCGGAAGAAGAAGAGTTGCAACGTCACTTCTGCTGAGCTTCTCACGTCTGGTACTGTAGCGACATCCGGCGTCTACAAACTTTTTTTTTTTTTTTCAGCTGCTGCTTTTGTTACAGCATGTTGTTTTGCTGCTAGTCTTGACTTTTGACAGCGCTCTTGCTGCTGCTGCTGCAAATTTTTTTAATTTCCGCTGCTGTTTTCTTTTTTTTTTTTTTTTGCTCTGCGGTTATTATTATTATTATTTTTGCTCTGCTGTCTTTTTTTTTTTCAGCTGCTGCTTTGGTTACAACATGTTGTTTTGCTGCTAGTCTTGACTCTTGACAGTGTTCTTGCTGCTGCTGCTAATTTTTTTTTTTACTTTTACTGCTGTTTTTTTTTTTTTTTTTTTTTTTTGCTCTGCTGTTATTATTATTATTTTTTGTTGCTCTTCTGCCTTTTTTTTAGCTGCTGCTTTTGTTACAGCATGTTGTTTTGCTGCTAGTCTGCAAATGCTTTTTTTTTTTTGCTGCAAATTCCTTTTGTATGCTTGTTTTTTTCTTTTTTTTTTTTTTTTCCAATTGTTTATAGATGTCAACGGAAGGTAGTAGTAGAAAGGACCCAGCATGGCAGTATGCACATTTGGAAAATCCACAAAAATAATGATAGGTTCAAATGTAATTTTTGTGGCAAAATATCAAATGGAGGCGCTTATCGGGTCAAGCAACATCTTGCTGGGGGTTTCAGGAATATTACTGCTTGTCCAAAATGTCCAGCTGAAGTTAGAGAAGAGATGAATATGTTGCCTCATTTTGATGAATTGGCTAATGCGTTTGAAGAGGATAAAGATGATGATGTAGAGGTCATTGAACGTGGCAAAAGACCCTTGGCTCACGGTAGTCAAGTTTCTAGTGCTCGTGGAAGTACTACTATCTCCATTGTGTCCAAACCAAAAAAGCCAAAGCGAAAAGAGCCTGTTGAGTATTCTTCACTCCCAATCCGGACGTTGTTGTGCAAAATCGAAAAGCCCAAGGAAAACAAACAAGAAATGATGAAAATGATCCATATAGAAAAGAATTAAGAGAGCGGGCATGTTTAAGATTTGCAAGGTGGATGTATGATGTTGGAATTCCTTTTAATGCAGTTAATTATGATAGTTTTGGACCAATGATTGAAGCTATTGGGCAATATGGTCCTGGTATGAAACCACCAAGTTACCATGAGGTGCAAGTTCCTCTTCTCGAAAAAGAGATAGAGCATACTAATAATTTGATGAAGGGTCACCGGGAGGATTGGCTAAAGTATGGATGTTCTATAATGATGGATGGGTGGACTGACAAGAAAGGGTGGACATTACTTAATTTTTTAGTGAATTGTCCCAAAGGAACCATGTTTGTGGAGTCAATTGATGCTTCTAGCTACCAAAGGATGCAAAAAAAATGTTACAACTAATTGACAAGTTTGTGGAGCGTATTGGAGAAGCTAATGTGGTCCAGATTGTCACAGACAGTTAGTGGTTATTGGAAAAAAGTTTTTTACTTAGGCGTATTAAAAGAATCAGTTATCTAAAACTCTTTTTTTTTATCTCTTTTTTTTTCCTTTTGGTTCTAACAGGAAAGTTTTTGGAGGCGAAGTTCACACACTTGTATTGGACACCTTGTGCTGCCCACTGTCTGGACTTGATGTTGGAAGACATTTTTAAATACCAAGTCTCAAGAGAACATTTGAAAGGGCTATTGTGGTACATGGGTTCAATTATAACCGCCCAACTTTACTAAATATGATGAGGCGGTTTACACAAATGAAATAGTTGATCAAGCCTGCAAAAACCCGATTTGCAACTGCCTTTTTCACTTTAGCAAGGATTCATCAACAAAAAAACAACTTGAGGAAGATGTTCACTTCAGAGGATTGGACAAGCAGCAAATGGGCAAAGGAGCAACAGGGTAAGAGGGTTGCACAAATTATGTTAATGCCTTCATTTTGGAACACTGTTGTCTATGCCCTTAAGGTCTCGGGTCCTCTTCTTTGTGTACTTAGATTGGTTGATGGTGAGAAAAAGCCTCCCATGGGATACATTTATGAAGCTATGGATTGGGCTAAAGAAGCCAATTCAAATGCTTTTGGTGGAAAAGAAGAAATATATAATAATATCTTTGAAATCATTGACAGAAGGTGGGATGTTCAATTGCATCACCCTATGCATGCAGCTGGATATTTTTTGAACCTAGCGTTCTTTTATTCAAATCCTAATATTGAGCACAGTAATGAAGTTATGGCAGGCTTGTATAATTACATATCAAAGCTGGTCCCAAATATTGATGTACAAGATTAGATCAGTCCAGAGTTGTTTATTTATAAGCAAGCTGAAATTTTATTTGGGTTGCCTATGGCGAATAGACAAAGGGCGACAACGGCACCGGGTAAACTATTTTATCCCATAAGTTTATTCCATTATATCATAAAATTAGTTTTTTACAGTTATCCCATAAATTTATGCTAATTACCTATAATTAACAGCTGCATGGTGGGCTGCATATGGTTCCAAGACCCAAGATCTGCAAAAATTTGCAATAAAAGTTCTTCGCCTAACGTGTAGTTCATCTGGTTGTGAGTAGAATTGGAGTGTATTTGAGCATGTGAGTATTTTTCTCAAGTCTAATGACTTTAAAATATTTTTCTTCTCTACATATAAATTTTAATATCTTTTTTAATTGTTGCGAATTCATAGCAAAAAAAGAAATAGGTTGGATCAAAAACGTCTCAATGATCTAGTATTTGTTAAGTACAACAGAACACTGAAACGTCGATATGATATGCGTGTCATACTTGATCCCATTTCTTTGAAGAATATTGATGAACGCAATGAGTGGTTGCTTGGGGGGATAGATAGAGAATTGGATGAAGATGATGATCGTGTTTGATGATGATATTTTGACATAGGGTGATGTTGCTACAGCTTTTAAAGTTGGAGAAAGTAGTCAAAGAACTAGAGCAACATCAACTTAAAGGGCAAGGGCAACGCCAAGAGTGACTAGATCATCAAGTGTTCCTCAATTGATAGATGAGGAAGACGTGGATGGATATAAATCCAATGACGAAGGGCATGATTATGACTTACTTGGTGTAGATGTTGAGGATGACTGTTAGGTGCTCCTTAGGAGCATCTGTGTTGTTGCTTTGACTTTGAAGTATTTTCATGTGGTGGTTTTATGTGTGGTGTCACACTTTTGTTGGTACGTTTGTTGAATGTTTAGCATTTAGAGTGATGGATGCTTTATGACTTTTAGAATTCTTCTAATATTCCTCTTCTTTTTTGTTATAATTTGTGAATTATCTATCTATACCAAAATATATATTTTTTATCTACAATATGCACCTGGCTTCAATGAAGCCCGCGCCTCGCCTCGCGCCTAGGCTCCAGGAGACCTTAGCGCTTTGATGTGCCTCTCGCTTTTCAAAACACTGGATAAGAGGAGCACCAATACACAATCTCAAACTCATGAAAAAGGACAACACAAAACATCATCTTCTAGCAAGAGTGGTTCACCAAAAGGTGACCAAGGCCTGAACGAGCAAGCAAACGAAAGTAGTGATGGTGGAGGTGGAGTGGACGACTTTATTGTATATGACCAGTTAGATGGTGGTCAAAGTGAGCCTAGTGGTGGGTATAGCATAAACGAAGGAAACGAGCCCACAGTATCAAATGGCATCAAGTCCTTGGTTCACAGATTCCAATAGTTCGTACGAGCTATGGGCAACAGTATTATGGACATTCACACCATAATCCTTCATATGAGTATGGGCAGCAGTACGGTGGGCACAGTGGTCCTTCGCATGGGTATGGGCAACAACAGTATGGAATCTTAATTGCACCCTCCTAAGTTCAACAACCACCACCATATGCATATCCTCAAGTTATGGATCCATCAAATTATGGACAAGGTTCTTCAACTCCAGGGCGAGGCTTCTTTCATTTTAATATTGCTCGATCCTATCATCAAAATCAAAATGAAGACGACAACGAAGATGTACAACCCGCAAGGCATTCAACGAGGTATTAAATTTGAAAAGAGGCATGGTTTTTAATTCTTATATGCTAATTAAACCTTCAATTTGATGGAAATTGGAATATGGATTTCCCCTTTTTACTTTTACTTGTCATTAAATGGTTCGCCTTTGTCTCATTAGTGAATATGTTAGTTAAAGTTATCAATTATTTCATCAAAATGGAAAAATATATCATTCAAACTATCTCCATTGATGGAGGGGCCACTAGGCCATCCCATTTTAGTTTATATAGTTTTTTCTTATTTTTCCCTTCTTTTTTATTTATGGTTAAGATGGGACTCACCCCGACTCGGCCGAGTCCCATGCGACTCGGCCGAGTAGACTCGGACTCGGACTCGACACATATCGAGTTGGGTCGCATGGGACTCAGAATCAATCAAGACTCGGCCACGCGACTAGGATTGCCCTCCAACAAAAACTGGGACTCAACCCAATCCCACGTAACTCAGCGAGTTGACTCGGACTCGACCATGGCCAAGTTGGGTCTCAAGTCCGATATTTTAAACCTTGATCCAAAGATTTGGCTCAACATAGATCAAAAGGGAGAAACAAAATTCATATAGCCGACCCAAATATAATTGGGACAAGGCTTTGATGACGATGATGACTAGAAAATTCAATCATTTGATTAGCATATCGACAATCTAATCACCAATGTTTAGCATGTTGGAAATTTATATTTACTTACTCCCTCCCAAACACATACATGTATACACATAGAAATATATATATATATATATATATATATGGGAGATGCTGCTATGAGAGTAATTCTCATGATATTATGAGTATGGGAGGGGGGCCTCACATCCATATTTTTATGCCTACAGCCTAAATGTGAGGGCCCCCATCCCTTACTCAAATAGTACCATGAGTGCAACTCTCACAAAAGCATCTCCATATAGATTTCTATGGTTTCCTACAAGAGATCCCAAGTAGTAAAAAGATTTTGCTAGGAGGAGACTTAAATGGGCATGTAGAAAAGGATATTAGAGGATATGAGAGAGTGCATGGAGGATATGAATTTGGAGAAAAGAATAAGTTAGGAGACACTATCTTGGACTTTGCATTAGCATTTGACCTTGTAACAGAAAACACTTGCTTTAAAAAAGAGAAATGAGCATTTAATTACTTATAAAAGAAGAACTAGCAGGAGCCAAATAGACTTTTTCTACTTGAAAACATGATTGATTGGCTTGTAAAGACCAAGGTTAAACTAGGAGAGAGTTTGAGCACACAACATAGGTCAACAGTTTTAGATACTTGCATTAAAAGTAGAAAAAGAGTAGTAAATAAAATGTACCCTAAAACAAGGTTGAGGGATTTATAAGGAGAAAGAGCAACAATATTTTAGGGTAAAGTGATTGAGGATGGAGATTGAAATTTTGATAAAGTAACAACAATGATGTGGAAACGAATGACTAATTGTATTAGGAATGCTGCAAAAGAGGTGCTTGGAGAGTTGAAAGGGAAAATACACTATAATAAAGAAACTTGGAGGTGAAGTGTGGAGGTTCAAGAAGCTGCTCGAGAGGAGACATTACAAAGTTTGGCAAGGGACTAGGAATATAGAAAACTATAAGATGTATAAGGCAAAGCCAAGAAAGTAGTAAGTGATGCAAACTGCAAAGCATATGATGAGCTATATAATAGGTTGGGAACTAGAAGAGAGTGACATTTTAAGCTTGCAAAAGTAAGTAAAAGGAAACGTGTGGACATAGATCATGTCAAATGCATCAAAAGATGGTAAGAATGCAAAATTGGAGAAATGGTTGGACGCTTTAAATCCAAAAGCTTTAAAATAAGCCATAAAAAGATGAAATGTATGGATTGTAACTTCAGTGGGCATATAGAGAGAGCTAAAACTATTGTGGGAATTGAAGACCATGAGATTCTTTCCGTCACCACAAAGAGATTCTTTCCGTTGCCTTAGCTCTATAATTAGTAAGGATGGAAAAATTGATGAAGATCTTGAACATAGGATAAAAGCGAGATAGTTAAAGTGGAGACTTGATTCTGGAGTGCTTTGTGACCGAGGAATGCCAACAAGATTCAAGAAAGAATTTTATAGAACGATTAGACCAACGATAACCTATGGAGCTAATTATTGGTCAATCTAAGAAACAACATATGCACAAAATGGACGTAGCAGAGATGAGAATGTTGAGATCAAGGTGTGGTAAAACTAGAGTGGAAAAAATTAGAAATGAGCGCTTTCAAAAGCATTTAGGGGTAGCAACAATAGGAGAAAAAAAATTAGAGAAACATGTTTGAGATGATTTGGGCAGGTCCAACGGAGGCTGGCAACGGTGCCAGTAAAGAAATGTTCGGCTATGAAGGTTAATGGCCCACCAAGGGGAATGGGTGGGCCAAAGAGGACGTGGATGGAGGCAGCAAAGATAGATGTGAAAAAATGTAACTTATCTAAGGATTTGGCTCAAAATATATCAAAATGGAGATACAGAATGTAGTCGACCTCAACATAGTCGGGACAAGGCTTTGATGATGATGATGATGATTATGACGTACATAAGTAAATAAAACACAACAGTTTCAGTGGCATGTGAAAGTCACCAGAATAGTTAATCCTATGTAGTAATTCTACTATGACATTCATAACCAAGTTCTTCAAACTAAAATACTTACTTCAGTGGGTTGGCCAGCAATCTCTGCCCAATAGTAACAAAACTAGTTTCTTGATTTGACATAAACCATGCAAGAGAAGAAACACTGCAAATATAGCAAGACAAAATTAAAAGAAAACAAAGAGGCAGGAAGTAGATTAAATGTTAGAATTTTCTTGAGCATATAAAAAAAGCTGAATCTGTGCCGAATGGTAGAACAAATCCACTTACCTTCCAGTAAATATATGTTCCCTGAGCCCGAGTATTGATGGATATCTCACACCATCATGACTTACAAATTCTTGCAGCAAGTTCCTCATCTTGAAGGCTTCTTCCATATAGTTATCCTATAGAAATTGACATTCAGTACTGTAAATGGCAGCAGAAGCAGGCCACGTGCAGGCCAGACAGTAATTCATAAAAGACAATCTCACTGTGACTCAAGCGAGTAAAAATAACTCAAATGGCATTGAGTGAACCAAATCCAGCAAATACTAGATCAAACTCAACCAAGTTACTCAACTCAATCCCCTTTCAAGTCACTTGAGCAAGTTGCCTTTTAGCACTGCGATTCATACTCAACCTGATTCATATCAATTGTCTGCAACCCTTCACCACGAGTGAAAATAATGGCATGATTTTGATTTTCCGGCTTCCCCTCACCCAAAATTGCAGGGCCTGGAAGCTTTATGCGATAAATAACCTGTGAAAATCAAAACACACGGATAAATCATTGATATTGATGAGGTTAGATAAAGAAAAACTCAAGCGATAGAAGAAAGCAGCTTGGTTATGGAATAGCAATGTCTATTGAACTGCACTACCTTTCTTTCCTTTGAAAGGTAGCAAAACTGAAAATCATAAATTGATGAGAAAGATGGTTAAAAGAGGGCTGTATACAGTCTGCGGGATACTATATAGATTATAGACCATAGCAGTTACAGGCACAAATAGGTGTGCTTATGACTTATAGCTGTGACAATAACCATTTATCCAGTTTTTGAGATTTGTAGGCAACTTCAGCTTGTATTCATTGAGAGGAAGGCACCGAACAGTGCTAATGAATAGCTTTGCTGACAGTCTTCCCAAAGCTGAATGAGAATTCTGGACAGGATGTCTCATAGGATAATAACACCTTTTCTACTATTTAAAAAGAAAATTCAAACTCCACTGAATAAAATAAAAAAATCCACTAAAGAAGTAATAAAATATCATAATGCATCACCTGGTCCAGTACTGAATCAGCAGGATTATCAACCTTTGCTATTGAAGCCTTCACTAAAGCAGAATAATAAACTTTATCATTTACTTTTTTGAACTTATCTTTGCTGGGTTCTTCAACCTCATCAATATAAGCCACACGAAGAGAAGGATATCTGAAATGCCAAGTATCTCCACGATATTATAGCTATAATAAGAACAACCTAATAATGCACAACATTTACGAGTCATACGTTGTCATCAGCTTTAAAATATCATGTGCTCGAGCATCACCAGACCGTTTATGAATCCCATATTGCTGGCAGGATACCACATATGTGAACTTCATATCAGCTACAGCTTGACATTGTGCCCACAAAGATCTTTCAACCTTTCCTTGCTCTTCTGATGTTAACTCAGCTGCCTTGTAACCATCCATTAGAACTGAAGGAAAGTACAAAGTAAAATTAGACAGATCACTATGCTGAGGGACAGCACTCAGGAACAAAATTTATATCTAGGCGTATGCAAATTACCATCATCTTTGGCCATATCAAGGAAAGCCTGAAGTTCCAAAGCTTTTCGGTAATACATCATTCCTCTGACTATCATTTAGTAAAATACAAGAGTCAGTAATTAAGAACACAGTATGCAAGGCAATGCCGACACTTTTAAGTAATATGCCAATTTAAGCAGAATGTATGATCATAGTTTTCAAAATCAGAATCGTATAGTAAATCATTTACACCCATGAATCGAATCAAATCGCGAATCGTAGGATTTTTTATTTTTCTAATAAAAATGAAAAATAATTAAAAGTTACAAGCAACAAAAAGGTAATTATTCATAACCACCCATTTTCTCATTTATAGTAGTATAAATATATTAACAAGTCAGTCTACCATACAATCATATCAAGAACATCATGACATATATTAATATATATATATATATGAAATAAATAATGTGTAAATAGTTAAATAAGTTTAAAGAATCAATATATATTTTTTATTAGCTCTAAATTAAAATATAAAAATAAAATAAAATCCAAATCATCAATCTTACACAGCAAGGTATTTCTTAAAGTTAAGAAAGAAAAGAAAAAAGGTAAAAGATTATTAATATTAACTTATTGGTTGTAGTCATTCTTGCTTAGCCGAATCACTTGAATCGTAAGATTCAAGGAAATGAGTACCGAATCATAGGATTTACACCTGAATCCTAAGATTCATTTGTAAATGGGATTCATTACATAGATATTAATCGTTTTCCTTAAGATTCGGGATACGAATCATGGGATTCTAATAACTATCTGTATAATACCTGTTCTGGTCAAAGTTTGGCCTCTATATGATGCCCAAAGGCAAAGTTCCTCCTCCAGTTCCTCGTTTTTTCTGAGTTCTTCTTCAGAATCGCACTTAAGTCGCTCAAGAAAATTTTTCCATTCATCTGCCCAAACAATAATTAGAACACATTCCGATTAAGTTATCTGATAATCGAAATAATCTTACCCAAATTCCAAAGGCCATCTATAATTTTGGTATAAACCTGGATAGATTTTCTGCAAGTAGAAAAGGATGGAAACACCATCTTCATTCTGCTCTTCCAGCTCTTTAAGTGAGAACAAAACCTCCTCAGTATAGTAGGGGGTCAAAACACTGTGAGAGCAATTTGTTGCAAATAAATTAGATAAAATGCTAGCATCTTTGCCCAATGCAAACCAATGACATGATTTAAGTATCGCAGATAGACAATGGGTCCAGTAGCTAGTGAGTATTACCACATATCATGGATGCATTCATATGAGTTACAACTTACATGGTAGGACTTCAGGCATCCCCATGTCCTATGGTACACACACAAACCTGGCACAACCCAACTTCCCAAATCCAGGTCCTGTTACGGCTGTCATGGTCTGACTATGGGCTTAGGCCACCCAGGCATGAAAAAATAAATAAACTGTGCTCCTATAAACACAACCAGCCAATCATGACCCTATAAATAAACATCCACACTTCCACTCCAAAACTAAAGCAGTGTTTTTTAAACTTTACTTTCCAATTTCGTTACCCCACCCCCAACCTAAATAAATAAATAAGAATAATAAATATAATATACCCCGCCCCAAAATTAAATTAAATACATAGGAAAATTTTACTGGAACATTTTAGGGCCAGTTTGTTTGCATTGAGGTGAAATGAAATAACACTTCGAGAGTAAACGCACTAAAAGACAAAAAATTACTCCTCCCCTTTTTGTCATTTAGTGCTTTTAAGAGTACCCTTTTTTTACCATTTAGTGTTGTTTCAGAGCAGTTTGTTTACATTATGTACCTTTACTTGTAACCCCTTTCTCTTTCTTTTTCCCTTGATTTGACTACTTAATCTTATTTCATTTCAACCCTCATGCAAACAAACAGGGCCAGATATAAAGTATATAAAAGTAAATTTTTTGTAATATTTTATTCATATATCTTGGGATGATTATCTTACAATTAAACCAATTTCTTTTAGAGTGAGATTTGGCTAAATTCTATATAACAAAGAAAAATGTGTTTTAATCAATTTAAATTTCTCATAAGGACCCACTGTTGAATTTTAAAAATCAGAATATATATTCTATTAGTCCAAAGATTAAAAAAATATAGAAAATAATGCAGTAGTTACAATGGATCTTTTCCATCTGGAGTTGAATCCGGAAGAAATCTCTATTTTCAAATAGGATTGCATAAAGAGAAGGCACACACGAGGTGGATTTTCAAAAGCAATAATCCACAACTTTCAGAATTAACAGTGGGGCCATATATTAAAAACCTCAATCCAACAAGATGAATTTCTCCTAGATGTGCTCATCTTGGTTGATTTTTACTCTGACATGAGATGGCCCCACAATCAGATTAACTTAGTATATATAAATAGTTTTTTTTTTTTTTTTTTTTTTTTTTTTTTTTTTTTTTTTTTGTCACATTAGATTCACTTATATCGGGATGATTCATCATACGGTTGGATTAATTCCGATTAGAGTGAAATCTGGCTAAATCTTGTATAAGAGAAAATCGATTTAGATTAGTTCAGATTTCTTGTAGTAGGGATCCACAGTTGACTTTAAAAAATTGAAAGTTTTTATTCGGTGAGTGCAAAGAGATATATATATATATATATATAGAGAGAGAGAGAGAGAAGCATGTAGGCGTAGAGGTTTCTTCAATTTTTGCATGTCATTGTGATTCATTGATAAAGAAAAGCAAGTGGCGTACTTGGTCATGGGCATTAAATGATGGAATAGACAGAGATGGAAGGACAAAGAAACCTCTTTTCCTTCTTCCATCATTCTGCTTCCTTCCCGTCATCTGGACGCTACCCTCTGAGCGGAAGAAACTAAAACGAATATTTGATCATAGTTGTCAATTTAGCCTTGGGCGGAACAGAATGCCCCTATAAAAGTTTCTGGTACCAATTCCGGTATGCTTCGGTTCCAATTCCGCCCCATTCCAATCAAGGTTTCATACTTCCATTGTAGTGAAAACTAGAAAATGGTCAATAGTAGAGACTACTTTAATTTAATTGAAGCAAGCATGCTTTTTTTTAGTATTATTTTAGCATTCAACAATTTTTTTTTACAATTTTAGGTATTCCATTATATATTTATATATATATATATATATATTGGAATACCGGAATGCTGAAATTTTTCACTACAAGGTCAAACCTGAATGGCAACCGGAACGGAATTGACAACTATGTGTTCAATACCAGAAAATTTTGGTCAAACTGCAAACGAAATGAGATCATGGGGTCAAAACACCAGCAGCAATCGGGAATTCTGGATCATTTCTACAAACATGCTTGGATAGGTATGTTTAATGAGGTTTTCTACCTTGTTTCAAAAACCAGTTTTCTTTGTTTTTTTTTATAATTTTGTTTTTAATTTTTTAAATATTAGTTTTATATAAAACTCTAAAAGGAGTTTCTATTTATAAAGTGATATCGACTCGCCTTATTCTCTCTTCTTAAAAGTAAAAACTAGACAGACTCTGCATCTTTAGCAAGAGCAAATGTACAATGAACGGTAGCAAAGTATTCTTTTTTGAAAAATCGAATTTGGCCGAATTGAACTCTAAATTGTTCGATTCGGATAGTATGGAATTCATGTCTTCTCCCACCGAAATAGGTAACTATGCATTTAACTGCACAACTTTTTGTTCTTTACCCCTTTTACTCTTTTTTTTTTTTTTTAGATTATTATCACATTTATTTATTTTAGAGTCAGAGCTTAGATGGCAAGATAGACATGGAAGACAAGATAGACACAGAAAGATTTGTTGAAAGAAACATCATTCTGAAGGTTTGACAGGAATTAAAGCAGTTCTCAAAATCAGTAATCACAGGATTCAATGATGACCATGTTGCAGCAAATTCCTGCGGTGACGGTGAGAACACCTTGCATAAATATTTCTCTTCATTTGACTATTTTTGCATTAAGTACATGAAGGGGAAATTCTATATGCACCCCTATTTTTGCTGAGCACACCCACCTTTAGAAGAAAAAAAAATACACATGTAGGAATGTGGGTGTGCTCAGCAAAAAGGGTGGGTGCATATAGAATTTCCCGTACATGAAATTATCTCCAAACAAAGAGGATACCCAAACAATAAAAAAAAATTACTTGTGCTTACTCGTGAAATTTAGGCAACAAATTTGGACAAAAAACAATTCAGAGTTTGATGTATCAAAAACGTACGAGAATGAGAGCATGTTGCGGACTTTGGGTGCTTTTGGCATTCTCATAAAGAGTGAATTTGAAAAGAAAGAAATTCGCCTACGTGCTTCTAGATTGGATGGCACATCCATCGCAGACTCCTTCACCGTGAGCAATAGATGTAGCCTTTTTATCTATAGCAAAAATGAATGAATTCAAAACACAGCAATAATTTTATAATCAGAACTTCACAATGACAACCATCTCAAATCCATAAAGTTACCTTCTCTGTCCAGGCTTCTGATTCTGGTGCTGGAAATTTGATAGCTTCAGGTGATGCAAACAACTGATACTGTTTTTCAAAAGGTGTTGATTCATCGTACCTTCCAAAAAGGCCACCATGACTTGAATCCAGAAGGCTGCAAGGAAAAACTGCTCATTGAGTTCATTGAGTCTCATAAAAGCATGTCAATGCAGCAACGAAAATAAATAAAGGGAGTTTCCTTGAGTTGCTTTACCTGTTTGACACCTGTTCATCCATTATGTCTCTAGTTACAACCTCCAACATGTCCTGGAAAAGAAAGACAACCGAGTCCTTGTCTTCTGGTCTATTTGCTAACTGTAACAATTAAGGATGAACTGTATATAAAAACACCTAATTACCCAAAGATCCAACTCAAAGATATAGAGTACGGTTTTCGAATATATACCAAATATTCCGTCAGCTTAACAAAGTGAATGTGGAGGCTGGGAAGTGCGCTCATATTCAATTGGGTTATTAAATTGTCGTTCCCAATGTGCGTATCAACTTCTTCAAATATTTTTGTTATGACTCTGAAAATATAATTGCCAAGAACTATCAGGATCGGAGAGAATTTTATTCAGGAAAAGTCTCTCTCTAAAGGTGAATGGCTTTATGGGTCGTCCAATGAGTAAAAGCACATTCAATCCTTTGGCCTTAAATGTATTCAAATAGATTCCTTACTCTTTCTCACGTGTGCCAGCAACTAAGTGCTTGATAATGTTTTCAAATGATCGGTAGCACTCGCGAACAGCACAATGCATATAGATATCTCCACCAAGTCTCTTCTTCAGCTCCCGATCCCTACCATTACTATCTTTGGCCATATCTATGGCAATTGGGATCTAAAAAGAGAACAATGTGTAGGCATGTGAGTATATGAATTAAGTAGTGCATTACCAGCACGACATCAACACATACCTTGCTTGCAAGCAAGAATGGTGGCCATCGGACAAGATCTAAATCTCGATCAGCCCAATACGGAACAAGCAACAGATCCATTTCCCTGAAATTTCAAATAAAGTCAGAATTCTTGAGATGTTTTCAAACCGATCAAGCATGGGGTGATAATTTCATTGCAGTCAAGCACGAAGGAAACTTCTGCCAGCCACAGCAAGTAACTTATCTTACCTGTCACTTATTAGATCTTCCTCCCTGAAACTGGTAACAATTTTGTTCCACAGTTGTGCAAATTTTGCTGCTTCTTTCTCCTTAAGCGGAATCTAAACAATTAACCATTTCACAAACATTTAAAACTAATAAAGGCAAATCATTAAAAAATAACAAAGCAAGAATGAATTTCTAGTCACTTGTGAGTAAAGAGAAAGGAACTTAAACCTCAGCAGATTTGGAAGAAAAGGTGGCTTTCAGACCCCTTTTCTTCTTATCTTCAGTCTTATCCACTGGAATCAAGCAAGCATTGAAAGCACCCGGCAATGATTCAAATCTTGATCTCAACATTCCTAATGTCCGAATCTGGAAGCAACAATGACAAAACAAAAGGCTAAGAAATATAAATTAATAGAGACAAGGATAATTTAATTACTGAAAAAAAAATACAAGCATAACAGTAACATATAGTTTGAACATCAAATACCACAAATGACAGTGTGCATGCATCCCAGCATGTCAGATCAGAAACATGCATCCAAAGCATATTTGCGAATTTCATGTCATCCAACTAAAACGTTTCAGCCATTACCGCGTTTTGGCACTTAAATTCAGTGTTGCATCATGTCAGATAAATGAATCCCAATCTCATATTGATGCAATCCTAGGGTTAGGATCACAAGTGCCAGAGCACAATTAGGGTTCCCACATGAACAATCACACGTAGAAGATCACTCTCCAACGATAAACCGACAAGGGGAAATTCTATTAACTCAAATCTCTCATTATCAATCTCTACAATGCCATATATATAGTAAAAGAAACTTAGGGCCAAAGAAACAATCCTAATCAAACAAGAAAACAAGATAAAATTAGAAAACTAATCCTAATTAAACTCTTTAGTACTAAGAAAGTCTCTTAAGCTTTATTGGGTCCCATGAGAAAGTCTCTTAAGCTTTATTGGGTCCCACATGTGGCCCACGATTGTGTCTCACGTTGCATAGTGGGATACAAAGGCCTCATCATGGAAAAGATTTAGGTAAACCCATACCCTTCTTATTATGACAATTGAAAGGTACAGATTTAGGGACCCAAAGACATTCTGTGCAAACTTAATGTGATCCAATCTGTGATGAATATGACATCCAACGGAATCAAACTTGATCAGTGCCAATAGACAGGAAAAATGAATCTCTACAGGGTTGTATTGACGTGGGCAGCCTGTTAAACATAATTTTCCCAGTGGATACCATAATAAACAATCTACTCTTGCTATAAAGATTTGGCGTACACCTTTCATCTCATGTCCCATAGAAGCAAGACTCGAATAAAAGAAGGGGGAGTGGGGGAAAGTAATGTCCAGAAAAGAAGCCTCTTTTACCAACCTCTCCAAGACGCCGAAATGCCCCATAAATGCCTCCAAATAATGTTGAAAAAATTGCATACCAGATTTGGGTATCCATAAAATAGACCTGGAAAGCACCATAGCATTAAAATTGAGAGAGAGAGAGAGAGAGAGAGAGAGAGAGAGAGAGAGAGAGAGAACACACAAGAATGATTGGAGCCCACAATGCAATCACAACACCAATATTGTTCTTCGCTGTAAATAACAGACCACCAGTCACCACAATGGAGAACTAGTATCGACAATTGTAGACTAAGATATTTATGAATTTTTTTTTTTTTGAAGTCTCTACACAATTACCTCGTGGGAAGAATTCATGCCATTGGAAGTTTGTTACAGGGATTTCCATGATAGTTTTTGTTGGACCCACCAGAGGCCTTATCTGCAATAGGAGAAAATAATAAGAAAGCTGTACAGCAAAAATCAAAACAAAGTTGCATCTCAAAACTTTTCATATTCCAGTTAATATTACATGTTATGTAATTCATGATTGATGCATGCCAGGTTTATAAAACCTGATACTGCTCTTGGTGCTTCTAGGTAATAGGTACTTCTTCCGCTAGCGCAAACGGTTGCTTGTAACTGTGGGACTAGTTAGAGCGACGCACTTGGGCCCTGTTGTGGATAGCTTGTTGCTGTGCTGAGAGCCGTTGCATTCAGGGATCAGTTTACTTTCTTCTATTTTGTATTTAGCCCTGAGTGGTTAAGGTTATAGGAGTTAATCTATTTAAAATGTTGTAAATTGTACTATTGGCAACTTTAATATAACTATGCCTCGCTCTGACATCTTTTATGGAAATTTTTATTGGCTCGTTTCCTTGAAATATGTAATTATTAGATACATCTAAGTCACAGCCGGGAACTCAACCAGCTTATTAAATGTTTTCGTTTAAATTGCCCACGGCAGTGGAAGCAAGACTAGACCAGTTAAGGAAGATTCATCCTTTGAAGTGGACTGAAGTGATTGAGCCCATGAGGTTTGGGGGGCTGGGCTTAGGAGAATTGAAAATTAAGAGTAGAGCTCTGTTGACCAAGTGGTGGTGGAGGTTTGAGGAAGAAAGAGAGGCTATATGTAGGAAGGTGATTGAATTCAAGTATGGGGAGGATAGATGGGGGTGGGTTCCAGGTGTGTCCCTAGATATAAGGTGCAGGGTATTTGGGATCTATTGAAAGCGTGAGGGATAAGTATAATATGTGGGTGGGAATTTTTTGTAAAGCTGTGGGTGGGTTTTTGGCTGGATAACTGGACGGGGGTGGGTACTTTGAGTCTTTTGTGTCCGAGGGTGTTGAGAGCGGTATCCAACGAAGAGGCTTCAATTAATGAGTGCTATGTTAGGAGGGGGAATAGTGTGTGTTGGGAGTTGTCATTTAGGAGAGGACTTCATTAGTCTGAGATGGCCCAATATGGGGAGTTGATAGTTTTTCTTACTAACATTTATATTTGGAGGGATGAGGAGGATAAACGCATTTGGAAACCTTCACCAAATGGTAACTTTTCGGAAAAGGCTTTTTGTGATGTAGAGGAGGGGATGTCTCAACCAGGTGGGGCACCCGCCCGTGCCTGGATGGGGCTGGCTCACCCACGGGTTGAAGCTTTTTGCTGGTTAGCAATTGGGGAAGGGATCTCTACTGCAGATTTCTTGAGGAGAGGTATGTAGAAGATAACAAGCCTTAAGAAGGCCCAGCTCATAGGCCCATGTAAAAATCCCACACGTGGGATATGGTTTAGATTTACATCTAATGTGTACAGCCTTCTTTCCTTGTATAGTCTAGGATATATTCTCTCATTGATTAGCTGATTTATCTCTTAATGTTTTCCTTGTATAGACTAGGATTGATTAGGATTGATTCTTTCCATTCTTTCATTTATTCTAATTTGTAATCTTAACATACTTAGTGGCTTGATTAAGGAAACAATTGATTATAAAATAGAACAGTCGATGATCCATTGATCATTGAGTTTTTCTCGCCAATATTGTCTTCTTCTTCTTCCTCTCATCTCATTACAGACTCTATCATGGTATCAGAGCTTAGGTTATGATCAATCCTCTCATTGATCAATTCTTTCTGGTGAGAATCTTCTTCTATCATTGCTGATTACCCCCCGATCAAAAGTGGCCCACCACTGATCAAAAAGTGGCCCACCAGCAACTCCCACAGTTCTGATCGACAGGCCTCAAGGATCTTTTTAAGGATTTTTCTGGATTTTTTCTTCACCATTTAAGGTTGGTTTAAGGCTTCTCTTCCCCTGTCGTTTTTCATTATTAAGTGACAGATAGTTTTCATCACAACCGTCCAGATTTGTGGATCTGTACCCGTTGTTCATCAAACTTGGACTGGAGGAAGTACACTTGATCTTCTTCAAGCTGCTCAGCCTTGATCTGTGATTAGACCACTCTGTGGGTCCCACACACAGATCTAGCCTCACAAGTCCAGTTCGTCTGGCTCTTTTTTTTTTTTTTTTCACTGCACTGTGTTGAGTGCTGTTTCCAGTTGGCTGTTTCATCAGCCTCTCAGTCCTGTACTGCTAGTGCTTCTGGTTAGTGCTGATTGCTACTGTTAGTGCTACTGTTAGTGCTGATTACTATTGCTGCTGTATGCTGATCTGATCTGATCTATTGCTACTGTTAGTGCTATTGCTACTGTTAGTGCTGATCTGATCTCTTCTACTATTGCTGCTGTATGCTGTTGATGCTGTTATGACTGATTAAGGCTGATTAAATACCGATCAGTGCTGATTACTGCTCTCTTAGTGCACTGTTGGTCTAAATACTGCCATATTCGCCTTTTTATAGCAGATCAGAATACCTTTTTGGTTGTTTTGTGTGCTGCTCTCTTTCTTCTTCTGCTGCTGCTTTGCTCTATTGTCTCTTATCTACTACATTCTTGCAAATGGACAAGTACGACGTCATCCCAATTAAATTCAATGGGCAAAACTATATGTCCTGGTCCTTCCACTTAAGGAACTTTGTAGAAGGACAGGGCCTTTATGGTTATCTTGATGGATCAATACCTAGGCCTCAGATTTCAAGTACTACTGACTCCAAAGGCCTAGCCACCTGGTCCAAAGAAAATGCTAAGGTCATAACTTGGATCCTTAACTCTATTGATCCTTCTCTTGCGGTGGCTCTTCAAGCCTACACTACTGCAGTTGATATGTGGGCTCATCTGAAGAAAGTCTACCATCAAACCAATAAAGCCCGGAAATTTCATCTGGATAGTGAAATTGCCAAATATAATCAAGGGGATAAAACTGTGCAGGAATACTTTAATGGTTTCCTCACCTTGTGGACTGAAAGGGATTCTATGCTGATCCAAACGGTCTCTTCTGGATTTCTGTCTGAGGCTCTCCAGTTACAAGAAGAAACTCATATCAGCCAGTTTCTTATGAATCTACGACCTGAATTTGAATCTGTTCGGTCTGCGCTCATGAATAGGGAGAATACTGCTAATCTTGATACTTGCTTCCAAGAAGTCCTTCGTGAAGAACTTCGTCTCACTTCACAGCGCACTATTCTAGAAGCACCCGAAGCACCCAAAGCCTTCATTGCGCCTCTTCCTGCTGACTCGGCTCTTCTGGCAACTCCTAAGCAGACTCAATGTTATGAATGCAAAGGCTTCGGACATATTGCCAAAAATTGTCGCAAGAAATTGGTTTGCAGATATTGCAAACGGACCGGTCATGTGATTGATGACTGTCGAAGCCTGCAGCGTCGGAATGAGACACAGCCTAAGAAGCCTCCCTCCAATATGTCAAGACAGAATGTTCCATCCGCATTTCAGGCTCAAGCCTCAGTATCAGATACAGGCAGCACTTCCTCTGGGGCTATATCCATGACTCCTGCTCAGATTCAAGAACTGATTCAGAGCACAGTCACTTCTGCATATGCGTCTATGGGCTTCTCTGGTGGTCGGTATCAACCTAATTCTCACATAGCATCTCCTGCCTTCCATTCTTCTGCATCTCTTTCTTCTCATATTACCTCATCCACATGGTTTTTAGATTCAGGTGCCTCCAATCACATGACATCTGTAGAACATAGCTTTACAGATTCTCACCCTTACCTTGGAAAAGAGAAAATAACCACTGCTAATGGTGATCAACTTCTCATTTCGGGAGTTGGTACCATTACTTTATCTAGTGTTTCTGGGCAATCCATCACCCTTCCCAGCGTTTACTTTGTTCCCAAATTATCAGCCAATCTTCTCTCTGTAGGACAACTTACTGATGATGGCTATCTTGTTCACTTTTCTTCCTCTGGTTGTGTTATACAGGGGCGACAAACTGGGAAGGTGATCGCGACGGGGAGTAAACATGGGCGCCTGTTTTTGCTGGACATTGGACATCATTCTTTTTTTTGCATCTTCTTCTACTTTCAATAAATTGTGGGATGTTTGGCATAAACGTCTTGGTCATGTGAACAATGCACATTTACTTTCCTTGTTTAAATTTGGTTGTTTAGATTCTACTTTTGATAATAAAATGATGTCTTCTTTATCTCAATCAAAGTGTGAAACTTGTTGCTTAAGTAAAAGTCACATTTTGCCTTTTCCTGTTCATAATGCTCGTGCTGTGGCATCATTTGACATTATTCATTCAGATGTTTGGGGTATTGCTCCTACCTTGAGTAGGACAGGCTTTAAATACTATGTGACCTTTATTGATGACCATTCTCGTCATACTTGGATTTACTTTATGCGCATGAAATCTGAAGTCTTCTCCATTTTTCAAAAATTTTATAAAATGGTCCAAACCCAATTTCAGAAAGCAATCAAAATTCTACGATCAGATTCCGGTGGCGAATACATGTCTCATGAATTCTCTGCCTTCCTGTCTGATAAAGGAATTTTTCACCAAAAATCTTGTCCGCATACTCCTCAGCAAAATGGGATTGCCGAAAGAAAGAACAGACATATTCTTGAAACTGTTCGTACTCTGTTGATTGCGTCTTTAGTCCCTCCAAAATTCTGGTGCGATGCTGCACAGACTGCTGTGTATCTTATTAACCGTCTTCCTAGCACTATTCTAGGCAAGACTACTCCTTACGGAGTTCTCTTTGGTCACACCCCTTCATACTCTCACTTGCGGGTTTTTGGTTGTTTGTGTTTTGTTCATCTTCCTCCTACTGAGCGCACTAAGTTATCTCCACAGGCTGCTAAATGCATCTTTTTGGGTTACAGTAATGAACACAAAGGGTTTTTGTGTTATGATCAATTCGAAAAACGCATGCGCATCTCTCGGAATGTGATTTTCTTGGAACATATTCCCTTCTTTTCTTTACGTTTGGATAGTCATCCTATTGCTGTATCCTATCTGCCACAATTCTCGGAGTCTACTTCTCCATCACCTTTTCCCAAAGTCTATGTCCGGCGGAACAAGGTACCTCCTCTGGCGACTCCCTCTCCTGATCCTCTCCCAGCGCCGCCTACTGAATCTCCAGGTAATAATACTTCTTCTGATAACACCATTTCTCTGCGACGCTCTAGTCGTTCTTCTGTTGCCCCTAATCGCTATGGATTTCCTGCTTTTCTTACTTCCTTGGATAGTACTACTATACCCACCTCATATTCACAGGCCTCAAAGATTGCTTACTGGCAGGATGCTATGACTGAGGAATTGGTTGCTCTTGAAGCAAACCACACATGGGAATTGGTACCGGCCCCGGCTGGCGCCTCTGTGATTGGCAGCAAATGGATATACTCCGTCAAAGTACAATCTGATGGGAGTCTTGATCGCTACAAAGCCAGATTGGTTGCACAAGGTTATAAGCAGGAATATGGAATTGACTATGAGGAAACATTTGCACCAGTGGCGAAAATGACCACCGTTCGTACTCTTCTTTGTGTCGCGGCAGCCCGCAACTGGCCTTTATGGCAAATGGATGTCAAAAATGCTTTTCTCCATGGGGACTTGCGAGAGACTGTTTATTTAAAACCTCCGCCAGGATATGCTTGTCCTCCAAAGCATGTGTGCAAATTGCGGAAAGCTCTTTATGGACTTAAACAAGCTCCCAGGGCTTGGTTCGATAAGTTTCGGGCAGCAATCCTTCAAGTCGGATTTCGTCAGAGTCACTCTGATAGTTCCCTCTTTCTAAGATGGACACCGAAGGGCTACACATTCCTCTTGGTCTATGTTGATGATATGATTATCAGTGGAAATGATACTACCGGCATTACGGATCTCAAACACCACCTTACTCGCCACTTCAGAATGAAGGATCTTGGTCCTCTCACCTACTTTCTGGGGCTTGAGTTTGTGCGCAACAAATCAGGCATTAGGGTCCTTCAGCGCAAATATGCGACAAATTTGATCACGTCAGCCAGGCTTGATGATGCTCACACTTTTGATACGCCTCTGGAATTGAATGGAAAAATCAGTTCCGATGATGGCACTCCCTTAGATGATCCATCTGTTTTCCGGCGGATAGTTGGTAGTTTGCTCTACTTAACTATGACTCGGCCGGATATTTCTCATGCTGTTCATACAGTAAGTCAGTTTGTTAGCAATCCCCACAAACCGCACCTTGCTGCTGCATTACGCATCCTCCGCTATGTTAAAGGCACTCTTCATCATGGTCTCTTCTTCCCTTCTGATACTTCTCTACAATTATCAGCTTATGCAGATGCTGACTGGGCTGGCTGTCCGGACTCTCGGAGGTCGACCACTGGATGGTGTATGTTTCTTGGAAAATCTCTGATTTCATGGAAGTTCAAGAAGCAAACCACTGTCTCAAAGTCTTCTGCTGAGGCAGAATATCGTGCGATGTCTTCCGCCTGTGCTGAAATTATCTGGCTCCGCCGCCTTCTGTGTGAATTGGGTGTTCTTGTTGGTAGTTCCACACCTCTCCATGGGGACAATACCAGTGCTACCAGAATTGCCAACAACCCAGTCTTTCATGAAAGAACAAAGCACATTGAGATTGACTGTCACTTCATCCGTCAACATGTCGTTACTGAGAAGATCACTCTGCCTCATGTCTCTTCTTTTAACCAGTTGGCAGATATCTTCACCAAGGCCCTTCCCAAAATGCGTCATCATGATCTAACTAGCAAATTGATGTTTTCTGCCTTACCACATCAATTTGAGGGGGAGTGTAGAAGATAACAAGCCTTAAGAAGGCCCAGCTCATAGGCCCATGTAAAAATCCCACACGTGGGATATGGTTTAGATTTACATCTAATGTGTACAGCCTTCTTTCCTTGTATAGTCTAGGATATATTCTCTCATTGATTAGCTGATTTATCTCTTAATGTTTTCCTTGTATAGACTAGGATTGATTAGGATTGATTCTTTCCATTCTTTCATTTATTCTAATTTGTAATCTTAACATACTTAGTGGCTTGATTAAGGAAACAATTGATTATAAAATAGAACAGTCGATGATCCATTGATCATTGAGTTTTTCTCGCCAATATTGTCTTCTTCTTCTTCCTCTCATCTCATTACAGACTCTATCAAGGTATTCTTTCAGAGAAACATCTCAGATGTATGTGTCATGTGCAGGGTTGAAGAGGAGACGTCAGACAATCTCTGTGAGGTTGCCTCTGCTGTTTGGAGTCACTACATTTGAATATTTGTGCAATCCAAGTACTTTTCTAGTGCTAGCAGAGGCTCGGAGGAGGGCATCCTTCTTTGGGCAGAGTCTACTCCTTCGGAGGATTATCCCTTTTATGGTTTTTTGGTCAGTTTGGAAAGAAAAGAAACAAAAGGATCTTTTGGGGTGCCCATTCTTCGTTGGAGTAGCTTTTCATGTCGGTTAATCTTAGGATTGCTAAGAGGGCAATGTTGAGAAAGGAGATTCTTATCTTTTCCTTCGACAATATCTTAATTGGAAAGCTTGCTTGGTTTGTGGGACTTCAAGGAGAATAAGGATCGTCTTTTGGTTCACCCCGGATACTGGTGTTTTAAGATTCAATGTGGATGGTGATTAGGGACTCTAATGAAGCCAAGGTGTTGGCAATATTGGAGGCATTGAGAATCTTTTCTCTCTTGTTTCAAAGGAGTTTGATTGTTTAGTGTGATTCCTTCAATGCTATTTATTGAGTAAGTCTCGATATAAGCAATCCGTGGAAGCTCCAATTTGCCTTCAACGAGATCAAGTATTTGGCCTATAATATTGGTGCCACTTTCCATCATGTTCTTAGGCTGGCTAACGGATTTGCGGATGCATTAGCTAAGCAGGGGCTTACTAGGGTTATTCCTTGGGAAGTGATGTTGTAATTCTCTTTTTGGGGCATATGTTTTTTAGGGCATATGTTTTTTATACGCCTTCTCCCATGCTCAACAAAATATATATATATATATATATAATAGAAGTATGGACGATCCTGCCCTTAACATAAGGAGTGTACCGCCACCATCTCCCATCTTAGAATCCCCCTCCTTTGTGGGTCCATCTGCCTTTAGGGGTAAAATCATTCATCTGGTATCTTTTACTAAAAAGATAAGCCCATAGGGCGTTCCTACTATTTGTTATAAACATATAAAAACAAGAAATTTCAATTTATTTACCAATGAAGAAACCAAATTCCCAAAACAATTAAATGATGCCGTTACTATGAAGAACTGTGTCTCACACGTATGCCAATCACTAGGTTCAGGCTGCCCTAGTTGGCCAAGCAGTTCAACAGTTAAAGAATTAGAATTAATATCTTGGGAGTTGTAAACTTATTTGCCTCATTCTTTGTGTTCTTGAAGTTCTAAGAGTTTAGTGGCAAGTTCAAAAATTAATTAGGAAAGTCCATTGTTCAGTCTTCTATATTAAATAGTCAATTAAAGTTTCGGTCTTCTTCTAGGATGAACATAGTAATTGCTTTTTTATTTCCAATGTATAGTAATCATTATTAGAGCTATCCACGTGAAAGAACAAGAAGATATTGCTTTATCTAGATACTGTACTATGTACTGTACAAGATTTATGTAAATCATTGTAATAGATCGTAATACCGCATCAAAGGGATAATAATTGTAGTTACCCAGATATCATTCTCAGGAATTAAAAAAAGGGGCAGACCATTCATTGGATTGGTACCCAATTCCATCCCAACGTTGTCTTCCGCCAAACTACTTCTACTATGTCAATTATTAAGGTGGTTTTAAAAGGTAAGGGGTCATGAGTGGGACAACTTCAGATTACTCTACAAAATTTCTTGAATGAACTAGTGCCTCCTTCAACTTTGGTTAACAAGCTTTCTGATGCGGAATGCGATGAAGATCGAGTAACTGAACCGGTATTGGCATTCATTGATGCATAAGATCAAGCACATGGAATCCTATCCCATGTGTGAGGACTTTCCTCGAAATTGGGCACAAGAGAGTCCCATGCATAAGCCTAAATTTGAATTGCAAGGACTATTTTGGGAAGGACGGAGAAACAGGGTCTTATATGCAAGTTTTGTATGTGCTGGGCTGTTACGAGAGGGTGGACGTGACTGATCTTTTGGACCCAGCATTAATGGGTCAAATCTGGCTCAATCCAAGAGAAAAGGACACCACTAGGGTCGGCCATGAATACACTTCCAGATCATACAGTTTTTCTGATTTCTCTTTCTAGTTAGTTATCAACTAGCGTTAATTAGCATTTTACAATTATGAAATCATTGAGTAGGATGACTGATTTGATTCAATTTTATTAGGATCTGAGTAACGGTGAAGAACTTAGTCAGGGTGTTGAGATTTTTTTTCCTCTTTTTTCTCTTGAAGCAATATATGTAGAAAAATATCATTATTTTAGTGGTTTAATGATATATGCGTAATTACATAAAACAGCAGGGACCTCTATGTAATATCAAAGAGTCCAAATAAATAAAAGGGTGTGGTCATTTAACACTCCTTTGACTTTCTTCCTCTTCTCTCTTCGTCTTTCATCTTCTCTTGAATATCAAAGCCATACTTCTCACTTGAATATCATCAAAGTCATTTAACAACTTGGTATCAAATCCATGCTTTTCACTTGAATATCATCAAAAACGACACAAACAGAAGGGATTTAAAGGGAGGTTCTGAGGTGTTTCTACCCTAGCAGAACTTCTGTATCGGTTTGGCTGGGCTTAATATTGCTAGATTAAGTCTGACAGTGGAATAGAGCAGCCTGTATTGCATTCAACAACCCATGTAAGGGCCTGTTTTGCAGTTTCAAGGATCCTTAACAGCCAGTGTATCAGTGAGACAGCAAATGTAAGAACTTGGTTTGCAGTCAACCGAAGGTGTGTGTGGTTGGCATGTTGAGAGGTAAGGCTCCAGTGATATTTTTAAGGTGTTTGTGAAGATTCTAGAAAAAGGAAAAGAATAGCTTTCTCACATTTGTTTGGTGAAAAACCTGATGTAGAACAAGTTTTTGTTGGAAAGGGAGTAGTGTTCAAGTTGAAATAAATCCCGAATGGGGGTACAATCCTGTTGCAGAACTGCCTGCAGTCTGGAGCCAGAAGCAAGTAGAAGCTGCAGTGACATCAGAAGGGAAAGTCAATGTAGATTTCACCAAATCAAGGGGCAAGATCATTTCCTTCATTTATGGGACCATCCGGAGTTGGATTTCAAATCCGTTTACGCCTACGTGTTTGAGGAGACTAGATCTAAAAATCAGGTCAGTCAATTTTCTTTAATTTCATTTTTTAAAATGCCTCCTACGAAGTATGTGGATAATTACTATTGCGGAATTTACAAAAACTGTTGCGGAATTATCTGGAACCGTTGCTCAATTAACAACAACGGTCGCTCAACTACAAGCAACTCATGTAAGGATAGATACCAAAATCACAAACTTAGAAAACAATCAGCGAGCGAATAATTACCAAGGTGACTTAGGATATATTCGAAATCAACGACATCAACTGGCAAACATTGTTGATCAAGAATATGACGGAAAACTGAAACCGGATAAATTAATGGATTCATCAGGGTGCGTCGAAAATATTTTCACACAACTCATTTTCGCGATATGGTCAGCAAAGTTGCAAAAGAAGAGGAACTAAAACATAGATCCTATTGAGACATGGATGGAGATGAAGAACCATTTGAAACAACAGTTCCTCCCAGTCAATTACTCAAGAGATCTACGTTCAAGCTTTCAAGATTTGAAACAAGGATCCATATCAGTTTTGAGTATTCGGAAAAGTTTATGACAATGCAAGCTAGATTAGGGGTGCTCATGGGTTGGGCAAGCTCGAGCCCGACCCTAGCCTAGCCCGCTTTGGGCTGGGCTTGGATATGTAGATAGGACTCGATTAATATTTGGGCCAGGCTTGGATTAAGTGAAAGAAAGCCCATAGCCCCGCCTGACCCACCAAAGTGATGAAAAGCCTGGTTCAGCCCGGCCCAATTGATTAAATGGGCGGGCTTGGGCCTAGCTTATAAGGGGTGGATCTCGATTGATAAAAGGAGAATGAAGGGCGAAAACAACTTGACCCCCTGTAGAATCAATTGGGAAATGAATCAATCAGAGGAGACAAGCCTGGAAGGAGTCTTTATTCCCACACCAGATCAGAGGACCAAAAAAGAAGTGGAGCAGCAGACAGAGCCAAAAAAATACAAAGAGGTGTCGATGTCATTTCCAGGTCTGTCAATTCCCAAAGAATGGCTTAACTCGAAAATGGTATCATGTGGGAAGGCAGTAGGACTATCAGTCAGAAACGGCGAAAAGGGTCAGGACAATCTTATCCAATTTGCCCAGCAACGGGAGGCCACCCATAATGCCGCCAAAGCGGGGGAAAACCTAAAAAAAAGTAGCCAGAGAACTCCAAAGTTTGAAGAGCTCCATCAATTATGATAGGGGTGCAAGAGCAGAGGGCAGCCAAAGCTCTGATCAAATTACAGAGTTACAAGGTGGTTGTCAAAAGTCAACAATGAAAATCCTGTCATGAAATGTAAGGGATCTTGGTGGGGAGGACAAGAGAGTGGCTGTGAAGCAGATAATCCAGAGTCTGAAACCAGAAGTGGTGCTTCTGCAGGAGTCTAAAATTCACTCGGACGAGAAAACGGTGGTGAAAGATATTTGGGGTGCAAATAATATCAGATGGGTGACTCTTAAGCTCTGCAGGTGGAATTTTCTTCTTATGGAACAGTAGTAGAGTGGAATATAAGGAACATTGGACAGGAGTATTCTCAGTCTCAGTCCTTGAAGATCGAGACAATTACAAGGAATGCATCATGTCCTCAGTGAATGGTCCAAATGCAAACCAGAGAAGAATAGAGTTCTGGAATGAGCTGGATACTATCAGAGAAAGATGGAATAAACCGTGGTGCATAGGGGGAGGAGACTTTAATGTCATATTAGATTTTCTGAGACTAAACTTGGGGGGGCGGAGGGGCGGCTTTGTTTCTCGAATAACACCAGAGATGTCGGCATTCTCAGATTGGATTAATGGGTTATTGAATAACACCAGAGATGTCTGCATTCTCAGATTGGATTAAAAGACGAGGCCTTTTGGATCTGCAGTTCAACGGAGCTTCCTTCACATCGTCAAATCTTCAAAATCCTCTAATCATGTCCCGGTTGAACAGGTTTTTCGATTTCTGGGGACTGGGCTGAATGTACCAACAAGCATCTCAAATGGCCCTGTCAAAAAGCACCTCTGATCATTGTCCTCTTCTACTGGATTCGAGGGTGAAGTCATGGGGTCCAAACTCCAAACCCTTTCGATTGAGTTGATGTGGCTAGAAGATAAAGTATTTCCTCAACTAATTCAAAAATGGTGGGAGGAAATGAAAGTACAAGGCTGGGCTTGATATAGGCTGGTAATGAAGCTCAAGTTCCTCAAATCTAAAATTAAGGAATGGGCCAGATCTAGCTTTGGTAATTTGGTGGTGGAAATGGCAGATTTGTTGATTCAATTAAAAGAGATCGAATCCAAGGAGGATCAGGGACGGTATTGGAAAGTGACATAGAGCTACACAGAGATCGAAAAGAAAAATATCATAACAAAGCAAAATAGGAAGAAATAAAATTGAGACAAAAATTCAGGCACTTGTGGCTAAAGGATGGTGATAGAAACACAAAAATTTTCCACAGCTTTGCATCCTTCAGAAACAGGAGAAATAGAATCTCTGCCCTCATTGACGGTGATAGACGATTGCAAAACAAGGAGGAAATATGTCATCATGTGGTACAATACTAAAAAGAGCTTCTCAAAAGAGGTTTGAGATCGCCCATCCCTATACAACCTGCAATTACCTATAATCACTGAGGCCGAGGCGGACAGGATAGAGAAAGTGTTTGAAGAGGAGGAAGTCAAAGCGGCTATTTCAGATCTAGGAGGGGAAAAAGAGCCTGGGCCAGACGGTTTCCCTTTAGCATTCTTTCAAATTTTTTGGGAAGTTATTAAGGAGGATGTGAAGTATTTCATGAAAGAATTTTATGTCAGAGGTAAGCTTTCTAGACACATTGGTGCATCATTCATAACCTTAGTTGCTAAGAAGGCAGGAGAAGAGAATATAAAAGACTATCGACCAATCAGTCCCATTGGCGCATTCCACAAAATTCTAGCTAAAGTGAAAGCCACTAGGATTCAAAACGTAAATCCTAAGTTGATATCCTCTGCACAGGAAGCATTTGTGCATGGGCGCCAAATCCTAGATGGAGTTAATTGCAAATGAATGCATCCACTCTAGGTACAAGGCAAGAAGACCAGGTATCATCTGCAAATTAGACTTGGAGAAAGCATATGACAGAGTGGATTGGGACTTCTTACTATATCTATTAAGGAGAATGGGCTTTGGTATCAAACGGTGGAATTAGATCATGGAATGTCTAAACTCAGCTTCTTTCTCGATCCTAATGAACGGAACCCCGAAAGGTTTCTTTTCGGCTACTAGAGGGTTGCGTTAGGGGACCAGCTATCACCCTTCGTATTCGTCGTTGTAGGAGAAGCACTGAGCAAAATGATGTATGCAGCAACAAATGCTGGGTTGATAAAAGGTTTTTGACCTTCAAGTGAGGCGCAAGAAGTAACACATTCGCAATTTGCAAATGATACCATGCTTTTTTGTGATGCGGAAGAAGAGCAACTTCTCGACATTAAAGCGATCCTCCTTTGCTTGAGGCAATCTCGGGCCTTAGGAATGAATTTCTTTAAAAGTGAGCTCATAGGAATCAGAGTTAATGAAAACCATTTACAAAGTCCGGCAAACCTTATTAGGTGCAAAGCGGGGGTGCTGGGATTGCCACTCTGCTATAGAGTAACATCCAAATCTCTATGGACCCCAGCGATTGAAGGCTAGAAAACAAATTCTCTATGGAAAACTAAGTATTTGTCTTTTGGTGGCAGGATCACTTCAATTAAAGCGGCCCTAGCAAACCCCCCAATCTAGTTCATGTCCCTTTTCAAATGTCCGGTGGAGGAAATCAAACGAATTGAGAACATGCAAAGGGATTTTCTATGGCATGGTATGAGAAGAAAGAGAGATTCCATTTGATAAAATGGCCCCAAGTTTGCAAGTCTAAAGAAGATGGGGGCTTTGGAATTAGAGTGGGGAAAGAAACTAATCTAGCACTTCTTGGCAGATGGTTATGGAGGATTGGGGACGGATCAGAAGCCCTATGGAAACAGTTAATAGTTTCAAAATTTGGAATCTCAAGGGATGGGTGGGAAGTGCGAGATCAGATGCCGAGATACTCAACCATATGGAAAGGTAATCTTGCTTCAAAGGAGATGTTCTTCAAGAATATCAGATATCGTGTCGGCAAGGGTGACAGTTTTTTTTTTTAGAAGACCACTGGGTGGGGGGCAATCCACTAGCGACCTCCTTTCCAAATCTATTCAATTGTGCTACTAATCAAAGTGCTGAAGTGATCAATTATTTGGAATGGATTGGTAATCTAGTGTGGGGGGGCCGGTTTAGAATAAATCTGAATGAGGCTGAATTTCAAGCTATGATGACGCTTATTGGTAATGTTTTCATTCCGAAAAATGGGAAATATAAAAGGATTTGGACAGCATCCACAAATGACATGTTTTCTGTTGTGCCGATGTTCTCAACAATGACTAACGATGCAATGGCATCACACACACAAATCGCCAGCCTACGGAGGATCAAAGCCCCACCACGAGTAATTGCTTTTGGGTGGTCAGCTCTGCTTGGTGGAATTTTAACAATGGATAATCTAAGGCGAAGGAGAGTATTGCTTGTAAATGCATGTCCAATGAGTTTATCGGATGAGGAAACCATCGACCACCTTTTGCTCAATTGCAAAACAGCACAATTCATTTGGAAGGCTACATTGGGCTGGTTTCACTACTGTGGGCCCCTTCCACAATCCATACCAACCCTGTTTGAATATTGGAAAATGGGAGTAGGGTCAAAAGGCGCAAAGACGATGTGGAGCCTTTCCTTCCTGCAGTTTTGTGGAGCATTTGAAAGAAAGGAACAAAAGGTGTTTTGAAGGATTATCTACTACTGATAATCAACTAGGAGAGAATCAACTAGGGGAGAGAATTAAACATATGGTCGCCATCTGGGCTTCTTCATTAACACTTTTCAAGGGCATTTCAGCAAATTCCATCTTTCAAAATTCGATGGAAACAGCATTCCCACATCCACATAAACCCTGCATACTCTATAGATGGGCTCCTCCACCAAATGGTGCATTGAAATTGAACTTTGACGGAAGTGCTCTAGGGAATCCAGGAATGGCAGGTATAGGGGAGGTAATTCGCTGAGACCAAGGAGACATCCTGCTATCATACTCAGGTCAAGCTGGTCTATGCTCATGTCACAAAGCTGAGCTATTATCTCTAAAAACCAGGTTATGAGAAGCTGTGAGATTCATTGTTGGAAAGGACTCTTTTTCTTCTTTTTTTTTAAATGGTAATTTGTATTGAAAAAAGCCTTACAGTATACAAGAACTATACCGAGAAGCAGCTGGGAAAAATCCCCAAAAAACATCCACCACCCAAAACTAAGGGGAGCTTTACAAGGAGGCAAGACGCCTCGAAGCAAAAGAGAGAGAGAAAAAAAAAAAAAAGGACAAAATCAACCAGCAATGACTTCCCTCTGGTTAAACATAATAGCATCAATGGCTAAGCCCCATAAATCTGGAAGAAAGGAGACCCAAGAGGCAACACAAAACTTCATTTTGAGGATTAAGTCTTCTTGGGACAAAGTGGACCCTTTGACGCATCTCCTGTTTATCTCTTTTCAAGTTGTCGAGATACAAGCCAAAAAGGATAGGCGCCACATGATCTTCCCTTTGGAGGTATTGATTGGACTTATCCACTCCTAGAACAAATCAGGTAAAGATTCCAGAAGGACCCAACAGCAATTGAAATCGAAGACAAAAGAGCTTTAGTCATTTTGCAATAAAGAGGAAGATGGTCGACGGAGATTGGGTAGTTAGAATTTTCATGTTGAAAGGGACTCTTCATGTCCGATAAAGTGGGCGTCTCAAGCTTCTATGGCTCCTTGGTACCTGACAGATGTATTAGAAGAGGTGGCAGAGATTGCTAAGAATATGAACATTTCATATAACCTCATTAAGCGCACTGCAAACTCGAAGCGGACCACCTAGCCAGAGAGGGAGTATCCAGACTGTCTTTGTTTATTGCTACCGATTGGGAATAGGTTTTGGTCTACAAATTGTTATATGTTTTTGTCTATGGGTTCATGCCTGAATTTTTGGGGGTGAACCACGTTTTCTTTTTTGGGGATATTATATTATGCCCAAGGTTTTTTGGGCCCTTTGTTCTCAGTATATTCCTCCTACACTGTAAAGTTCCTGGTGAAATCAATTCAGTCATCTTTTCATAAAAAAAAATTAAGTTACTTGGCAAGGCTGGTAAACTGGAAGCTTTTAAGACCAGTACCTCAATATAAAAACTAAATGCCACCTTTGTCAATATAAGTAGAACCCAAAACATTGTGTACCTGAAAATGAAGGAGAAAGAAAATCACGTACATGAAAATAGGAACATATTTAGGCCACTGATCACCGGTGCTATAAAACTTGTCCAGCAAACATTAAGAAAATCGTGTAAACTTACTTGAAGAGTGAGATAGCGCCTTCATGCATTCCCCTTCCCACATAAAGACGAGGCTGCCAATAAAATAGCTCAGGCTATAGAGTCAGATGACATAAACTGAGATACATTATATTTAAAACTACAAATCAAACATTGATGGCAAATGCACATTCTGCAATACAGTAATTTGGAACTAAGAACATACTGATTTGGAATTTGAAGAAAAATATATAGTTTTGATGTGACGTTATCCGCATACCTGTGACCACCACATCATGAATGTTATGATCCTGTAGTTTGATCTTTCAAGAAACCGTCTTAGGAACGGAAAGAGAAACAATAGAGCAGCAAGCATGTTCGGTGAGAGGTATATAACCACAGCCAAAATATACAACGAAGGAGCACTCTGCCTATTCCCAATCCAGCTTTGGATGGTCTTTGCTAGTCCAGAAGGATTCTCCCAAGTGTAAGCATAAGTAACAGGTAAAATGATCACCCATGCAGCTGATGAAATAGCCTTTAAAATATATCTTAGCTTAACTTGAATTGGCATGCTCTGCCTTGCCTTAAAGCTCAGGATTATATCAAGGACAGCTGCAAAAAGAGCATCAATGAATACCACACACTCTTCAAAAGAAGTAGGATTTATGGGGCACCACAGACTTCAGCAAGTTTCAGCAAAGAGTCACCAAATTTAGTACACGATGAGCCCATGGATGCCTCTTCCAGAATGTTAACCAAAAGGCTCTGTTGTAGAAGAATATTCAACAAGAAATTCCCCAAAGTGGAGGATCCCAACCAATGGATATGCCTCTTTTTCCTTATGACTAATTAACATTGGAAAAGACCATCCACTTCCAGTTTTTCCAGAAGTATTATTGTCACAGGTTGAAGAGTTAGAATCTATGATGCCCAGATGGGAATGGATACGTCAGGAACATACCATGGACATTGCAAGGACACGGGTTTAACACATAAAAACCTAGGAAGCACGGACACCTCCCTGGGGCCAGCGTGTCAGTGTCAGACACGGACACGCCAAAAAGAGTATCCTATTCATTTTTTTATGTTTTATATTTCGGACACACTCAGACACGCTGGCCTCTTTTAATTGTTAAAAACATTAGAGTAAAAAATGAAAAGCAAAAGGGGGCACTGGACCCAATTAGAACGGGCTCCACAAGGTGGACCATCCACCTGCCTCTATTTCAGGAGGCGTGTTTGGGTAAGGGGAAGATGGCTGTTGTCGACAGTCTTTTGGGAACCATAGGACAGACCTGATCAAGGATCAGATCCTTATGTATGGAATGAGACCCAAGGGCAACCCCAGTGGTGCTGGTCCCATGTGCAGTGGGTCCCGATTGGCTCACCAATTTGTGGCATCAGATCTGAGAGGCGGAAGACAGTATACATAAAAGACCCTGTTTCTTTTGAGACTCTACAACCAGGGGAACTATTTGATCACTGATCAGATCTAAGGATCTGCAGGCACACCCTTGGGCAACCCTAAGTACCAGGTCTGATCATGGATTAGGCCAGTGGGGTCCACTGCCCAGTATACCCTAATCCCAGGCTTGTGCTACTGTGTTCCGGAAGGTGAGTTATATTTGGGGAGAAATATCGGTGATGGGTTTTGTCTGATTGTGAGTTAAAAAGGTGCAAGTTCTGTAGAAATTCTGTTTTCTTTTATGGAATGGGTTAATGTCAAAAAGGGTGCGCCACCCCTATACAATAGCCACCGGTTATGATTCACGTTATCATTTAACAAGAAATTCTGGCTATGGTTTTTAAATCATTTAGTATCGTTTAGTATATTATTATTATTATTATTATTATTATTATTATTATTATTATTATTATCATCATCAAATATTAACGTGTCCCCAACGTATCCGTGTCCTACTTTTTTGAGAAATGCCATGTCGGCGTGTCCGTGTCCATGCTTCTTCGATAAAAAGTGAAGTATCGGATACAATACGACGTGATACATTGCCCATTTAGAAGTATCCGTGCATCATAGGTTAGAATTACTTCACCAGAATGAATTTGGGCAAATAGTTCTTCTATGTTGGGCCAATCAGATCAGCTTGCTGAGCTCAGGATCTCCCAAAGAGTACTATAACATTTTTTAAAGATAAAAATTGTAATAAGAACATGGTACTAATAATTAGCTAATTTAAGATAAAGATTGCACCACAATGAGTGGATAACAAATGACGCAGTAGGAATGCACTCCAATGACCAAACAATAAGAGATATCAGAAGGGTGCTTATAAGAAAACTCATTTTAACTTTTTCATGTACTGTTTGTAACGATACCATAGATGAATGTGACCAACTTCTTCAAGAGTGTCTTCATAATCTAAAGGACAGTGCTTCTTAAATTCAATTTCATCTCTCCTTATCCTAAATAAATCTAATCAAATCATTCAACGTATTCGCCATCATATATGACCATGATCTTTCACTTTGATCTTGGCAAATTTAACCCCTCACATCATCCATATCATACCACTCTAAGCAACAATAAAGGGTGTTGATCCAACTGAGGAAATATTAGGATCTTAGAGTAGGTTGAATGAACTAGATTACACCTAGAATTTTTTGTAGAAAAGATTATTCAAATTGTGGCACAATACCTAATATGGTATTGTGGCTTTAAAATTTTCTCATCAGCATTGTAAGAAAAAGGGTTCAGAGTGTGACCATCTTCTTCTATCCATTAAATGTGTCATCAAAATCCATGGTTGTGTTATCCGCATGTCTTCCTTGCTGAGTTTCTTTCTTTTTCATTCCTTTATGACTGTTTATTGGTGTATGAAAACCAATCTTGATAAATAAATTCATGAACTCAGATTGCAACTCTAGAAATGGATATTGCATCATATTCAACCAGCAAACTTCCAATATTATTATTATTATTTCTTCTTCTTTTTTTTAAATCTTTTTGTGAATTATTTAGACTGATCAAAGCTGCACAATATTATCAGCATCCACACCATGCAAAAAGCTAAGAAGAAAGTCAAAGCAAACATTAGAAATTACAAGAAAAATATAAAAATGCACTTTGTAATGGAAAAGGTATAAATTTGTCCATACAGGGCAACAACTTTGAAGATGCTAAATATCACAATAAAGCTTACATTGTCCAAGCTTCAATATTGCAGCAGTTATGAAGATGCTCAACACCTTTTTGAAAATAACACCAACAAAGATACCGCTAAGTGAACCAGACCCATTCCATGCAATTATAATCATTGCCTGAAAACAATGAGAGAGAGAGAGAGAGAGAGAGAGAGAGAGAGAACATCATACCAGAAAGTGTGAGCTAGCATCATATGGGAAGGGGTGGGCGAGTGTGCGTGCGGGTGTGGGTGTGGGTGTGTGTGTGTGTGTGTGAGAGAGAGAGAGAGAGAACATCGAACCAGAAAGTATGAGCCAACATCATATGAGAAGCGGTGGGCCAGTATGTGTGCGTGAGAGAGAGAGAGAGAGAGAGAGAATACATGAAGAAATACCTGTAAGCACAAGATAAGGAAGCTCCACATCCTATCAAAGCTTCTAAAGACGTGCCAAAATGAGCGTATTTCAACAAAATTGACCTTGCCCATCCATCGATCCCTTCTTGTTACTGGTTTGTTCTCCTGGACCATTTGTCATGAATATTCTTTATAAATGAACTCGCTTTTAGCAAAACAAGAGGTCCCTAATTTGACGAACCAACAATGGCAAGTTTTCGGCAGAGTTGAGAAAACTATTATGAACTTGCAGACCAGACCCTGCTTGTCGTATTTTAATAGTAGAAACAAGCAAACCAACGAATGAAAGAATATTCTTATAAATTCAAAAACTGTTTCTTTTATCTCAATATCTAACCCTCATATAGTAAAATTGTTGTCTTACTAACCTTCAGTAAAATGGCCAATGATATAATGGATCAAGCAATATAAAGTTCTTGCTTCATCAGTGTAGCCTGTGGGTAATCCAGCAAGGAGATGGATAAAACATATTGAATGGGGCTTTTTTTGAATGAATGATGTGTTTTAATCTTTCCAAGACCATTTTGTAGAGAGAGAGAGAGAGAGAGAGAGAGAGAGAGTAAGCAAAAAGAAGAAAAACTAGGAGTCTAACAAAAAAAGGAGAAAAGCAAAGCAGGGGGGGGGGGGGGCGCTACGATTTGTTTATTTTTCTAATAAAAATGAAAAAAAAATTAAAAATTAAAAGAAAACGAAAACGATAGTTATTCATAACCATCCATTTTCACATTTATAGCAGTATAAATATAGTAACAAGAAAGCCTATCATACAACCGTATCAAGAACACCAAACCATATATTAATACATATATCTATATATATAAATCAAATAAATGATGTGTAGCTGTAAATAGTTAAATAAGTTTAAATTATCAATAAATATATTATAATCTTTAAATCAAAAAATAAAAATAAAAATAAAATCCAAATCATCAATCTTACATAGTAGAATATCTCTTTAAGTTAAGAAAGTATTCACGAACAGAAAAAATAAACCAAAATAGATTAAAAAGAAGAAAATATAGACATTCAAAATATGGACAATCGAATGAGTTAATTAAATGCATGTTCTTGATTCATCTTTAAAACCTCATCAAAGCCGAAAAAATTCTTAAGAGGTTTTGCTAACTATTAAATAACCTACTAAAAATAAAAGCGATAAAAGAAAGAAAAAAGGTAAAAGATCATTAATATTAACTTATTGGCTGTAGCTATTTTCGCTTAGCCGAATCACTTAAATCGTAAGATTCGATGAAACGAGTATCGAATCAAAGGATTCACACCGGAATCGTAAGATTCATCTGCAAATGGCATTCATTGTATAGATACGAATCGTTTTCCTTAAGATTCAGGAGACAAATCGGGATTCGGGATATGAATCGTAGGATTCTGATAACTATGCCTAATAGACCCAATTGGGTTCAAATCTATAAAACCAAGTCAACACTCAACTCCATAATGCAGCAGCAGGTGCATGAAAGGAACTACGAGTAAGACCATAAATTTTCTGGTTCCTCAACACAATGCCCAGCCTTTCCATATAGATAATAGAAGCAAGGTTCCTATGAAACCATAATTGTGATGTTCTTACAAAACTACATCATAAGCTTTATTTTGTGTCAACCCGAAATTACCTCTTAATTTTCAAATGATTAGCATTGCATGAAAGCAAGGAAAATGCATGCTTGGGGTCTAACTCACACAACCCTTTTAACCCTACTAACACAGGAAAAAAACAGCTAGGGTATCCCCAGAGAACATGGGTAGTGAACCCCATGATAATAAGCTAAGGGAGAGATGGCTCTTAATTGCAAATGGTAAGTAGTGAGCGTGTGTAATTAACTCAAACACTGGAAATTGTTTTAGGACAAGTAGAGCCTCCTAGTTCAATGCTTCATATTACTTTTTGGGCATCATTTGAGTCAAGGGGTTATATCGTAATAACCGCTAGGTCAAGAAATTACAATACAATTAGACTTCACTGGACTCAATGTAATAGTTTATTATGACATTCATATGTGAGCAAAAGGATGACAAAATTAACAGAAGATGACAAATCAATTCTTTAGTAAAACTGTAATTTTCAGTCCACGTGACTTAGTTCTGTACAATTACAGTGTGGTATCTATTAAGATGTAACTCTTTCCCTCTTAAATGGTAACTAAGACTCCTGAACCTCAAATAGTAGCTTCCAATTTAAGTCCAAATGGTAGCACTTTTTTTTAATGGTAACTTTCATTCAGAAAAATAATATCTATATACAGATATAAATATAAAAAGTTAAACAGTATAAGAATATACTGTGAAACTGCAAGGGCCAGAGAACCAAAGCCCGGCCCAGAAAAACGCAAAGTTAGAAAACTCGTGACTCGGATTCGACTTGTCCAATGCAAAAAAGTTGAGTCGGATAGAGTCGACACAGAGACTCAGGGGAGTCATGCTTGTTTTTTTTTAATATATATTTTCAGAACTATATGAAAACTAATCTGTTACTGATAAAAAAACCAAACTAAAATTATTTACATGCATTCATGATAATCAATTTGAGTTAAATAAATTTATATAAGAGACAAAAGCACTACAATAAGGAAAATTAAAGAAAGAATATTGCATATTACATAATTTGTGAAGGAATATTGCATATTACATAATTTGTTTGTCCACACATCAAATATAAGTTTAATTACATGCTAGTCATCATTTTTAAATTGCTGACTCCAAACCTCATGCGTAATTACTTATAAATAAGCTTTAATTATTTAAAATTAGATCCGCTTATTAGATGGTTCAGAACATAGTTGTCAATTCTGTTCAGTTCCGGCCGGAGTTGGCCAGAACCTAAAAGTTTGCGGTCCATTCCGGTCCCAATTCCGGTACCAATTCTGCCCAAGATTTCATACTTCATTCACATGTAATGGAAACTAGAAAATGGTCAGTTGTAGAGTTACTTTAATTTTAATGAGGTAAGTATGCGCTTTTAGAAATATTTTAGCAATCAACTTTTTTTTTTTTCAATTTTAGGTATTCTTTAATATATTTTTTTCATTTTTCAATCACGCCTTTTTCCAGAACAAAACACCAGAATTGACCGCAATGTCGAAACGTTCCACTACAGAGTGAAACCAGAACGTCAACCGGAACGGAATTAACAACTATGGTTTAGAATGCAAATAACTTATTAAAATGAGATGACTCAGCCGAGTCTCCCCTATTCTTGACTCGGTCTATCGTCAAAATGAGATAACTCGGAACGGTCAAGCGTCAATTCGGAGAGTTTTTGAACCATGGAAAAACGAGGAAACAAACTAACATTTAATAGCCCAAAAAACAGGAACTGGCTGAGATTAAGGCATTGAGATCAAGCAGACCGATATGAATAGATAGAGATGCTTGCTGAGAAGAAATCACAATCCAGTTTTCTCATGACCTAGATCACGCAACCTTAGATGCAGGTAATTATGGTCCTCCAACCTCAACGCCAATGTCATTTGATAATATCCATCACCTGACATGACCCAGCCACATCTCTCCCAACAGGTCTCAAAGCATTCATTATCCTTCTTGGGAAAGTGCAATGGAAGAAGAGACGATTTTGTTTACTTCTACAAGATGGGAAGAAATTGCAGAGTTGGAGACTATCTTAAGATGCTTTTGGATAGTTTCCAGGTTGAAGAGTCTCCTAAAACGAGTGGGAGGTGCGGAAGAGAATATTCGATTGTTGGATGACAAAGTCCCAATTTGATGCAAACAGACTGGTTAAGGCCCAACTAAACCAGAAATTCTCTAGCCACCACTCATGTGCGCAGCAAATTACAGAAATTGCAAAATTTTAAGGGCAAGTTTGGCAAACATCAACGGCAAGGAAAATCTACATTTGGTTCACAATGGAAAAGGCCATAAAGGATTCCCCTCTTCGATGCTTCCGAATATTATCAGGATTGGACCTCCACCCATCTGAAAATCAAAATCAACATGTGCAACGATTTGCAAAGCTACAGTGTTCCAGACGCTAGTCATAAGGTCACCATGTTTTTTTTGTGATTTTTAATTTTTCTAGGTCCCACGATCAAGATCCGGAAAATTCATCATATTTCAAAGACACAAATCGGCCGGAAGGTCAAATTGATTCCCCATAAATTTTGAGATATATGGAAAATGGTCCAGACCAACGGATCACAATTTATGGACTTTTGTGGGCCTCTTTTGCAAAATTCAGACTCTTAATTCATTTCAGAAAGCCAAAAACAACTATGGGTCAAACTTGAAAGCATAATTCATCGTGGATGATGGGAAAATGGTAAAAAACTCCAGATCATTGATATGCCAAAGTGCAAAAAAGGGATTGTTTAGCTGTCACATTTCCTTCCAGTTTTTTTTATTCTTGTGGCCCTCAAAATCAAATTTCAGCTGGAGATCCCTCGTGGATTTTGAGATATATGAGAAAAAGTCCAGACCCTAAAACTAAATTTTTTCATTCCTGCGGGCCCTATTTGCAAGATCCAAACCGTTCAAATTCATCAGAGAGCCAGGGATGGCTGGGTGTGAAAGTTCAAGCTTGATTTGATGCAGTCCGATTTCACAAAATCGGAAAGATAGGGCCCAATTGAATCGGGTCAAGCAAACACCAGATCTTTGCAGAAATTCCAGAATTAATAATGCAGGGAACAATGCATCACACAGCAGATCTTCCACACGGCATAAGGGAGAGGTAGAATAAATCCAAACGATTCTTCATTGAAAAAAGAAATAAACTGTCTGACATCAACGGGTTCATGCCAGCCAACAAAACACACATGCACGAGCACACATGGTGAGGGACAAACTTAATGGGCCCACCTAGCGACCCACTGATCATGTGACTTGTGGGGGATGGGAAGAGACACCTTGGATGAGACCATATATCAGATTTGGGGTCAATCCCATGCCTCAAACCCCTTCATCCGTGGCTCACAAATTTAATGAATCTTAAAGGAACAAATTTGACCCTCAATCCAACGGTACAATCAATTTGGCTAGGTGAAAATTCAATGGGTCTTAGTGTACTTAAGGGGGTTCCATGTGTGTGGATGGTTAGGAGGTGTTATGAAGTCAACCCTACTATGTTGTCCCTCACCATGTTATGGTGAGGGATGGATGCACATGATTATTTCCCTATAATCAACTTTGATTTGCTATTTCAGCTTAGGAGAGCCCTACACTATATATATATATATATACAGACATATATATACAAACATATATATACATAAATGGGAGATGCTCCGATAAGAGATAGGGGTCGGGGCCCTCACATTTAAGTTGTTAGCATTGGATATGAATGTGAGGGCCCTCACCCTATCTCTTATATAAGCTAAGATATATATATTTATATAAAGATTCAACTCTTACACAACCCTAGAAAACTTTCCTTAAATGATTCCATTCATAATTAGGAGTACTAAATACACTTTCTAAACAGAAAACATCTAGAAGTTTCAAAAGAAATTGGAAAAAAATCTGATGACATCACACCTCCTCTGTTCAAAGTCTACAAACGGAAGAAGAAGAAATCACAAAGATACGCCTCTTTGTGGTTAGATGGTTATTTATTGGCGTTAGATCGCATTTCCAATGAAAATCCATCGTTTGATTGCAAATCAAATGCAGATTCACCGTTGGATCTTGATACTGAAGAAGATCCACAGTTGGATCCAACTCAATCTAACACATGACCCATGACTGAGATGAAGACCTCATGTGGCAGATATCATGAATGCCCCACATCGGGATGTGCCACATGGGAGGAACCGGTGACAAAAGAAGATCAAGATCGAGAGGGGCCCAGTTTATGTTTTCTTTTACATGTTTGGTTTATTTTAATTATAGATTAGAGTTTTAGTTGTGGGTCCATAGGTTTTAAGTAGTTGCTTTAATCTCAGCCATTCACATGTTTTCTACGATTGAGATCAAGCTCAGGGTTATGGTTTGTCAATCCAAGCCCATGCCCATTTTGGGCCTAGTCATTATATTTTACTTAGTCAGAGATAACTGTACATAATTAGTTTGTAAAGCTGCATTATAATCAGGGCATTCAGCACGTATATAATATGAGAACAGTCAACCCTCATGGGGACTGCATTCAGCACACCTTTTATGTTCTATTTCCATCTCTCTCAATGACATGGTTTATCTATTTAAGCACTGTAAAGACAATTTCTGGAACCTAATGATAATGAAAGATTTATAGGCTTGAGTGCCTGTAATCTCTTCTTCATGGAAAGGATTTGGCAGAAGCCAGTGGAATCCGGCGAAATCAAGGTATCTTCTTTCCCTCCCCTCTTTTTTTTATTAGATTTTTTTACAAAAAGAACCCTATATTTTCAAAACCCCTCTACTTTGGGTATTTACTAAAAGATACCATGACTAACAATCAAGCTTCAAGATGTGCAACAGTCGTTTTCACTATCCCCATTACTCTTCTGTTTTACCATTTTGCCCTTACATTTGTTGAAAATTTGAAACGACGCTTCTAACCCCTATTTTCTCCGTTTAAAACAGAAACTACTCAAAAGAGGAGATGAAGAGAACCAATAATACTCCACTCTACACTCGACCCACCCTCTTCTCCCTATTCCACATGTCTTGTCTGATTAGATATTGCCCCTGTCAATCGTGTCGTCTTTACGAATTCGGATTGCGGGTTAACGAATTCGTGCTAGAATCACATCAACCCGTACACGACTCATTAAATAAACAGGTACAAAAATCAAACGCGAACACGACCCGTTAACCAGTTAAATAATTTTGTCCATTTTGGACCATGTCAATTAACACTCTCGTTTTCTCTGAAAGGAGAGTGAAGGAGTTGGAAAAGGATCTTTTATATGTGGGTTTTAGGGTTTCACTTCAACCTTTTCAAACTTAGCAAAATAACCCTCATGCATTTTATAATTTATGTCATTTATCATTTGACGGGTTGTATCAGGTTGTTAATGGGTTACCGGTTTTATTCGTTAACAACCCGCTAATTCAACGGGTCCGACACATTAACGACACAAACCCATTAAGAGGCCACCCGAACTAGTTAATATCGTGTGGGTTCGTGTCGTGTAAATGGGTAGTGTGGCATTTGGACAGCCCTAATTGCCCCCACCTACTTAACAAATTGATCAGATTTTTATCTAAGACAATCGGCTTTGTTATGGTCCATACCTAATTGTATATTGCTGCATCAGTTGATTCATACAGCCTGGTGAAAAAAGTATAGATTATGAATAAAATTATAGGATCCAATTCATTGATCAATGGAGCCCACAAGTTACATGTTATAGCCAAGAAACTAATTGATTGGATGGGTCTCAGCTCCAATTAGTTCCCATGTAGAATACTAACATATGGATCCAAGTTCCAATCCAGACTGTTTGTGAGCCCAATAGAGGATGCTGGGAACATACAGAGTTATGCATTTGTTAATGGGATCTAACATGGTTAAATGAAGATCCCACAGATGAGCAGTCCAATAAGAAGAAGAATTTGCCATTCCTTTTTTCTCAAGTCCCACCTCATGTGCGGCGCACACAGGTGCTTGGTAACAAGAGGACCATTTGAATCAATGACCCATATCCAAATTTGGTTAGAATAATGTCATCTATGTTTCCACGTCAAACTTCATATAAACTAACTAAACAAAATCGAGTCTAGATCCTCTCGTTAACCTAAAGGAAAGAAAACAGAAATTATGGTTATTTTAGATATAGATATCATTCAGTCAGTCGGAAATAGAAATCTGGAGTGGGGCCCACCTTTGGAATTGAAATCATTCAGTTAGTTTAAAATAGAGAAAAATAGAGAAGTCGAACTCTGCAGTGGGTCCCACCTTTGAAATAGAAATCATTCAAAATATAAACCCTCAAGGGTCAAATATGCCATTTCACATTTTCAATAAATGCAGGGGCAATATGGTAAAACGGAATAATAAAGGGATAGTGGAAACGGAAGTTGAACTTCCAGAAGCTTGACTGTTAGTCAATGCATCTTTTAGTAAAAAGGGGGTTTTTTGAGGTTTGATGAAAATATAGGGGTCTTTTTGTAAAATCTCTTTTTATTAAGGTTCGTTGGTTTTCGTTTCACTGTCAGCATCATCTTCACCAGCCCCAAAATCCCACTTTTTCATTGCCCGTACAACCCAATACAAATCAAAACCAAGCCCTAAAGTCATTCCACCCCGCCAGCCATCACTCATCCCATATACCACTCCGACCACTCACAAACCCCATAGCCATCTGCCGAACTGGCATCGTTCAAGAATCCACCATCCCATCACTAATACCAAGACCCACCAGCCATACAACATTTTATCAACACCTATTGGCTCAGAAGTTCTCTGAGTCAGGACTCAGTACCCATCTCTCATATTCCACACAAGCATCCATCTCTAAAACGATTATCCATAGCAGCCGACAGCCCATATAATTCTCTGAATCCCTGACATCACTTTACATGCATAGACAAGCAACAGTTGTAAAGAAATCCAGCAGCCATATACATCCTGCAATACACCTGCCAAGACCTCACAGCCACCTGTCATTCCCCATCTCAGATGTGCACCCCAATGACCAACACCCCATCTGCCCATAAACATGACATCCGAATCACTCACAAGTCCACATAAAACCCAGCAAAACCCAGCCCAGACCCAAACAGGCCTAACCGAACCCAGTCCAGGTCCAGACAGGCCCAACCGAACCAAGCCCAAGTCCAAACAGGCCCAATTGAACCCAGCCCGTCCCATTCTAAGCCCAGCTGAATCTGATTTTCAGATTTCTTTCGACTCTTTTGAACACTATCTATCAACTATCTTGCAGAATATCATATCTGAATTTTACTGAATTGATTAGTGAAAGTATTTGCGGGGTATACCAATTGTCCAAATCCGAATTTTCATGCTCCATATAAATGTTTATGAATCTTATTGATAACCAATTTGCACCTATAGCCCATTTGTCAAATCCTCTACAAGATAAGTGAATCTATTTGAAATTAATTGATCCATAAGATAGTGGAAGGGATCGTACTGCGAGATTGTGACAAGGCCTAGATTCATCTCTAGTGTCAGCTGAAATTGTATACAAAAAGGTAGAATCTAAATTCAACTTTATATTTCAGATTGGAACTGTTAATAATTTCTGATCTCATTAAATCTCATAGGTTAGCCTTGCATTGTCCTGCATCAAAATCCCAGATTTCCAGAATCTAGCTCATCTTAAATGTCTAGGAGTAGAACAGCCGTGGGGCCCGCATGGCCCATCATATGATGGGAAGAACTCAACGATTTTGAAGCGGAGCTTTGGGCAACCCTTTTTCATGTTGGTTTTGGGGGTTGGGCCAGATATGGGCCACCAAATCTCCTCTTCATTCTGCTGCATGTGAACGCCTAGTTTTATTATGAAATTTCTGAAAAGTAGCAAAAAAAGCCCCTGTACTTGTGTCTATTCTCAAAACAGTCCATGGGATTCAATTTCAAACATTTGGACTCCAAACCATCAATCAATTCTAATCGTTGTCAGGACCCCTCTTGGGATGCTCAAACTACCTCAAAAAAGCTACTGCGACTTCAAATTCATGATCTAAAGCCAATTTTGCATCATGTATTCATGACTCCCCATGGATTATGAGAAATTTGCAACAGACTAGTAACCACTGGGACAAACATAGTACAAATGGTAGGACTCATCTTTGTTTGCCAAACTTAGAACTCTCCCCAGAAATCCTCTCTTCATGCCAAACGTCCCAAAAGGGGCAAGCAACAATGCAAAGTAACCCAAAAGAACTGACCTGAGAAGCCCTTTCCATTCTCCAATAGTCTCATACAACCAAAGAGAGGAAGAAGAAGAAAGCACAAACATGCGGCATCGTTTTATTCACAACTGTATTATGACTCTTGTACTGCAGCAATCATAGTGACAGTCAACTACAACATAGCATATATAATACATAAATTCCTCATAAAACACTAGAAAACTGGCTAAACAATTCCCTACTACAAATAGGAGACGTAGATAGTGAAGAAGATAACTCATAACATAAAAGGGCCCATCGAGGCCCAAGAAGAATGCCCATGTGTGGGATCGCTTTGAGTAATCTACAGCCTGTATATTACTCAATACAGGCTGTATATTACTCAATACACGCTGTATATTACTCAATACAATCCCACACGTGGGACATTCTTCTTGGGCCTCGATGGGCCTTTTTATGTCATGAGTTATCTTCTACAGACAGTGCTTCAAATCAAAACATTCAGAAATTATAAAGAAATTTAAATATAAATGGAAGCGGGGCCCCTTTTTTTTTTAAAGAATTACCAATCGAAGCTATAATAAGTGGAGAGTGGGACCCAATCTCCACTTTACTTGTACGCCACTTTTCCTTGAGTCCTAACTTTTCCTTAAGTCCTAATAGAACTTGCGCACGATCCAGAGGAGGATTCTCTTATGCACACGAGTCCCTAGGAGAACTCCAAACCCAAGTCAGCCCTCTCCCTCTATGTGCTCTCTTATTCCTTTCTTGTCTTCTACACTTTGAGAGAAACCCTAATTGAAAGCTTTTCGTTGGAATCTAGAGGAGAACAAAGAGATTTGTGAAGGAGAAGCAGCGACTAGCGGTATGGAGTCTAAAAGATGACCTATTCTTCTTTTTAGCTGCTGCTTCGTTTCTTTTTTTAGCACTGCATAAGGACTCTGCCGAGACTCGGCCGAGTCCAATGCAACTCACCAGAGTCGAGCGAGTCAACTTGGACTAAGCCAGGGGAGAGTCAAGTCCCAACTCTGTCTTTTTAAAGCATGCCCGAACCGCTTGGCGTCTTAAATTTCGATGGGAAACTGTGGTGGGCAGGCATCGGTGGTGTATTAAGAAATCACAAAGGAGAAATATTATACATGTTTTCTAAGCGTGTCGGTATTAAAGATTCGAATGGAGTATAAGTTTTGGCTATCTTAGAAGCTCTTCATTATCTTTTGCACCTCATGTCAGCATAACCTTGAAAGTGCTTCATCCAATGCCATTTCGTGGATGAGTTCCTTTAGAGGCCATTAGAAGATTCAATTCTACTTTAACGAGATTCGTCATCTAGCATCTATGGCTCAGGTTTCTTTTCAACATATTAGTAGATATGCGAATGGAATGGTAGATTCACTAGTTAAGCAAGGGGTCGATCATTTATGTAATTAAAGTGCTTCCGCTTCTGTGGTGTAATTAGGTAGCAATTGGCATATATCTCTTATATCGATACAACCAAGTGGGAGGATATTTTAAGAGTAAGCTCAGTTGTAATTTCTTTGCAAATTAATATATTAGTTGTTACCAATAAGAAAAATAAATGGAAGAAATGTCTACCCAAGAACAAAAACCTTATAGGAGTTGACTGGATTACATGTAGGAAATAAATCAGTAAGGTGTAAGTGGGTTAACAATCGTGTTTTTCGTGAACAGACCAAGCATATTGAAGTCGAATAGCATTTCAGTCACGATGCTTTTTGCTATAAAGATATTACCCTACCCTATGTTTCTACTGATCTCCAATGTTCATACATGCATTGTTCTTAAAATCAAAATCATTCAAAGGGACGAATCATTACGATATCAAATATGCATTGTCCAGAAAATCGAAATCATTCAAAGGCATGAATTGAACCGTATCACAAATAGTAGGATTTTTTCTTTTTCCCACAAAAAAAAAAAAACCTTTTTTTATTCAAGACCCATCCAGTTTTACATCCACAACCATAGGCGGACCTACATATGAATTACCTGGGGCAGTAGCCCCATGTCAATTTTGACAATTTTAAAGATTTGAATGGGCCTGAATGTGTCCCACATATATCTAATAAACAATCGCCCCACGTGTAAACCTTGTTATCGCCCCACATCACAATACCTTATTGAAAACACTCCTCCTCTTTTGACATTTTCCAACCAAGAATACCAGATCTTTTTCGCGCCGTTCTCTCTCGACATCTTCTTTCTACAAAGAGTTCGAGATCCTCTACGCACCGATCGAGCTTCTCGTCGGTAGTCCTCTCATGATTAGTCTCTTTCTCTCATCAAATAACCCTAAATAAAGTAATACCTCCCTCCTTAGATCTAGTATAATCTTAATCACTATATACCTAAATTTGAACCCTTAATCTTCATATCATAATTTCAAGCCCTAAATCGCCAAATCCTAATCCAAACCCTAATCCCTGAAACACCAAATCAAAGAATATCTACAAGTCCGAAGATGACCGAATCACCATTGGGCACACATTAATCTTCAACTCATACATAAATCAGGCCTTAGGGCCTGTTTGGTTAGAAGAATGGTGAGATTGTAAAAATTCTTGTCTGGGGGAATTCTAAAAATTCCAAATGCTGCCCCCCAAAGTAAAATTCCAAATACTCAACCCCACTTTAGCACTTGGAATTCTGGAATTCTAGAAATTCATAAGGCTAAAAGTGCCTTTTCAGTTGGTTTGGAATTCTGAATTCTAGCATCAAACAGAATATTTTGAATGCTCAGGGGACAAGATGTCACATAATATCATAACTCCCAAACAAGCCCAATTCTTAGTTAGAAATGCCTCAAACCAAATAGGCCGTTAGGGTTCATATGTTTGGATAACTTGAGTCATATTTAATTGGCAGTTTTTCTTCTTTGTTATGAACCCATAACCAACTATAGGGAATTATTTTTACAGCAAAGGTAAGTGCAGGCAACCAAATTCTTTAGATCCAATTAGAACCCCGTTGCAAACCCAAATTTGGTAATTGGGTGCCCACCCAAATCACCATTTCAGGGAATTCAATCACCTAGGATTAAATGAAATGTTATCTTAGGTTGTTTTGATGATGACGAATTGATGATCACTTGGGAGAGGTTGTGGGAAGACCCTTCAATTGTGCAGGACATCTGAGCATGGAAAAAGTTTAGAGTCTACTTAAATGAAATACATTTTCTCTTTTGGTTTGGTTAATGTGAAAAAAGTCTTGGCAAAGTGAAGCAAAAATTTAGCCCGAGCCAAACAAAAATTCTGGGTCCACCATTGTCCACAACAACATAATACCATGACAAAAAGGACCTAATCTGAAACCATCATATGAAGAACATCATTAACAAATATCAGAATATCATAAATGATAAGTATAATTAGTTAAATATATTTACGTTGTCATTGTTACTAGGAAAAATAAATAAGTTCCAATAGTTCTAGTTCCAATTAAATAAAAAAAAATTAAAATCCACATAATTCTCAGATATTTTCAACAGATTGAAGGAGAGGAACGCGGTGGGCAGCATTTGGAAGACTAAGGCTCCTACAAGGGTGGTAATCTTTGGGTGGGTGGCTAGCCGGAAAAGAATTCTGACTCGAGATAATTTTAAGGTGGGAGAGGATAGTGGTTAATGGCTGTCCCAAGTGCTTAAGAGAGGAGGAATCTGTGGACCACCTTATGGTGAATCGCAAAACCACTCAACACAAACTCGGTGTTGAGTGGTTTGAGTGCCGTTGGGTCTTTCCTAAGTCCCTCCCAGAGCTCTTCCAGGCTTGTAAGGCTCCAATTGGAGTCCCTCGAGGGAACGAATTGTGGAGTTCTCTGGACCATCTGGACGTACAGGAAGTCCAGATGCTTCAAAGGGGTTGTGACCAGTGACAGCCGCTAAGTTCTTAGTCGCACTCTGGGTGTCCATTAGTCCGTCTTTTCAATGATACTCTATTGAGTAGAGAATGTTCCATTGGAAGGAGCAAGCATGTTCTTTTGTAAGGCCAAATTAGTTTTGTAATAGGGGGCTCTTCTTATTTCTCTTCTGGTTTCAGCTTGTTGGTATACATCGCTTGTACTGCTTACTTTTTTTAATGAAAGTAACTATTCAAAAATAATAATAATAATCAATCCCACAAGTTAGGATGTCTCCTAAAGTTAAAAAAGTGATCATGAAGAAAAAAATCGGAATAATAATTATAATAAAAAGAATAAAAACAAATCCTTGTATGTATGATGGAACGCTTTAGCTGAATGCTTGGTCCTTATTCATAGCTAAAACCTCCTCATGATTGCAAAAACACTTATTAAGAGGTTTCATAAACACTGAATAACCTTTTAAAAAGAGAAATGAAACCCAAAAAATGGAAGAAGGAAAAAGAAGGTAAAAGAATTAATAATATTAACCTTTGAGAGTGGCTTTCCTCACTCTTCCATATGGTTTGAATCACACAATTCAACGAGCCAAGTATCAAATCGTAAGATTCACCCTTGAATTTTAAACTTCACCTAAAAATGGGATTCGTTGCACGAATACAATTCATTTTCCTTAGGATTCAATAGAATCATAGGATTTTGACAACAATGCTTATGTCTACCATACCACAGGAATCTCAAGGATTCAATGAGGACTGTAATCACCCCAATCAAAGAAATATAATAACAGTAAAACGAGTCTTCAGTATAAAACTTACTACAAATATCAGTATGGAAGCTGTGTAGAAGAACAATCCTCTCATTGAGGCACAAAATTCAACTTATTATTCACCTATTGAGTCAGAAAAATTGGGTGTCATCATATATCTTTGCATCGGCTAAGGTCACGAGCGAGAGATAAGCGGACTTGAACCAATGACATCCGCCATAGGGTAAACCACTGCCTCTCTGACTGATTCTATCATAAAGGGCAACGATAGACAATAACAAACCCGCAAACACAGCTTACAACTTTCATTTTACTGTACCCTCCAAAGAGAAATTTGATGCATAGTTGGTAAACTTATTCACCTATCACTACACCTTAAGTCTCCTATGATATGACTGACATTGGTCACTGCTTGTACACTCCTCATACGCCACCTCATAGTGGTAAGGCATATGTTGTGGTACACCAAGCAGTCTCCTGATAAAAGGTTTCTTTATGGCCGCCATGAGAACACAAATGGATATTTCTAGATAAGTTGATCTAGAGTGAGCTAGTTCTCTTGCTCTCATTCTCCTAATGACTAGCGCTCAATGTCTAGGAACTGTTTGTTGGTGGGAACTTGGTTACATGGAAGACACATAAGAAAAAAAAGGCACATTCAGTTGTGGCATGTTCAACTGCTGAAGTGAAAAAGAGAGCTATGCTTCGAGAACATGAAATCTGGAATGATTGAAACAGATAACGAAAGAGTCATCACGGTTTTCAGTTCAACTTCCTCTCCCAATGCATTGTGATAACTGATAACCAAGCAGTTGCCTTTTAACTTATTTAATCCATTGTTTCATGTGTACTAAGCACATTAAAGTTGACTTCATACATATTGGAAAAGGTTATTGTCGGAATTATTTCCACGCCGCTTTTGAAATCTAAGCATTGGTTAGCTGATATGTTTATGAACAGGCTTGCAAGATAATTAAGAGTATCTACTTCAGTACTTTGTAATTAGCCTATCCATCTTCCAACTTAAGGAGAGTGCCTTTTAAGGATAAGAAAAACCCTCTTAGATCTATATATATCTTATTTCTTGTTCTTCTTCACCAAGTCAGAGTAATTTGAAATTAGTCTCAAAGCAAGGGTTATTTTATAATTACTCTTACTGATCAACATACATATAGTTAGTTAGTTAGTCAGGATTAAGTCAAGGGGCTAAATGCATTTATTCTTATGACAAGATAATACTGTAGAATAGCCTCTGCTGAAAGGCCACGCAGGAGAATTGTGTGAAAGTTCATAAACAAATATCAGTCGGTAACATAGTGCACGGAAACTGTGACAAGGCAAAAGAAAAGTTGTACAGGAAACTTATAAAATAAATAGTCGAAGTGTCCCACAAGCCTCATATATAACTTACTCCATTTCTTTCACGAAGCATTTCCAATGGTTGAGAGAAGAAATCAGCGTCCGCCCTCATTGGCCAACCTAGGCGGAAACATTCCACTGACCTGAAGTTTTTAAATTACTTATTCAAATATTGGATTAAATGAGAGATGTAATCCAAACTGAAGAGAACACTAGTCTGCGGATGCTTTTGAGGTTGAAGAGAATTATAGTGCATACCAAAAGTACTCGTTTAAATCATCATAATTCCTCCACTGTGAATGCTTCGATTTTTCTTTTTTGCTCCGTTCAGCTTCCTGTGAAACAAGGTCATTAGAAAGACACAAATAATTTAAACACCAAAGGTGCAAATATAACACAATAGAAAAGCAAACCAAGAGAAACACCATCATGATTTATGTAGCACCTTGGCTATAGTTTGATAAATTGGAGTAACAACTTTTCTTAGAAAAGCCTCATCATCACCCCCATACGCCGGCTGGACATTTTCACCAGTCATTGTACTAACATTCCCAGCCAACATACCATAAAGCTCAAAAGCCATCTAAAATCACAAACAGAAGAAACAATCAATTGTGAATAAAAATTATCAATTTCCAACATAATAAAATTACAAATCTTAAGCAAAGTATAATTGACAGTAAACTAAAATTAATCCTCAAAAGATTTAATCATACGACAAGGAATTCCTTGACCGATACTAGGCAGAAATAAGCAGAAATCTAGAACTAGTTAATGCACGCCAAAGCTAAAAAAAAAAATGTGTCAATTAATCAAGAGCGGAAGTCAACACAGTAATTTTCATTATGGAAAGACAATTCCCCACTCCACCAAATCATAGAAATAATATAAGAAAAAAGTACGGATAAGAATACAGGAACATATTTTTCCATTTCAATAGAGACAAAACATTTTCATTTTTGAACTTCAATCCAGAAGTTGCACTTGCAGCAAGATGTACTAGAAGCTGCTCTTGTAGCTAGATGTACTAACGCTACGATGCATGCATTCTTTGAAATGAGTAGCGGTACTGTGTACCCGTGTCAAACACATATCAGACACAACAAAATGACACTGTAAGATCTTTTTCACGACCAGAATTCCGGAGGCCCACATCGCTCATGAAGCGTCCAGAGCCTAGGCTAATATAGAGGACGCCGTCTATGCTCAGTATTGTAGAAGAGAGTGTGGCTTAGGCCCATAGGTCCGGTCCAGCCCATCAATGCCCATATACAGTTGTATATAAAATCCCACGTGTGGGATTCAGTCTGCAATTATGTTACTGACTTCTCTCATAGTACTTCCTATATAGACTAGGAAATTGATTTATTTCTGATTCTGATAGTATTAATTGATACGTATAAATCCCTTGGTTAGGGTATGATGATATTATAAATAGATAGACGATCCTCTATTGAGGCATCAGTTTCTCTCCAACTTTCATCTCTTCCGCTTCCTCTCATTAAATATCATTACATGGTATCAGAGCGTAGGTTGTGATCAATCCATCTTCCTTCATTGATCAACCCCTTCTTATTGGCGTGAATCCTATCTCCATTGCTGCTTTCATTACTGATAATAGTGTCTGACGTGCCTTTGATCAAAGTGTGGCCCACCACTGATCAACTTCCTATCACCAAGCAACCTCCACAGTTGTGTTTGCCAGTTCTTCAGGGTTATTGTAGGGATTTTTCTGGAATTTTTCATCACCATCTGAGATTTGGACTAGAGGAAGTACATTTGAACTCCTTCAAGAGTTTCAAACTTGATCTGAGATTAGATCACTCTGTGGGGCCCAAGCACAGATCCCGCACCAGATTTCATGGTTGCCTAGCTCTGTCTGGGATAATTTCTGCACTGCTTCATGTTTTCTGTTGCTGGATTCTTCATCAGATCAATACAGTGCAATCTTCCTGCTGTATTAGCAGATTTATAGCAGATCAATATCAACTCTACCTTCTGTTTTGTTGACCTGAGGGCTGGTCTCTTTTTGCACTACTGATTTGCACTCTTTTGTGTGCCGTTAGAAGCCTCTGCCACCTCTGTTACTAGTTATTAAGTTAACTATGGAAGTTAACTGTGGGCTGTTTCTAACCTTCTTGTGCTGCTACGGGCTGTTCTCTTCTTTACCCACTGCTGATTGGGTGTGTTGCTGCTCTCTGTTGACCCTCTTCTTCGTATTCTGCAATGGAAAAGTATGATGCGATACCAATTAAATTTAATGGGCAAAACTATATGTCCTAGTCCTTCCACTTAAGGAACTTTGTATAATGCATTTTGGGTCTTATAGGGGGCCCACAAACAAAGCCGTGCGGCTCATAGGGCCAAAGCGGACAATATTATACTAGGTGATTCGGATCGTTACATTTGGTATTAGAGCCGAGGACGGCTCTCCTCTAAGGATGGGGGAATATAAGATCCCACATCGCTCATGAAATATCCAGAACCTGAGCTAATATAGAGGACGTTGTCTATGCTTAGTATAACGCGTTTTGGGTCTTATAGGGGCCCGGAAACAAAGCCATGCGGCTCATAGGGTCAAAGCGGACAATATTATACTAGGTGATTCGGGTCGTTACACCATGGATCTTCAGTCACAACATGTTAATAAAATATTATTATTTTGTTACATGCTCTATTCTGGTGAAATCTAACAAAATATATAAATTGTGACCTTTTTCTTTTTTGAACAGTGACTTAAATTAATAGAAGCTTAGCAGTACAAGAGATATACACTGACAAGCCCACAAAAAAAACTACAACAGAAAAGCAAACGAAAAATTAAGTATTCCTACCAAACAAAGAAAACAGAGAACATTTTCTAACAGCGAAAACGAGTAAGCAGAGAAAAAGAATGTCCCGTAAAATTGAGTTACAAAAGCATCCGATTCTGAAAGCTACATATCAGTATCAAAAGATGGAATGGAGACCTCTCTCCATCCGTGAGCCAGTAGTGAACTTCGATTTATCTGTAATAGCCACAACAGGAGAAGATATTCCTTCAAATTGCCTGCACCACCTCCACCCAGTTTGCTTATCTCCACAGATGAGAAGCCTTCCCAGAACCCCATTGAATAGCTGAAAAAGAATCACCTTCATAATAGCATTATAACCATCCAAATTTAACAATCCACGGCACCCAAATCAGAGAGCAACTGAGCAAACACATCAGCTTCATTGGCAATCGATGAATCCACAGACCCAAACCAACTTCGAATAACACTATCATCGCTATCCCTTAAAACACCTCCAAAACCACCTTTTTTAATAGACTGTAGATAGCTCCCATCCAAATTCAATTTAACTCCAGAAGGACACAACCAATGAACTCTATGTGAAACCTTTGGCTGCCAACCCACATTTAAAAAACCCACCCAAGATCTATTAAGATCTTCTAAGGGAAACCCATCAAGCTCCTTTTGATTAAGCAGCTGTACTGAAACTATCCAAACGATAAACTCAATAACCTTCTCAACCGATTTACTAACATTTCCGAACACTCTATTATTCCTCTCCAACCAAATCTTCCCAAAGGTAGCATACAAAACTAATTTCCATAAAATCTCGCCACGACCATACTTACACCATGACGCAGTCCCACTTTGATGCAATCAGACTATCTAGGGCCCAAATAATCCAAATCTAGAAAATTTCACAGAGATTCAGAAATTAATGGGGAAAATATCCTTAAACAGCCTTCTCAATCTCCTAGCATCCATATTATAAAAGAGAGATAAAATCAATCCAAGACAATGCTTTATTAATAATATTGAAAAACTGTAGTGTAGCTGCTAAAGTAATCACAAAAATAACATGTATATATAAGACTAAAAAATCAACTCAAAACCCAAAGAAACCTACTATAGTTAAATCCTACCACAAATAGAAGTGTCAAACAAACATTCTAATTGGAATAAATCTGGATATTAACAAAAAACATTAAGGAAATCAGAAAACTCCATAACCTGGGTCGTCTCAGGCACTTTGAAGAAGATCTGTCGTGGGGCCCACTTGGGCCATGCTTTGGAAGCCATCACTCAACGATCCTAAAGAGCACTCATGGGCGAACCTATTGATACTGGTCTCATGTGGATTGTGTCTAGTTTGACCCACCAAACTGTAGGCCCAAAAACAGCAACGTGAAACCCTTTCAACTGCTGGGCGTTTCTGAAAACTGCAAACGGCAACCTGTTATTTACTGTAATAATAAAACAGTCCCCGAATCACAGTTTTAGACTTAGAATTAGACTGTTTGGACCCAAGTTCTGCAACAAAACTTGTCAGAACCCTTGCAGGCCATCTTTGGATGCTCTCACTATTACAAATAAGGTTCAGCAATAACAAAGATTATATCTTCATCAATTTCTGCATCACACCACAACCGCCAATGAAGGAAAAGATCGTCAACAGTTCTTGCCATGACCCATTCCATCCCAAACATCTTAACGATGGCACTCCACACTTTAGAAGCAAAAAAGCAATGGATCATCAAATGATGCACTGACTCCTCATCATTGTGACATAAAGGCCATCCACTGACTATGAAATGGTTTCTTCCTCTCAAATCTTATGCTTCCTCGCAATCCAACAGAAAACCAAAACTCTTGGCGGACTAAAGGATCCCAAAAAGAAGACCAACCATCCTCCCAAACAGAACTGTCGACAAAGGATTCCACCGAAAAATGACCTTTAGTGTCCAGATTTCAAACTCTGCTACTGATTTACCAAGAGACAAGTAAATAAAATCAAGCATACCAATCAGTCTAGCAAAATCAGAAACTTCAATAACTGTTAGATCCCTCCAAAAAGTAAAATCCCAACCATATTTTCCCCCCAAATTACAAAAAGCATCAGCAACAAGAGCCTGTTGTCTTTGATCCAAAGAATATAAATTTGAAAACTGATCACACAATGCCAATTGACCAAACCATTCACCACGCCAGAAACTTACCCGCTACAAATTATGACCCCTAAAGCGAAACCACGTTTGAATGTCTTCACTAACACACAGAACAGACTTCCATAAACCACACTCTATAGGCCAGAGTTGACACACACCATCCATCATTACCCAATATATATACTTGCAAACAATTAACTTCCTCCACAAGCAATGGCCAGGCAAACCCACCCTCCATAACCATTTTCCCAACAATGCTTTGTTGACCTTACTAATAGACAGGATACCCAAGCCCACATGAGCTAAAGGTTTACAACCTTCCTCCCACCTTACCAAGTGATAATTCTTTTTTCTCAAAACAATCGTTCCAAAGAAAGTCACGCTGATGTTTTCAATCCTGCTTATGACATCTTTTGGACATTTAAAACAAGAAATGAAATTGGAATACTTGACAGAATAGTATAATTAAAGAGCTCAACTTTCTCTCTATCCTCCCCAAAACAGAAACCCATAAATGCTTCTTAGGTAGCCCAAAACATAAAGGCAACCCTATGTACTTAGACGGAAGATTCCAGCTTTGCATAAACATATTAGCAAAGTAATCAACATGACTGCCACGCACCCGAACCCCAATCAACTCACATTTGCCACAAAATCTCAAATGACATATACAGATGGTTCAAAATCGCAATTCGCGGTCATCAAGTCGCAATTGACGGTCCATCCCAAAGAAAATTTTTAGTTGACCCCAAAACAATCCGAAAAAGTATCCAAAAAATCCATAATATTATAAAATGATAGAAAACAATGTTTTTTTTCCATTTGTTTACACTTTAAAGCAAAATTACGGTCCCCACAAGTTATAACATCCTGTATCATGGCTGTATATACTGAAATAAGCTGAAATATCATAAATTTTACATAATGCAACCATAATTTCGGGCAAACTAATAGTGTCAAACATTTAACGTTTATAATCTAGCAATAATACGGATAGACTCAGTGCATGTGTAGTACTCAACTCAATAACTTAGTCATCAACGTGTACTCACCTTCAAGTTTCAAGTTTAAAGCAACATTCACCACATCAAAATGAATTAACTAACTTAAAGTAGTGGAGTTTGGACAATTGTAACTTACCTTGTCTTGATTTTTAGGACAATAAAAGTATTTAACACAAGAAAAGACTTAGATGGATGTATTTTATACAAACTTTCAAACAAAAAAAAAAATCAGATTTAAATAAAAAAAATTAAAAAAAAAAAAAAAAACAAAACAAAAGTGCTAAAATCTACAATATGGCAATCCAAAACTCTAGATCTAACAAGCTTGAAGCATTTCTAAGCTATTCTAAGGTCCAATCTTGGAAAAAAAACTCAGAAGTCACAAAAAAATCTCGCCAAATAATATCTCGACTTCCATGTTCGTTCCCGCGGAGAAATCCACCAAAATCTTGAGAAAGTCTTGAGTTTCGGAGCTTGGAGAGGTCACACACATTGAGAGGACGGCTTAGGCTCTGTTTGGAGGAGAAGAAAGGAATGAAAAAGAAATGAAAACACAACTTAAAAAAACAAAAAAAGAATTTGTCGGCCGATATTTTGGACGATATTTTCAATATCGGCTGTTATAACAGTAACGGCCGATATTTTCAAACTATCGGTCATAACGGGTGTTATTTTGCCCATAACACTAACGTTAGCGTTATGGGCAAAATATCATCGCGGTCATGGCCGTTACCGTTACATAACGGCCGTTATGTAACGGTAACGGCCATTATTTTGAACCATGCATATTTCTCCATTTTTGTGTGTGCATTGTTTTTAATCAATTTACCCTTAAGAAAAATGACTTCTCCATCAATATAACAAATTAAAAAAATTCCAGCCCTCAAACTTTTTTATTGGTAAATTCTAGCGCATAAACTTTCAAGACAAAAAACCAAAGGTTAGGACCATTTGAATAGCTTAATTTTACATATTTTCTAATCCACATCCAAGCTATGAAGCACAGCTACTTCGAAATGGGTAACGTATCATATCCGATACTTCACTTGTTATGTGTAAAATCCGTGTCTTTGCCGTGTCTTTGGCGTATCCTAGCCGTATCCGGGCATAATAGCAACCAAGGCTTTCAATTGCCATGCTCCCTTAGTCTTTATGCATCTACACTGAGTTGGTAAAATTTGATAAGCTTATATTAAGGATATTTATCTCATTTATCCACACACACACACAAACAAAAAAAAAAAAAAAAACAACTACTCATGTTACGCAGCAACCGACTCGGCACTCAAAACATTGAACATTACTATATTTGACATAGGATTCTACTTAAATAGCTTAACTTTCACATTCTTACTAGTTCTCTAGTATTTTCTATTTTTTTATAACTTTTGGGACCGGCGCAATCATACTGCTCTGGCACATACGACATGGACCGGCATGAGCAGCACAGACTCATCCCCGTCCTGACTGGCACCAAAACCGGCAAAGGAATTTAAAACCATGGTCAAAATACCACCTCTAAAAGCAAGCCATTTGAAAGATGGAACCCCACAGGGAAGTCCTTAGGAAGGGGGAAGTCCTTAGGAAGCACCCAACTGTAACTATGAAAAAAAATTTGTAATTATTTTAATACAAAATTAAACATTTCTCTAAGCGTTGTCCCCACCATGTTTTTTTTCTCTGGTAAAGATTGTCCCCACCATGTTGGGGTCAGCTACGTGAATTTTGTTTCGCCATTCCAATCTATCTTGGACCAAATCCTTAGGAAGATTGCACTTGTTTTAATCTATCCATACTACTTCCATCAATTTCCTCCTCAGCCTACCCTTTTTCCTTGAGGGGCCATCAACTTGATTATGAAAACCTCCACTCACCAACATCGTTGTTGGCCTATATTCGACATATTCGAACTATCTCAAATGAGTCTTATTGCATTAATCACTATGCTACCCCTAAAAGCCCGAATGCGCCCATTTCTGATTCTATCAATCCTAGTTATACCACACATCCATCTCAACATCATCATTTTTGCAACACTCATTTTTGCAACTATTATTTCCAAATTGGCCGTCATGTTGCTCCACAAGTCATAGCTGGCCTAATCGGTGTGCCTTAAATTTTACTTTAACCTTTTTAGCATATACTAACAGCACTTCAGAAGCAAGTCTGCGTTCAAACCATGAAATAGTAATTCTATGTTTGACATCCTCATCATTACTAATTATAGAGTTAAGGCATCGGAAGGACTCTCTTTGTGGTATCTCCTTTGCTTCAATTCTCAGACCACATCCCCACTTAAGTTGCAATTTATATATTTCATCTTTACACAACTTACTTTGAAGCCCCTGGACTCAACAGCCTCCCACTATCTCTCAAGTCTCAGATTCACACCAACCTTTGATCCATTCACCAACACTATAGGATCCAAAAACAGCGTACAACAAGGTTTAGGTACCTCCTCTTGAATATGAGCAGTTAACTTGTCCATAATCAATGCAAGGACATAAGGACTTAAAGCACCTCGGATGTAAACCTATGATCACTCGAAACTAAACTCTCTCTCCATCTATTGTGTACATGGTGGTGTATTTTGACAATGATAATAAAAGTTAGATTAGAGAAAAAAAAAATGAACTACAAAAATAGCTTCAAATTCAAAGTCCCAATCTTAAAAACTTAAACCCGAAAAGTCACAATATGTAAAATACATATATTTCAATGACAAGTTCGTGGACAACGCAAGAAATAATCTTAAGAGTGAGAATACATGCAACAAACTATGTAGGCTATCTGGAAGGAAAGGAATTCTAGATGTTTGTAAGGAATATCTTCTCCATCTTCTGCCGTTATTTCCAAGTCCAGATTTTTGCCTGCTTCTTGGGTGTCTATTCAACAAGAGTTTTGGGGTCTGCCTATAGACATCATTCTTCTCAAATGGAGGGAGGTGCTATCTTAATTTTTGGGCGGTTTTTGTTTTTCCCTCTTTGTATTGCGCCATTTTGTTAGGTTTGGTTTGCAAGGCTTGCCTTTCTTTGGGCCTCTGCTCTTTCGTATTCTTCATTGCTTTCCAGTATATCTCTGTTGTACTGTTAAGTTTTTTATTAATACGAGTTATTATTGAAAAAAAAAAAGGGCTACGGCCATATCTAGATGTGAAAGCTTCTTTCAAAGAAAAGGTTTTTGTGGACGATAGGTATGCCAATTGCAAAGACATACATGATGGTAGATGTAGCAAAGGCAAAGAAAAAGTTTTTGTGGACGATAGGTATGCCAATTGCAAAGACATACATGATGGTAGATGTAGCAAAGGCATTCTGGCATAAACCGCAAGTTTGCCGCTTCACCCCATATAAGAAGATATAGACCCATATATAATAGCATACGCTGCTGCACTTCCTGCTGGATCGTAGGCATCCTGCATTGAACATAATTCAGAAGTACAACATTAAAAGTGATGAAGTCAAGTTGAGAAGCCTGGGGAAGCCAGGACGTATGAATAATAAGTAATAACCCCTAACAAAACAATTATTTAATCCCATTTAGCAAAGCCAAAACAAGAATGATTCTGCAAAAGGCATAGGATTATTTTTCTCACGAAAAAAAAAAATTAAAAGAATTCAGACAAACTGAACTTGAAAAATGCTCACCATAGACTACTCTTGCGACCTAAGAACTTGCACCACTTCTTGTAATTCTTAAATAGTTTCTTCATGACAAGACTAAGTGCACGCTCATCCAACTAAAAAAGTAATTTGGTAAAGTAAGTATGCACAAAAAGATCAAAGAATCGTCGTCTCATTGACATCTGAATATTTAAGACAACATAAGGAAGAAACCTTTGGTTGTTGATCAGGCTTTGGGAACTGCCGTATGTGAACATTTGCAAGTAGTAAAATCAAGTGCTCTCTTTGATTAGAGACATTATCCTTCTGCATATTTTAGAAAACAAAATGATAACAGCTCCAAATCAATAAAGAAAGAGAAATTGATCACCATGGAAAGCAAGTAGCAAAGAAACATGAAATTCAACTACATGCTATTCAGAATTTTGCTCCTAAAAAATTTATCTTTACCTGAAACCCAAACATGGCCTGAAGCCAGTCAAGAATGTCTTCATCTACCTTCTTCTTGTGATCCGTAGGCCATGGTAGACCCCTAGTATTACGCAGAGCAAAAACAGAAGCCTGAATCTGCAATTAGAACAATTGACTTATCTCAAGAGCACTGTTAGGATGAAAGAAATTTTAGAAACCAATAATGCATCCAACAGACCAATAGGTTTCAACGAACCTCAGGATACCGCATAATAGCCTGATTTGCACTATCAGGGTCAAGAGGAAGGATATTGTAAGGCACATATATCTCCGTCTTTTCGGCAACATTCTTTTGAGCTTCCAAAACCTAAATAAAACATTAATCACTGTAAAATACAAACAAATAACCACATAACCAAGTTCGCAAAATGTACATTGCTGGTGAACATTATACAAACAATTCCTTCAAAATTTCACAAAATCTACTATCAGTTAACCAAAAATAGATTGAAGATCCAGGTTTAAAAATAAAAAAAAAATCCTTGCCAGCAGCAAAGCAAGGCTTTGTTTTTACCTCATTATCAAGTTCAATGGACTGTGTAAGATTTACAGCCTTCAAAACTTCAAAAAGAACAGCAGCAGTTTGGTAGGCTTTTGTAAGCTGAGCACTGCAAAAAGTATGAAATGATGGCAAAACACAACTTCGAGCTAAATTTTCCTATCAGAAGGTCATATAGTTAACCAAGTAGATGATAATATTGTTGAATCTCTGAAGATAAAAAAAAAAAAACCCTCACCGATCAGTATCGGCTGCTTTTTGCAATGCTTGAATATATTTTCTGTAGTACTGTTGATAGAAGCTCTGCATTTCTCGTGCATCACTCTGTTTCACCCTACCCTTCAAAGTTGGATCATTTTCCTAAGCACATCAATAAGGTCAATGATTAGTTTCTTGTTAAAAGACCAGATACAAAACAAAAGTAGCAGAGATCGTCCAGATTGCATACAGGCCCAGGCAGAAGCCTAGTTGGACTTGTAAGGGAATAGAATAAGCTAATAGATCCAAGACCGTAGCATGAAGACACATGGGGATCATGTGGACCTCCAGATCACACATTTGAGCCAAACAAGACCCATCAGCCACATGTCCCAACCAGAAGGCATGCCCATCAGCCTATGGCCAAATTAGTTGGTTTTTATTTCGTGTTTAACCACTCACTTAAAGTTAAGGGCATTTTGGTAGTTTCCAATATTGGTCTGGAGTAGGGGTGGCAAGCAAATCGGGTCGGGTCAGCGAGTGAAAGCCATGATTTGGGCTTAACCTGTGTCCGACCTGTTTTCTGAAAGGATCAGGTTTCATTCACCCACACCCGCGGCAGGTCAAACCAACCCGACCGTCTAGACCCGTATTTATAATGGTGTGTGAAGAAGAGGCGGCCAGCAAGTTCCAACCCTGGTACTGCAGACCCTTGCACTTCTGCCAAGGGAAAAAAGGATCATCGAGGCTTTGAGTTACAAAAGTCCTCATTCAAAAGAGTGGAAATCCGCCTAGGTCCAACCTATTGAGAATCCAAACTGTTCAAATTCAATGTCCTCTCTAGAAATAGCATATCCTCAAATTGTATCCCAATATCAGTTGTTCATACCATAACATTTATCATTTGATAAAATTCGTGATTTATAATATCTTATATATATTCACTATCATGTTTAAATGAGTGGGATTCCCCTTTAGGGCCTAGGGCCTACCAATCCAATCAAAAATCCACGAGCCACTCAAATTAACTGCCCCACATTTTATGGAAAATCCTCAATTTTTATTCCAATAGGAGTTTATCCCACCATAAGATATGTCATTTGATAAAACTAAGTTAGTTACACAATCTTATGCATATTGTCATCACCTTTTTTATCAAACGATCGTCCAAGGGTAGGGCTAAGTCAAACTGAAGTAAAACTTCGGGATGCCCCATTTATAGAGAGAAACTGTTTCTTGAGTGGTTCAGATTTCAATATCTAGCACCCATTGAGGAGTTTTACTCCTTTAGCTCGTGATTTTTCTACGTCAAAACCTTCAGAGAATTTGAACTTAAAATAAAAGAGAACAGTGTCTAGCATCTGCCTGTCTGCCTGTATTTGTGAGATCCCAGGTTTCTTCCATGACTATTATTTAAATAATTATGTTTATTAGTTAATTAGCATAGTCTTGTATGATAGATTAATATTAGATTAGTATTGGTAGGACTAAGACCATAGCAAGGAGCTATTTGTAATTTGAGAGAAGCCAAGGGGAATATTGGTAAATATTCTATTTTTTTGGTAAATATTCTATTTTTTTTCTTTGCTTCGTTGGTTCAGGGACGTTATTTTAAGCATCTTAAGTTCTTGGACCTCGATGATTCGGTGTCATTTGATCAGAAATGATGCATCTTCCATAAGGAGGACGATTCCGTAATTTCCACAAATCCCACAGAATAACCTTTTGCCAGAGAATTCTGAAATTCTCAGTATTTTTATCTTCTTTTCCTCGTCTTTCCAACAACAACCAGTCTCTCCAGCTCTCTTTCATTTTCTCTCTCGTTTCCTACTTCATTTGTGAGAGTTTAGCAAGGAAACTGATCCTCATCAGCATCTCTTGACCGTGATTCATCTCATCATCTTCATCTTCTTCCTCATCATCTCTATTCCTTCTTCATGGTAGCAACGATTGTAATGAGGTTTGGGTTTGTGAGGAAGTCTGAGAAGAATTAGTAGAGCTTAGACAAGGCAAGTAACTAAGTATAATTAGTATATTCTGATGTTTCTTTACCTGAAATTCAAGCCAATATAAGTTATGTTTCATTTTCTATTCAAACGAGGATTCTTTTTACCATATTCTGTATAATGAGTTCTTTCTTGTTCAAATGAAGTTATAAATGTGTTCTTCCAGTGATAAAATGATATTTTAGCTGATTAAGTGGAATAGAATGAATAGATACAGGTTTCAAAACCTGAAAGAGTGTTTTGAAATCAAGCTACAGGCTTTGTAGCTCAACGGTCAACCGAGAGGTGTATTGCAGTCAACAGTGAAACCTATCACAGCTACGCATGAAGCTCACCGTAAGTGAAAAATGACACAGGAACTCTCAGGGAACCTGTATTATAGACTGACAGACCTGTGTTGATAAGTCCATAAAACTACATTTCATTCGCATATTTTCATTCATTTTTACGGACTGAGGTAGGATAATTTTCATTGAATTGCATTGAGTTTCATAAAATCATGCACTTGAGCATCCAAAGTGAAATTCATGTCAAAATCCTTCCAATTTCAAAAAATTGCATAGTTTTATCAAAATTATTCTATTGAATTATCCTACTTTCGCATGAATAACTTTTGGCATGCATATGTGTCTCATGCATAGCATTAATCTTTTCCACATGAAAAAATATCCTTTTAATTATTCTTTGTTTTTTGTGTAGGAAAATTTCAAATTTCGGCACCCACTTTGACAGAAATTGAAGAGAAAAACTCATCAAACAGCGAACATGGAACCCACACTATTTGGGCATGAATTCCAAGGAGGGAGGCGGCCATGGTAGGTCCCAAAGATATTACAGAAATTCAAATTTCTATCTTCTTTGAAAAAAAAAAATTTGAAAATTCAAATTTTGAATTTGAAGACAAGAAAGGAAAGAAATCAAGGGGACTTGTTGGCCAAGAAAACAAAGGCGGCAAGAGAGAAGAAAGAGGGAAGAAATAAAGAAAGAAATCCAAGGAAATTGCAAGCATGGCAAGGGACGTCCGAAGGAGGGGATTTCAAGAGTTACACACCCCAAGTGGACCCCACCTTTGGTTCAATTGAGCAGCTAAAATCTGAATTTCAGATTTGGAAAAAAAAAATCTCAAGTCCATGTGGGGCCCAAGTATGAGGAGTTGCAAGCAACGAAGAGTCATAATTTTAGAAGGAACTTGTGCATCAAGCTAAGGAAGGAAAGAAGCAATTTCAAATTGTCAAAAAGTTTCCCAAATTCAATTAAACTTGGGAATCCAAGAAAGAAAACTTCCCAAAGGGATTGCTTGAAAAGCAAGCAAAGAAACACTCCAAAAAAAAAAACCATGTGGGACGTCCAAAGCAGTACCCTTCCCATGGATGTCCACACTAGGGGCCAGCGCTCTCTCCATTCTCTCTTCCACCCCCTCTCTCCTCTCTTTTTCTTTCTTTCTTCCATGAGGCTTAAAAGGGTTTTTTCAAAGCAGTAGATTCAGAAGATGGAGGGGTGGTTTTCATTGTAATTCAAGAAGAAGGTGAAGTTGTAAACTTTGCTTAATTCTATGGACGGATAAATTCAGAAAAGGAGTGTTGTTCTTATATTTGTTAATTCATTTTCATTATCCAAGTTACCTGGGATTTTTTTTATTTTTTCCAGATATATCAAATGCCTTGGGACATCTAAATGATGAAAATGCGTACCATGACTATTGTGAAATCTCTCATAAGTTAATAATCTAAAAACATATCTTGACTCATCCTCATGGAAGGGACTGAATGAACCCGTACGCATTTTTAATACTGAGGAGCAATGGATCCGGACTCTTGAATTACAAATTCATATTCTAAATTTTAATTCTTTATTTCTGTTTTTCTGATTTTTACTTTAATTTATGCAATTGGTTGTTTTAACTCTTTTTATGCTGGTTGCAGTAAACTAGTTTGAGAATTTTAGTTTAGGTTTTCTAGATTAGGATCTTTTTAAAGTTTGTAATTGCTGTAATTAATTTTCAGATTTGTAGATTGGGTTTGTATAGATTTTATTTAGGCTAGTTTTAGATTTTTCAAAAGACAGGTACAACTTGATTGCATTCTCACTCCCTGTGGATAGACCCCCCATACTCACAGGGTTATCACTACTTTGTAACTTTGCATTTGGGGCTGTTGAACAAGTGTCCACGACATGGTTCAAAATCACGGTCGCGGTCATCGTGTCGCATCGCGATTCGCAATCATCGCATCGCGGTGCTAATTTTGTTTTTACCCCGAAAAAATCAAAAAACAAATATCCAAAAAATCCAAAATATTCTAAAATGCTAGAAAACAATATCTTTCTCCATTAGTAAACACTTTAAAGCAAAATATCAGCCCCCCATAAATCATATCATCTTGTATCGATGTCTTATCTGATACTTACAAACACTGCTATGAATTAAATAGGCTTACATGTATATATTAAAATAAGTCCAAATAAAATAAATTTTACAATATGCATTGCAACCATAATTTTGAACTAATCATTAGTGTTAAACACTTAAAGTCAAGAAACTACTAGCAGTAGTATAGATGTACAATATTCAATTATTCAATAACGAAGTAAGTTGTGACTGAATTTCAACTTTCAAGTAACATCTACTGCTACATCAAGATTAATTAATTATTTAAAACTTCGGAGTACAAACATAAGACACCCAAAGGGCTAGGTTGGATGGCTGGGCCCATCATGGGGCCCAGGGCCTCTTTTGGACTTCTGTACTGCATCATGAAGTCCATAATTTTCAATCCGTTCATCGGATTTTCGCACACAATCTCAAGTAGATGTTGATAGACTCCAAGATCACCCAAGTTGACACTGTATTGAGGGAGACCCGGGCTCCAAAAGTTTTTTGCCTTATTTCTAGGCAAGGAAAGACTTCTCCATGCCCAAATCTTTACTTGTAGGGATGGGAACTGGGAAGTGTTGTCCAAGCCCAAATATTTACTTGTAGGCGTCCCCATACAATGGCCAACCTCTTGGAGTTTTATGGACTTTAAGTCAATTCTGGGGTAATCCGATTTTTTGGTACAGTTTCAATGTTTCAGGACCCTTGTGGGGTCACTTTCGATATTCTAGACCGATGTGGTTAATTCTGTTCTAGACCCTCGCTGGTCATTCTGCTATGTGCACAAAAGATCATGTGGGTCCCTTTCTATTATGTCAGCCATCCTCATGTGCAAAAGTTTATGGGCCTGTGCCACCAAGTGGTTAGGCGGTTGTCATTAGACTTGACCTTGCCTCGGCTGTAATACCCCAGACCCTGATTTAGAGGCTACAATATTTTCTAACAAGTATATATTTAGCTTCCTTTATTTCTCGGTAATTATTGGATATTAAATATATCATAATCTATTTTGAGGTTATATAAGTATTAATCATTCGGATGATCAATATTAATTTTATCGAATAAATTTCTTTCATATGATTATTAGATTAATGTTAAGTGAGCCCTTTGTTAAATTGTCTTTTTATAAGTGGACTTTTTATCTGGGGTAAGAGATCTCTAGTAGTACCCCACAAGTGTTAAGGATTAGGCTTTCTATATAGAAGGGACCAATGTCAAAAAAGAATTCAATAAGCGGGTTATGATGGTATTTTGTCTTTGGTTGCTTGATAGGGAATCTTTTTTACTTTTTGTGAAAACAATGGACGTTTTTTTGTCATTTCGTGGAGAAAGGAGGTTGGTTTTTACCTTTTTTTCTTTTTTGAAGGAGGGAATTTTGAATTTGTATACTTCTGATATGACCCATGGTCTTTTCTTTTCTGACAAATGGAGGCTTTACTTCACCTTAACTTGATTGATAAATTTCTGAACGGGCCTTAAGGGAAGTGGAAATCAACTTGTAGGTGACTTGCACACTTTCCCAAAGGGGGTGCTTATAGTTGCAGCCAAACACTATTGGAGCCCTAGTAAGAAACTAAGTCGACTCTCTCTCACTCTCTTCCTCCTGCCCCTTTCAACAAGACACCCAAATCCCTAGCCTAGCGAGTGAAGAACAAGACGAGAAGAGGATCAATAGAGGTGTGCTTCACATAAGGTAAGTAGACTTTCGAAATCTATTTGGTTCCACAAATCTAGTTGAGGTTTTCCAAAAATTTGCGAACTCTAGTATCCCAAATCTACTTGTGTATGATGCGGTTTTCCATTTATAAATCTGATTTGGTGTTTTAGACTCTCTGTATTCAATACTAGTGACAGTAACTCTAGCAATTAACCATTGCCGACCACACAGTTGTAAGTTGGATGACCAAATCTAAGTTTCAGACCCCATAATCCATGTTTTTTGAATTTTTTAGTGACATTAAGAGCACTGGATGACGGGTCGACTAATTCTCTTGTATATTCATTACTGCTACAGTAATTTTTCTTGAGTTTGTTTTAATGGCAGTAATTTCTCTTGAATGTCGACGTATTTTGGGTATTATTCAAACAAGAAATTCCCGTTGGACCTAGAGACTTGCCAATGGATATCCTAAGGGAGATAGGATCCTCGGATAATGTTTCCCAACCATCTTGTCCCAAAATCTGTAAGAAATCAAAGCTGAATCGAAATTTGTAGAGATTAAGGTCTTTTGGGAACAGATTCAAGAGTTTTCGGGCGTCAGGCCCACATGGGCCACCTGATAAGAAATCAGATCCGATGATAAAAAAGAAGGCCCTCGAGTGACGTTGAAAGTCTGGTCCCTTACTGGATTGGGCCCAGTTAGTGTAATATCTTGAGTACCTGGGCCCAGGATTAGTTTGGCCCAGGAAGGACCCTTAGTTGTTAATTGGTTTTTGAATTAGAAGTGTTTCCCTTTTATGAAATTAGAAGTGTTATTGGAAAGTGTCTCACATTTGGGACTGGAGTTGTATAACAACTCTAATAGAGGAAATAAGAGAAGGATTAGAATTAGGAAGTTTATACACCCCATTCTTATATCTATATAAAAGCAAACCAACGACCACTATTATGGTGTTTTATTTTGGAGGAATTCTGAGAGAGACTATGGGCTGCAATTTAGGAGGAGGAGAGGAAGGCTGATTGATGTCCTACTCGTGTCCACATATTGCCAAGGCGACTATCGTTTATAGAAGGTGAGTGGATCTTCTTAATTAACTTGTTGATTAGTGTTGATGTTTGTTATTGAGATGTGTTGTATTAATGGACGTACTGTGGTTTTACATTCATCAGTGGAGACATAAGGAAATATGTTTGACCAAGAAATCATATACCAATGGGTGTGTGATGATACAAATAGAATGGGGTGCAGATTTAGGAGAATTCTTTGTGCAGGCTGTAATATGTTCAAAACAGAGGCTGCTGTTGATGGTGAAGAAATTGACGTTAGATGGGTGTGGGATTCCATGGCCCACTAGATGGGAGATCTGATCCAGAGATCCTGTGAGGGGGCCATGGGCGACCTTAGGTGTAGTGGACCAATGCTGAGTGGACCTTGTGTGGCCCACTGGATTATTCTGCAACAAGCCTGAGGCGTGAATTAGGGAAAAAGGGGTAATATGGTCGTTGATATTAGAGGGACCCACTGAATGGTCTGATCTGAGATCAGGACCTCACATCTTGAAGGGGACCCCTGGGCGACCTTGGGACATCTGGGATTTTTATCGGTGGGACCCATTGATCAATTAATTCAAAGAAATACTATGTGTGATTGTAACGAAAACAGAGCCACTGTCAACATCTATGGTGGGACCCACTACCTAAATCAATCAGAGATTGGGACCCCACGTTTTGAAGAGGGCCCAAAGACGGTCTGAATGGTGGTGGTCCCATGTGGCCAGGGCTCCATCTGACCACTTACCCAGAGACTTCAATTTTGTTAACCATAAGGGTTACTGTTTGTGTTTTTTTTAGTCTAAGGGCCCAATAAAGATGTTCGATGGTCAATCCAATCCATTAAGAGTGAAGTCTACCCGCGGACAATCTTAGACATTAGGTCTGATCTTGGTTTGGTCCAGTGGGACCCATTGGATTTTGCTGTAGAAGTGTTTCAGGCGTGAATCACTTGATATAATAGTTTCTGTGTGTACATAGAATTTGTATTATCCCTAGACTTGTATATAATTATCAAATAACCCTTCCACTAAATTAAATAAGATTTTCATGTAATTATAATGAACTGTATGGGCTATCTTGGAACGATGGGTATGATTCTGTCAATTCTAAAAAGCTGGGCCACTCTTGCATCATCTCTTACATGTTAAGAGCAAAAGTGGGGCACCAATATAATGGGACTGATATGGAGCTGGTCCCATAATACTGTTGTGTAAATTATTAATAATGATGAATTCCGATTGTTATGTGATGTTATGCATTGGGTCCCAGACATGGGATGGTGGACTTAGTGTCCGGGCCGTTATAGCGGCTAGTCCTTAGTGGACGTGTCTGAAGAGACAGGGTCATGGTGACTGGTATACATGTATACGATGGGCCTTTGAGGCGTGGTAATGTGCATGGGCACGGATTTGCGTATGGTTGTATTTTTAATGATATTTGATTATTGATTCATATTTGTTGATTATGTGATGTTATGTTATATATGACTTGTGTAATTAGGAAAATTCATTCACCAGTAATACTGATGTTGTGTTACCCCCTTCAGGTAATCAAATTGCGGGTGGGCCAGAGCGGATTGACGATCAGCATATAGATTTCGGCATACGTGGCTGAAAAGAGAGAACGAGAAAAACTTAAATAGATGATGGAATCATTAGAACTTGTTTAGGAGAATTATCTAATGTTTCAAGCATAGTATGGATTGAGTTATATATATAAAGTTTGAATTCTCAGAAACTTTAATGATGTTTATAATTGAAATTATTTTTGAATTAAATGCCTGATACCTTGTGAATATTATTTGATGTCTGCATGGTGAATATTGCTATATGATCACGATTCGAATATCCGACAGGGCCCCGGAATTCGGGTCGTGACAGTTAGGCCCGCCATCCAACTGATCCAAAACCAGCCATGTGAGACCTTTTCTACGAGTGTCGGTTTCTAAAACTTCACCTTATGCTTGACTTTCTCATTTTACAACTGAGTATAATATGTTTTAATAATTACATACAAGCCACTCTCTTACCTCCTTGAGTTTTACGAGTGCTTGGGAATTTCAATTTAATCCCTAATACTCATAATAATTACAATGGCACATCTTATGACCTATCCAATTGCGTTTTAGAATTCTGAAAATTACAAATTAGGGCCTGACACTTCATGTTTTTACATCTGAAACAGTTTTTAACTTACTTCTTTAGTTTCTGAGTTTCTGAATTTACAAAAAGACCCCTTTTATTCGTTGTTACTTACCTGAACCTATTTTTAGTTATTTCTTAGCATTCCAAGCTTCTTAAGGTTTGAACTAAGGATCCTATTACTTGATTAATTGTTATTTGATCATACTTCAGTATTAATTACATGACATTGTTATTTGAACATATTTCTGAATTAATTAACATGTCATTGTTATTAAAAATTTCACAGAGTTGTTTATTGTTTATTCCATTGATAAATTATGTGATTTGTTATGCCATTATGTTTGGATTAGCATGTCAAATCTATAAAAGGCTGGTCATGTAACCAACCCTACTCACAAATCGTATACCAGTTATGATACTGTTGGGGCAAAAAAACTCCGTAATGTGTAAAGGAACTTCTTACAGAGACCAACCCACTATGGAATTTGTCGAATGTAATAAACAGGATAAATTAGGTGACTTCATTTGATTGGAGGAATCCTTTCAACACTCCTAGACTGCCAGCACTGTATGGGATGACATTCCATTCAATTGGCCAGCTTTGGGAAATTTCAAGACTTTGGGCAGTTTTGAGAGACTTTGATTCATTGGTACCATTTTGATGATTTCGGACTCTGTGGTCAATTTTGTTTAGAACCCCGTCGGTCATTTTGCAATGTGCACAGAGATTATTTTGAAAGTTATCATTTTCTTACACTTGGCATCCTTAAGGTGCTTGAGGTTTGGGTCTGTGCTCAGTGTTACAAAATTCGGTTCGTTTCGGACAAAATGTAATTTTGGCTTGTTCGCTCTACCGAAATGAACAAAGTCCTTCAAGTATCCATCCCAGAATTCGTTCCAATTAGTCCAATTCATCTGATTCCTCCCAGCATGTAGGTTGCCCTTAAAATAGAAAAAATGAAAATTGAGCGTGCTAAAAATATTTTTTTTAACTTAAAAAGTAAAAGAAAAAAATACTTTTTTGGCCTTTTGGCCTAGAAAAATTCATGGGTTGTGCAGCCCATCTATTAAAAATCTAAATAACTTTATGGGCCCTAATCAAATTTTATTCCAATAAAAAAAAACATTTTAATATGATTAAGCTAGACAATTTTCACTCTAATATGAAATAGCCCAACAAATATAAATTGACGTATTGAATTGATTTAATAGAATAAATTAAATGTATCAAATATTCTTTTTACATTTTAATATATCTATAATAATTCTTTCCGAAATATTTCACCGAAATTTCCAAATTCGGCCAAAATATTTCATTTGGAGGAAAAATCGAAATGGCGCCCAAGCCAAAACTCACAACAATGCATGTGCTACCAAGTGGTTAGGAGGTTGTTGTTAGATTTGACACAATTCACCTTGCCTTGCCATGTTTGGATGTTACGTTAAAATTTCTACGTAATTTTATTTAATTTGTTGTAGTGTACACAAATAAATTTGAATATCTATTCACTCGGTTGTACTAATTGCCTATTTGCCCCTATTAGGTAACCAGAATGTTGTGTTGAATGATGATTCGGTTGATTGAGAAGAGATAGGATTCGGAATGCGCATTTAAGCGACAAACTCACATAGAAGAAAAGAAGAAGAAATAGTTTTCATCATTCTATTAAGTTGATCTTCCAAAGATTTTATAGTTGTTTATTGTTTTCATTTTATTTTGATTATGTTCAGATTGACAATGTTATTCGAATTTTTAAAACTTAAATAAAGATTTTTTTTATTAATTAGGTAAATGCCTGGAATTTTATTATACAACTAGATTTGACACATGTATGGATATAATACTCTTATAAGCCTTGATGAGGAATTCGAAGGGCCCCAGATTCCGGGTAGTGACACTGACTATGATTGCAACCGATGAATGTGACTTTAATTTCATTTCCAGTACAACTTTTGTTAAACATGTTAATGTGCTTGCATTTAGATTTCAATATCCATTCACTCAGTTTTCCACTGATCACCGGATTGCCCCTACTAGGTAACCATGTGAATTGCCACAGATTTTTGAAGGGGATACTTATTTGGATGATGAAAGAGCTATAGGATTTCGCATGCGCAACTAAGAGAAGGCATTCATTCAACTATTTAATTAGAGGACCAGCCTCATGTGTTTAGAGTTATTTAATTGTTCTAATATAATTGAGGATTTGTTGGTCCGACTTACTTGGATGCTTATGGATTTAATGGTCAGTTTATTGATATTAGTTGGTTATGTTTAGTTGTTAGTTTATTCAAATCTTAATGTAGAAAATTCAGATTTATTAATGTGAAGCCATGAAATTCTTATTTTGCATATTCAATTTGACATATGAATGTGAAAGAGATACAACAAAAATCGCGCTGCAGAATTCAAAGTGCCCAGGTACCGGGTCGTGACAGACCCAATATCTCACAGTCCGCAATGTTAATCCAATAGTCAGTTTATTGATATTAGTTGGTTATGTTTAGTTGTTAATTTATTCAAATCTTAATGTAGAAAATTCAGATTTTTTTATGTGATGCCCAGAAATTCTTATTTTGCATATCTAATTTGACATATGAATGTGAAAGAGATACAACAAAAGTCACACCGCTGAATTTGAAGTGCCCGGGTACCGGATCATGACAGACCCAATATCACACAGTCCGCAATGTTTATCCAATAGTCAGTTTATTGATATTAGTTGGTTATGTTTAGTTGTTAATTTCTGATGTCCAAGGTGCTTTTCTTGATGGGCGTCAAATCCTTGATTGTGTGCTTATAGCCCATGAATGTGTTGATTCTAGACATAAGCAACAGCAGCGTCCTGGTTTAATTTTTAAATTGGATTTTGAAAAAGCTTATGAAATGGTTGATTGGGGTTTTCTTCAATACATGATGGAAAGAATGGGGTTTGGGAAGAGGTGGCGGCAATGGATCAAGAGTTGTGTGTCTTCAGCTCATTTTTCCACCTTGTTGAACGGGTCATCGAAAGGCTATTTCAAAAGTTCTCGTGGTCTTCGACAAGGCGATCCTTTATCTCCTATGCTTTTTGTTATAGTTGCAGAAGCGTCGAACGCTTTATTGGAACAGGCCAGCCAAATGCAATTAATTTCAGGCTTTGCCATTGAAGGCGGTTTTCTTGAGGTAACTCATCTTCAATTTGCGGACGACACTATAATCTTTTGTGATGCTTCTTTAAATAAGGTGGAAACGTTGAAATTAATTTTGAAATGGTTTGAACGGCTTTCAGGTTTGAAAATCAATTATGGTAAGTGTGAGTTGATAGGTTCTCAGCTTACAGACAGTCAAGTGGTTTCTTTGGCAAATGCTTTTGGGTGTAGAGCTAGTGAGCTTCCTTCCAAGTATTTGGGATTGCCTCTCTGTGTGGGGTTACCAAAAAAATATTTATGGGATGCTGTGGTAGAGCGGATAGACAAGAGGTTAAGTTCTTGGAAAGGTCGCTATTTATCTTTGGGAGGGCGACTGACTTTAATTAAATCAGTTCTTTCAAGTATTCCTGTTTATTATTTATCCTGCTTCAGGTGTCCAAAAAGTGTCGTGGATAGAATTGAAAAACTTCAACGAAACTTTCTGTGGAATGACTCTATAGAGAAAAAGAAGTATCATTTGGTCCGTTGGGCGACAGTTTGTAAACCATTAGCTCAAGGTGGTTTGGGGATTCGTTCTATTGTCAAAATGAACAAAGCTTTGCTAGGTAAGTGGTTATGGAGGGTGGGGGAGTTGGGTCATGGCTTGAGGAAGCAAATTTTAATTTGCAAATATAAGCTTACCAATGATGGTTGGTATGTGCCTTACCAGTTTTCCAAGCTCTCTGGTTTTTGGAAGTCCATTCTTTCTGTGGAGGAAGATTTTTTTCAATGGATTCGGTAGAAGGCTCAAAATGGGGTCCGCATCAGATTTTGGCACGATGAATGGTGTGGGCACAATTCTCTGGCTTCTCAATTCTCTAATTTGTTCCTGTTAGATCGAAGGCAACATGCTTTCGTTTCAGATTGTTCTTGCCGTTTGGGTGGTAGAGTAGTATGGGATTTTTCTTTGCGAAGAAATCTGATGGACAGTGAGGTTGCTGATTTCGCTTTGCTGCTAGGTAAGCTTACTAAGGTTTTTTTTTTCCCCTGGAAAATCAGATGTCAGATTATGGAATCCTGATGTTAAAGGTCATTTCTCTGTCAAATCTTTTTATAATGTGTTAGTAGACAACAATGCAAGGGAGGGAGATTGGAAAAACTTTGGATCAGCTCCATTCCACCTCGAGTTCTTGTTTTTTGTTGGATTGCTAGAAATCATAAAATCCTTACTACTGACCAGTTGAGGAAAAGGAACCATATTATTGTTAATGGTTGTCCTTTCTGCTTGAATGATGAGGAAACGGTCCATCATTTGTTGATTTATTGTCCTTTTGCTCATGGTGTTTGGTTATCATTAACATGTTTGAAATCAATTGGGTTATGCCTGGAACTGTTGAAGATCTTTTCATTCAATGGACGTATGGATGCAAATTCTTTCATGGAAGGATTTTATGGATAGCAGCTTTGTATGGTACCATTTGTAAGCTTTGGTTGGAAAGAAATAAAAGAGTTTTTCAAAATACTTGTAAATCAGTAAAAGAGGTGGTTGATTCGATTGTATGGTCTGTCTCATAATGGGTGGTGAAGCAAAAGGAGTTCTTAGAAGTCTATTTGGAAGATCTTTCTAGATCTAGGACAGTTTTTTTCCAAAGGGGGGGGTCGCCAGGTTACTTTTGTTACGAATATTCTTTGGACAACTCCTCCCAATGGTGCTTTAAAATTAATCTTGATGGCAGTTTTCTTCACTCTTTGCAAAGGGGTGGTATTGGAGGAGTTATCAGAGATTGGAAAGGTATAGTGTTAAGAAATTTCTCGGGTCCTGTGGATACTCTAAGTGGTAATGATGCAGAAGTTTATGCTCTTCTTATTGGTTGTCGTGAGTTGTTAACTTTGGAAAGCATCAATGCTGTTATTGAAGGGGATTCTTATTCAGCTATTCAATGGGGTTCTGGGGAAGCTTCTATTCCACGAAGGTTGCTGGATTGGGTGGAGGAGGTGCAAGATATTTCTAGTCGTTTGGGTGCCTCTTTCACCATATCTTTCGAGAGGCTAATGTCATGGCAGATGCTCTTGCAAAAGAGAGAGTGTTCCATACTTCTATTATTTTCGAAGTTTAGTTGATTTTTGTGGTTTGTTGGGGGTTTTTTCTAATAATCTTTTGTTCTCTTTCTTTTTTGGGCAATAAATTTTACCGTATTCAAAAAAAAAAAAATGTTTGGTTGTTAATTTATTCAAATCTTAATGTAAAAAATTCAGATTTTTTTATGTGATGCCCAGAAATTCTTATTTTGCATATCTAATTTCACATATGAATGTGAAAAGGATACAACAAAAGTCGTGCCGCTGAATTTGAAGTGCCCAGGTTCCGGGTCGTGACAGACCAGCAGACCCAATATAGCATACAGTCCGCAATGTGCTAAGTTCTAAAGAAAGTGAGTAATCTCCATAAAAAAAGAAATCATCCAAAACATTGAGAGCAAAATCATATAACTTGAAAGAAAGAAGAAATCTCTAAAGCAAATCATGAAGAGTGAGGTATATCAACCAATCAAGAAAAAAAAACAATAACGTAGAAAGTGAAAGGACTACACTGAACTAGAAATCCAAAGCAAAAGAGCAAGGAATTGCCAGGTGAAAAGGCCACCTAACAGGGCATAGTAAAACATTAGAAATCCGGTCCACAAAGCTAACGGAAGAAGAAGTTTGCCAAGGGCCCAACATAACTATGATAGCAATTCCCACCATAAACTAGATCTTGACAAACATGTACTTAAGATACGAGAACAGACTATTGCCCAAGTAATAGCACAACTAGCAACATCTTTAGCAACGACTTTAAAGTTATGCAAGCCAGCCTCCCTCTCTAATATAGCCTCCTTTCCTCATCAAGTGCCCAAGATATAACACTATTGTAAACCCCTATCATATGACTCAATGTCAATCGCTGATGCTTGTTACACTTATAGATGTACCAAGTAAGAACCATAGAAGAGAGGAACCATAAGGATTTCCCTCTTTCCAACTTATTGTCAAGCCTTTCTTTTTCTTTTTCTTTTCCTTTTCTCTTTTTTATGTTTTATTTTTTATTTTTTATGTTCCAGATTCAATCTTTGTAGCAAGCAAGCAGCGACAATCAACCAAAGACAAACAGGTATTCCACATCAACCAATTCAACACGTAAAGGAGAGTCAGGAGACGATGGTCTCATTCAGTCGGTGCCTTGTACCTAGCTAAAGACTCCAGCACCAACAATAGTCCATCCAAGGCAATGATCACAAAGAAACAGCACTAGGGATAAGGCCCACCCCAACAAGTAGTATTAATGTAAATGGAATGAACTACCTCAAGGAGCAAGAACAGTCATCACTTAGATTTCTTTCAGGTGTTGGGAAACAACATTATAACGCCATTGTTCATGTCCAACTCTTTGCAATCATTTCATCTTGTTAGACACATACCAGAAGGACGCAAGGAATCTCTCAGCATTGATACTTCTCCCACACAAATGTTGGAATAGAATCAGAATCCCATCACATTCCCAACCAAATATCCAATATTCCTCTTGTAGGAGTCCTTCACGCTAAGAATGACAAGCTAGACATCAGAATGCCAAGTTCTAACCTTCTCTCCCTGTACATGCTTCCATTATGCCAAAGCCATTTACGAAGCAGCGGTTGGTTCATTCAATCAAACGTGTTCAAACCCCAACCACACAGATAATTTCATCTAAAAACCAGGACAATTAACAAAATATAACTTCGTTTTCTCCTTTCCCTCACCCAAAAAAAAAAAAAAAATTCAACTTCGTGTTTCACTTAAAAAGGCAACTCACCTAAAAAGAGACAAGATAATTCAGGAGGTCTGAAAAGGACACACTGGTGAGGATAATCATCCCACCACCGCTCTTACCATAAAAAATAAAAAATCATCCCACCAAGGCAAAAGTATTTTGATATTGAAGTTCATAAATTCCTTCTAGTATGCTTTAGAACCAGTCCAATGACCTGTTGGAGTTATCAACACACAAAGGAACCACAGATAATTCATCCACGGCGTTCACACTCAGCACCACAACACAACAGCCACATCTTCTAGTGACCCCTCCTCCATTCTAAGCCATATCTGCTGATCCTTGAAAAGGGTTCGCCTTAAATACCAACACTGTTGCAAAACAACTGACGGTTGTTGTGACACTCTTAACTTGGTTGTAATCAGCAAATTGAATATTAGGATGTTATCCAAAGAATCCAAAACGTCAACCAAACTTGAACCATTGCATTAAGCCAATTTCCTTGGATACTTTGAGCATTCTACTCAAAGCTTCGCTAAAAATCAAGAATAGGAAAGGCGAGAGAGTGACCCCTTGAGCATCATTCTACAAATATCCACACTAAATTTACATAAATAATGCATTTGCATGCAAACTTTTAAGAAAAATGCAACATAGAATCAAGGGAAGAGAAAACTACATGCATTCAACAAGTAATACTGCCAACAGAAATAAATGATTACCCTTTCGAGACGTTGTAGAAGTGCAGTTTTAAATTGTCGAACACCACGTCCACTAGATGTGGGATCCAGTCTATGGGCCTTCTCGAAGGCATAGAATCGACCTGGTTATGACACCAGTAAGCCCATGAATTAGATTCAACAAAAAGTTATAAAAAAAATATCAACAATTATAACAAAAAGAAATCCTTATTATTTAAATAATTTTTACACAAAAAAAAAAAAAAAAGAACAGTGCACAACCAGATCAATGATAATCACGTAACTTAAGGAAAAATATTCAAGACAAGGACAAAAAACACGACATTGAAGGCAAAGGCAACAAGAGTAATATTTTAGCTTATTGCAATTAAATTGGCTACTTGAATGAAAAATATAAGGCTCAAAGGCACCACACCGCACCATTGGTTCTTGAAGATGATTGACGCTCCCTCTTCTGCAAGGGAACATAAATTACAGTAGTCAATTTCGGTTTGATTTGGCTGTGCAGGCCGACATTGTTAGCCAAAACTGTGTTTGTTTTTTTTTTTTAATCTCTGTTGAAAGATTGTTTCTTGTAATACCCCGGGCCTAGTATAAGGGCTAGATTATTTTCTGATATTTAATATTTAATTTTCTTGATTTTACTTAGAATTATTGGGACCCATAGTTTGATGGAGGAATTTGAGTTGGACTTGTGTTGGTTATACCATAGACTCCTAGTAATGTTAGGAATAGGATTGGCATGTGAGAAGGAAATAATAAAATTAGAAAGAGGACTTTGGGAAGGATTCTAACTTACCTTCTAGATATATATTGATCAACCCAAAGCCTAGTTTAGTATTAGCCTTGAAGAAATTAGGAGGAGGAAGAACCAGTTCTAGTCAGCCATATCAAGTGAGTAGAGATTCTGATCTAATTGTATGATTCTGAATATATGGGTTTGCTCTTGTGTAATTTTGATTGCTCTATTTTATCGTGAGTAGAATTCTTCTTATGCATATTGTGTTCATGTGGATAGCTAATTGATCGGTGATTAGGATTCAGCATCTACTTTTAATGGAGGTGATGTTGGGATGATATTATGGTATTCAATTCATAATTTGATTGTAATGGTTGATCTGGTTTCAGATTTTATGCATGGATGATCTTTAAAACTGGGTTTTTCTCACTGTTGTGATGCCACAGTACCTATCGACATCCTTTAGAACCATCGTTTGAGTGGAAATTCTATTTTGTTTATATCAAAGGATTATATAGGCCCTATACATGAATTATAGAATTGTTATAAAGGATCTCTTTCAAACAAATAATCCCTCAACAGTGGCTGAAAACAGTTCTGAATTCAAGTTTTCAGAATCCAGAACGCCCCAAGCAGTGTTGACGTTTGGAGGTTGTGGGACCCCATGGCCCACTTGTTCATTAATCTGGTCCAAGGATTCAACAGGGGACACATGGGCGACCTCTAGGCTGATGGACCCACGTCGAGTGGGTCCCATCTGGGCCCTCATCCAGTTGCTTTGATGGAAGGAAGCCGCTAACTTACAGATTTTGGGCTGAATGTCGTCAAGCCTTAGTAGGACCCCCTGGCCCACCTGATCAGAGATCAGGTCCAGTCACAGGTTAAGGGACTGCTGGGCAACCATGGTGATTAGGTCCATCGTAGGTTTGGACCAGTGGGGCCCACTGTCTATCCATTCAGAATATACCAAACGTGAGGCCCCTGAATGCAGAAAATAGAGTTCTGTTAAGGATCTATCATGGCTACTTGAGTTTCTAAAATTTGGAATAGGCCCTGGTAGTTTATAATAAAGTCAGATTAGGCACTTATTACTTAATTTCTTAGAAATTCATCAAGATAGGGTTTTGGGTAGGAATTTCCAGCTTTATATAAAGTCTGAATTTGCAAGGAGGTCCTTCCAGTCTTAAGAAATTATGATTAAACCCTTTGGCTTATTTAAATAAATTGTTGCATATGGAGAATGCTACGGATGAGGTCCTAAGTTTTCTGAAATTGCAAACAAAGGCTTGTTATTCATTGTTAATATTTGCAAATTGTTTAAATGGTTTCCTTTAGTTCTTGATTTGTCAAATCTGTAGTTTGGACACTGTTATTTGAATATATGGTGACTTGAAATATGTATGTGGGTTAATATGGTGACGTCTTTGTTATTTGGGGATCACATATGGTAGATTGTGTGGTCTATATATGTATATCTTGTGGTTGAGTTGGTAATTGAATATTTCCCTCAAAACTATAAAGGGTGAGTTATGTAATTGACCTCTCTCATCTCTTACACCAATTTTGATTCGGACTAGGGCAGATTGAATCCAAATAATTTGAGAAGGGGTTGATTATGAAATTTGCCATTACTAATGTTGAGGGCATGCTAAATATCAAATTTTTGATGAGACATATATTTGCTATTTGATTGGAAAATTGAGATACGGTAACTTTGTTTGTTTGGAGGAACTTCTTAGACACCCCTAGACCACGAGCATGTATGACCGATTTTATGAGGATTGTTGGACCTTGTTAGGAAAGGTCGATTTTGGTGGTACCAGTTTACTGGTTCTGGACCTTAGTGGTCAATTTATTTTGGACCTTTGTGGTCGGATTTATTTTCGATGTTAGTGGTCGATGGTTTTGGACCTAGGTGGTCGGATTTATTTTGGACCTTAGTGGTCGATGATTTTGGACCTTTGTGGTCGGATTTATTTTGGACCTGGTGGTCGGTTTTATGTTGGACCTTGGTAGTCAGTTTTATTCGGGCCGGTGCTATCAGGTGGCTAGGAGGTTGTCGTTTGTTTGACTCGATTTAAATCTTGGCTTGAATGAAACTTCGGATGTTATTTTTAATTTGTTGTGTAATCTTATCTAAGTATATGTTTAAATGCACAAATAGATTAGAATATTTATTCACTCAGTTGTACTGATATTTTGTGGATTGCCTCAATCCAGGTAACCAGAACTTAGAGACTCAGGAAAACCGCAATGATCGGGAGATAGACTTTGAGATGCGTACTTAAGCGTCGAAGCCACATAGATGAAGAAGATTTAGATTTAATAGATTGTTCAGATTATTTTATTTTATAGGCATTGAAATTATTTTTGGATAATGTTATATTTATTTATTAGATTTGGATTTTTAATACAAGTTGGTTTAAACTGGTAAATGCCTAAATCTTTATGTGATCTTTGATTTAACCTGTGTGTGATGCTTACGAGTCTCGGCACGGAATTCGAAGGGCCTCGGATTCCAAGTCGTTACATTTCTTTTATCAGTATTGCATTGCCAATTGCTTCTTCTTAAAAAGTGGACATCTAGGTTGGTAGATTGATGGGTTGGTGGATTGATCTGGTAATGGTGGATTGATCTGAGGCACGAGCAATTATGGGTTCTAATCTGGGTTGGCTAAGGGATTGTTGGTCTCTATTTGTGACAAATCTTTCTTCGGTGGTGACAACAAAGGATTTTTCCGATGTTTGCCAAGAGGTAGGTCAAGTTTTCGATGTGTTTTTGCCAAAAGATAGGATTAATGGGAGAGACAAAGGGTTTGGATTTGTTAGGTTTAAACCAAATGGGATGCAAATAGGGCAATTAGGAGTTTGAATGGACGAATGGTTGGAGGAAGAAGGATTGGGCTGAAGAAAGCTAATTATGTTGACAGGAATTCTAAGACGACCAGCTATAGTCTTGCTGTTGAAAGAAGAAGGAAAGCTTTCAGTGCTGTTAGTATGCAAAATCAAGGAGTGAACTCAACAAATCCACCGAAGGCAAGCCATGGTACCAATCAGGCTTGGACTGAAGTTGTGCGTGACGGGTATCTAGTTCGGTTTTGGCATGATGACTGGTGTGGGAAGTCGTCATTTCTTACTCTTTTTCCTAACCTTTACTTGTTAGACAAGAGACAAAGGGTTGTTGTTGCAGATAATTTACTTTATCACTGGCGGCAAAGTGGTGTGGGATTTTAAATTTCGTCGAGATATGTCTGATAGAGAAGTTGTTGACTTCACTTGCATGATGGCCATATTAGACAATGTTTATATTAATGGGGGAGGATGTGATGTTAGAGCGTGGAAGCCGGCAGTTAAAGGTAATTTCTCAGTTAAATCGTTTTACAATGCTCTGTTTGATTCTTCCTCCAACCATACAATACCTCCTTGAGTATTAGCTTTTTTGTTGGGTGGCGAGGTCTCATAAAATTCTTACTTTGGACAAGTTGAGGGGGCATAAGCATTATATTGTAAATGGGTGTCCTATGTGTCTACAGAATGAGGTGCAGTTGCTAAATCCGCACAATTTCCCCTTCATGTATGGTTACCTGATGCCATGGAGGGGCCTACTCCTATTTCGGCTCTTATCCATAGTAGCAGCAGGCATTTTTCTTGTCGCTCAATTTCTTCCGCTTTTCACAGTTATTTCACAGTAGCAGGATCACTATAGCTGACTCCATTGAGTTCGTCACCATAGAACTCAACAGTTACACCCACTTGTTCGACACTATACTTCGGTTATGCCCTTCTAAAAGGAACATCTGCTCTCACAATTCCGTCTCCGTCCACCAAAACTACTGGAAATGTTTAAAAAAAAGTAGGCATACGGCGTACAAAAAGTTCATGCCCTACTTTATCTCTAAAGATAGGGTGTCCTAACCATCCAACACCTTGTAAACATAAAGGTCAGCTCGACCTTAATGGGTCAGCTCTCAACCCATGAATTGGGTCAGCCCACAAATCTACAGATTGTATGGGTTGTAATTAGATATTAGTTACCTTAACAGTACCTGTAATCATGTAATTAGATCCTCTAATCTAGGCAATACTGTGTTATATAAGGATCCTTCGTCAATACAAAGATATGAAATTCTCTTGCAATACTTCTCTCTTCTTGTATGCTTCTAAGTAGTTCTGGATACTCTTTACATGGTATCAGAGCCCATCGATCTGTTCATTCAGGCATAAGAGGAGCCCTGCTCAACTGATAGGAGAATACTGTATTCGGCTGTGAGAAGCACTGCACTACTGTGATCAAAAGTGGCCCATCTGTTGATGATCATTCTGCATCAGAGAAATCTCCCCATTCTGGTCGTCCATTTATCCTAGGAATTTTACACATTTTTCCCAGATTTTATGCTCATCTGAGGTAGGCCATTTGATCTGATCTGTACCTGTCATCTTTGTGCAATTAGTTTTCATCAAGTCCGTTCAGATTTCTTGTTTCTCAAGCTTTCACCTTAATTCCAGTTAGAGGTGTTTCAAATTTTTGAGGCAAAGATCACTGTCTGATCTGATCATCCAATTGATCATCCAGTGGGGCCCACAGATCAGATCTGTGCCCAGATTCAAGGTCGCCTGGCCAACTTTTGGATTTTGACATATCTACTTGCACACTGAAACTACGATCCTTCATCTGATCACTCAGTAGGGCCCATAGCACTCATCTGTGCTCAATTTCTAGTGATCTGGATCTATTTATTGGAATTTTTTCAAGATCTGTTTCATTATTGTGACTGGATTTCAACTCTGACTTAGCTTTGGGGCTGGATTTCACATATTTTCAATCTGTGAGCCATTTGTCTTGCTCCAATGTTTGCTGATCGGACTGTTTCGGGTATTAGCATCAAACTTGATGGCACAAACTATCCATATTGGTCCCATCTCATGCAAAATTTCCTATAAGGTCAAAAACTATGGAAATATGTTGCTCAACAGATCCCTACACCAGATAGTAAGGCTGATACTTTTGAGGAATGGGAAGCTTCCGTCGGAAAAATTAATTCTTGGATTGCCAATTCAGTCGACCCATCTATTGGGAACCAATTAGCTAAATTCAATTATCCTAAGGCTGCTTGGGATTATTTAGCCAGATTGTATACTCAGTCTAATGCTGCTCACCGGTATCAGTTAGAATGGGAAATCAAAACTGCAGCCCAAGGTACTGACTCCATTCATGATTTCTTCATCAAAATGACTGCCTTATGGGATCAACTGGCTCTAATGGAACCCACTTTTAAAACAATTGATGATGCTCACACCTTTGAAGTCTATAGGCAGCAGACTCGCCTGGTTCAATTTCTTCTGGCCCTCCGCCCTGATTTTGAACATGTTCGTGGTCAGTTATTACATAGGTCACCACTGCCTTTCGTTGATACAGCACTCTCGGAACTTCTGGCTGAAGAACAAACTCAGCTTTCTCTTACAAAGAAGAAACATGTGGAACCCACACATGTCCTGTCAGCAAATGTTAGTACCCCGCAGCATGATCACTCTTTTCTATCTGGTACCAATGACTTTTGCAATTATTGTAAGAAGAAAGGACACTGGAAACGGGACTGCCCAACCAGACCTCAAAGGCCAAACAATAAAACCAAACACTCTGGTCAACAGCCCCATCGTGGTCCCATGCAATCTTATCCACAGCGACCCTATGCGGCCAATGTTACTGAAGATGATAGTTTTGTGCCTCCACAAATGGATCTTGCATCTCAGATTCAAGCTACGGTTGATGAGCGCATGCAACAGTTATTTCTGACTTCCTCCACTGGTTATGCTTCTCAGATGGCCACTACCCCCTCAGCCTCTGGTTCTGCCATGACCATTTCCGATCCGTCAGGTACTTTTGATATTACATGGATTTTTTTATTCTAGTGCATCCTATCATATGACAAATGACGTTTCCAAACTTCATAATTGTTGTACCCCTGCTAGCTCTCTCACCATACATACAGCTGATGCCACTCCTCTACCAGTCTCCCTTATTGGCTCCGTTTCAAATTAGTTGATCTCTCTCACTAATGTTTTGTCTGTTCCTCACCTGTCTATCAACTTAATGTCTGCTAGTCAATTGACTTCTTCTGGATTTCTTGTCTCATTTTCTTCTACCGGTTGTTCTGTGCAGGATCCGCGCACCGGGAGACAGATTGGGACCGGCCTTAGGTCAGGAGGACTTTACTATCTCCACTCGTTGCATCTTCCATTCTCCAGCATATCCCTTGCCGCACTTGTTTCCTCTCCATCACCCTTTGGCACTCTCGCCTAGGCCATTTATCTTTAAATAAAATGAAGTTTTTATTTACTAGTGGTGTATTTGGAAACATTTATGTATCAGACATTTCTACTTGTTTTGGTTGCCAATTCGGTAAACAACATGCCCTTCCTTATAATAAAAGCACTTCTTTTACTAATGCTCCTTTCGCTTTGGTGCATTCTGATGTCTGGGGACCTGCCTCTCAGCCAACGAAAGGTGGTTCCATTTATTATGTGTTGTTTATTGATGATTTCACTAGATATACATGGTTGTATTTAATGAAACACCGTTCTGAGTTATACACTATCTACACTGCTTTCTCTACCATGGTTTCCACTCAATTTGACAAGAGGATTAAAATATTTAGATCCGACTCTGGGGGAGAATACATGTCCCATAAATTTCGTTCTTACCTGACCAGTCAAGGGACTCTAGCTCAATTATCCTGTCCTGCCACACCACAGCAAAATGGTGTCGCAGAACGGAAACACAGACATATCCTAGAGACTGCTAGATCCTTGATTTATTCCTCCCATGTTCCCCTGCAATTCTAGAGGGAAGCAATCCTGACTGCAATCTATCTGATTAACAGAACACCATCCTCTGTTTTATCTGGCACATCTCCCTATGAAAAATTGTTCACTTCTAAACCTGACTTGTCCTATCTCAAAGTTTTTGGCTGCACATGTTTTGTTCTGTTACATGATAACGAGAGAACGAAACTTTCCCCCAAATCCACTGTCTGTGTCTTCTTAGGGTATGGCATCGAACAAAAAGGCTATCGATGCTATGATCCTAAAAGTAATAGGTTACGGGTCTCTCGTAATGTCACCTTCTTGGAACATATACCTTTCTATACATTACCTACACAATCCCCTTCTCCTGCGCAACCTACAGTATACCCTCTTGATCCCTTTCCAGACCTGTTTCCCTCCGATATCTCTTCTCCTCCACCTCTACAGGTATATCGTTGTCGGCCCAAACTTTCGTCTGTTCCTTCGGAATCTCCAGCCCCACCTTCTACTTCTGACCATGGGCCTATCTCCTCTGCTCCAGATGTGCAGGATCCTCCTGAAAATCGAAGGTACCCATTGCGCACCAGAATTCCTCCATCCCGGTTTGGCTTTGTTTGTACTGATCATTTTTCTCCATCGTATAAGTCCTTCCTTGCAGCAATTTATACTTTGGCAGAATCACAATCCTATAAAGAGGCCATTACTCATCCTATAAGGAGATCTACCATTGCCGAAGAACTTGCAGCTCTACAGAAAACTCACACATGGGACCTTGTTCCTCTTCCCTCCGGGAAACGGGCTATCGGCTGCAAATGGATTTTTAAGATCAAAACCAAATCTGATGGTTCTGTTGATCGTTATAAAGCTCGCTTAGTTGCAAAAGGCTACACACAAGAATATGGAGTAGATTATGAGGAGACCTTTCCTCCGGTTGCTAAGATGACGACTGTCCATACTTTTATCTCTATTGCCGTTGTTAGACATTGGCCCCTCTACCAGCTTGATGTCAAGAATGCATTCTTGAATGGATTCCTTCACGAAGAAATCTATATGCATCCTCCTCCAGGTGTTGTGAGACCTCCTCATTCAGTGTGTCGTCTCAAACGCGCTTTATATGGACTCAAACAAGCCCTTCGTGCTTGGTTTGAACGGTTTAGCACCAGCATTATCAATTTTGGTTTCTCTCAGAGTGCTCATGACTCCGCTCTCTTCACTCGCTACTCGCGATCTGGATGTGTTTTTTTGCTACTCTATGTCAATGATATGATTATTACTGGCAATGATGCTTCTAGTATCCTATCCTTGAAGCGTTTTCTTCATCGACAGTTTGAGATGAAAGATTTGGGACATCTGCGGTATTTTCTGGGCATTGAGGTTGCCTACTCTACCCAAGGATATCTTTTGTCCCAAACGAAATACTGCAATGAAGTTCTCCAACGAGCGGGACTCACAGATCTTAAGCCTGTATCTACTCCAATTGAACATAATCTGAAGCTTCGAACTACAGATGGAGATCTACTTTCTGATCCAACTCGTTATCGTGAGGTGGTCGGCAGCTTAGTTTATCTTACCATTACCAGACCAGATATTGCCTATGCAGTACATGTGGTAAGCCAATTTGTTGCGCAACCCACTCATATTCACTGGGCTGCTGTACTTCGCATACTGAGATACTTACAAGGCAGTTCCAATCGCGCCCTCCTTCTCTCCTCTAGTCAGAATCTTACTCTGCATGGCTATTCAGATTCCGACTGGGCAGGAGATGTCAATGATCGACGCTCCATAACAGGCTTCTCCATTTTTCTTGGCTCCTCTCTCATCTCTTAAAAGAGCAAGAAACAGGAGGTTGTCTCACGGTCATCCACTGAAGCTGAATATCGTGCTATATCTCACATTACTATTGAAATTATTTGGCTTCGCTGGTTACTTCGAGATTTAGGAGTTCTAGTTCCTAAATCTACCCCTCTTTACGGACATTGAAAATGCACGAAAACTGGCAACAAATGATGTCTTCCATGAACGATCCAAACATCTTGAAGGAGACTGTCATTTCATTCGTCAACATGTTCGGAGTGATACTATAAAGCTTTTTCAGATTTCATCAGCTGCTCAAGTAGCAGATTTTTTCACCAAAAGCCACTCCATATCTCGTTTTTCGGAGCTATTTTCCAAGCTCTCGATGGTCACACTCTCCCATCCAAAGCTTGAGAGGGGGTGTAAACATAAAGGTCAGCTCGACCTTAATGGGTCAGCCCTCAACCCATGAATTGGGTCAGCCCACAAATCTACAGATTGTATGAGTTGTAATTAAATATTAGTTACCTTAACAGTACCTGTAATCATGTAATTAGATCCTCTAATCTAGGAGTTGTAATTAGATATTAGTTACCTTAACAGTACCTGTAATCATGTAATTAGATCCTCTAATCTAGGCAATATTGTGTTACATAAGGATCCTTCGTCAATACAAAGATATGAAATTCTCTTGCAATACTTCTCTCTTCTTGTATGCTTCTGAGTAGTTCTAAATACTCTTTACACACGTATCCCATCCCCTTTGTCCATTGAGCCTGCCCGGAATAATCCACCTTCCGCCGGATTATTACCGATGTAATCATAAAAAGCTAATTTTTCGGGAATTTTAGACCAAGCTTCCAATAAACTCAGATTTTCGGCTAGACTGGCGCCAACTCTTCGATATATTTCTTGCTCAAAGTATCCCTGATCCCACTGATAACGAGTGGGACCAAATAATTCGATCGGGGTAGTTGCTGAACCATACCACATAGTTCCAGCATCAATAGTTTTTTCTATCTAATAGAATCAAATTCTAATAGACAATAGGCAGCATAACATTAAGTAGGAAGAGAAAACGCGGCAAAGGATAAATGAAAGAATGATTCTGGGAGGGATTAATTGTCTTCTTAATTTTCGACACAAGAAAAGGAATTTTCCGCCCTTTTCTTGTGTCAAAATAATAATGATTCTTGATCTTGTTCGTCAAAGATTACTGTTTTCTTTTCCAGGTCTATCAGAACCTCTTTATTTAGATTCATAAGTGGTGGACAAACAAAAAATGGGGATGGCTTAGTAAACAAATAGAACATCTTCAACAAACTTATAAAATTTCAAGTAAAAATAAATAAAATTTTACTCATTTGCTTATCCATTGTGCTTTTGCTCATAAAGTGTGGTCTGCAAATCTTAAAGAGTTTGATATGCAATGGGTAATGCCCTTGAAAGTTGTGGATCTTTTTCATCAATGGCATCTACGAACCAAATATGTTCGTATGGGAATTCTTTGGAAGGTGGTATTGTATGCGGTCTATTGGAAAATTTGGTTGGCAAGGAATAATCGTGTTTTCAAGAATAAGAGTAACTCGGTGGAGGAGGATGTTATTTGGTCTGTTTCAGAGTGGGTGTTTTCAAGAAAAGAGTTTACAGGGGTGTATCTGGAGGATTTAAGTAGATCTTGGGCAGTTCATTTTCAAGGTGGGTGGGTCTCTAAATTTTTTAATAGTGTTTCTTGGGAATGTCCTCCTAAGGGTTTTCTCAAATTAAACTTTGATGGAAGTTATGTTCAAGCCATTATTGGAAGAGGTGGTATTGGAGGTGTCATTAGATACTGGAATGGGATTACTGTACGGAATTTTTTTGGGCTGGTCAATTCTCTAGATGCTAATGAATCTGAAATGAATGCTCATTTGGTTGGTTGCCGTGAGCTACTTAAGATGGAAGTTTCTAAAATTATCATTAAAGGAGATTCATTTTCTGCCATTCAGTGGAGCTTAGGCAATTGTTCTTATCCTTGGCGATTGGCTGATGTGGTGAAGGAAGTGCAAGATATCTCGAGTCACTTGGATGCTGTCCTTTATCATGTGTTACGTACGGCAAATGGTTTGGCTGATATCATCACTAAGGAAGGAGAGCTTCATCCTTCTTTATCCTTTGATGTATAGTTTGTTTTGAGTTTCCTCCTGTACTTTATTCATTTGGGTTTTCCCTCTTATTAATAAATTTTACTATTATCAAAAAAAAAAAACTGAACCAAATAGCCATATATAAAATTCAGATCCCTCAGATTGTGTTTATTCATTTGAGTTCAGATTTGGCAAATTCAGTAGAACAGGCCAAAATGGATTGGCAAGATTTCAGCAGGACAGTGACAACAGTGCAATTTATTTCATTTTTTTCATATAAGGCAGTGATTGTAAGAATGGGTTTATTTTATGTAATTTTAAGGTGTGCAATAGATTATTGGAGATTAGAGCTGGTAATGGATGTCATAATTTCACATCACACATGGCTTATAAATTACTTCTTGAACACACACAAAGCAAATCTGGGTCGGTTTTGAACACAAGATGTGGGGAGCAAACCCACGCCTTACGCCACTCCACCAACTCCCAAGGGGGTACTTCTTTGGCACGTTGAAATAAAATATTGTTATTGTTAATTGTGATAAATTAAATCATTAAATATAAGCATATTTAGCATAAATGTTTATTTAATGTTTTTTACTAGTTTTATATTTATTTATTTTTTTTATAACCACTAGTTTTATATTCTCTAATTACATATATACATAAATATTGCTTATACAATTTTCCTGAGACTGAAATCCTAATTGGAACAGAGGAATGGCCAAAATATTTGGATCCAAAGTCAATCCAAAATGGGGTCTGAAACTAAAGTGACAGCAATGGCTCAAAACAATAACTCCCAGATTCAATGCCAACTTTCACTCAGTCAGACCTCAAATCAGTTGTCTACTGGTATGCAAAACTAAAAGCATACTAATTTTCTAAACTATGTTCAGACTGCCCACAAACTAATTCATAAATTCTGCACGGACAGGAGCACTTTTAGGGAAGTGAACGAGTGGATGTTGATAAAATCTGGAGCTTTTGTACGGCTTAAGAGATATTTATTTGCACTCATGTATAACCGTTTGGCAATTTATTAAGTTAGTAAAAGTAACATAAAGCCTCCATTTTTCATACAAGGGGTCACATCAGAAGTACACATCTTCAAAACTCTCTCCTTTGTCAAAAAAAAGTCAAAAAGCAACCTCTTTTATCCACTAAATGACATAAAAAAACCCACTTTTAACACAAAAGGTCAAAAATATTCCCTACCAATCCACTATAGACAAATACCATCATAACCCCTTTATATATTATTCTCTGTTAATTTGATGCTTTACATCACTTTTACTTTAATAGTAAATTGCCAAACAGGCCCTAAAAGATGAAAGTTCATTCAAGCAAAACCTTCTACAATGCCCATATAAATAGAAAAGCAAACCTTATAATCAAAGACCTCTTACCAAACTAGGAAACTAAACAAAATTAGAAAGCTTAACCTAATTACAACTCATAAGGAAAGCCACACAGAATTAGAAAGCTAATCCTAATTACAACTCATAAGGAAAGCCACACAGAATTAGAAAGCTAATCCTAATTACAACTCATAAAGGAAATAAGAAACAAAATTCTTAAGCTTCCTTCGGTCCCACACATGGGCCACAGGCTTGGTTGCATCGGCTCATTGGCTTTGGATCACCTTTTTTATAAGAACATATACAAATTCCTGATATAAGCATCAAAAAAATAACAAATAAAAAAGGTCAACATCAAACCCTATTAGCTAGCCCTCACCTTTTGTTTTGGTACAAACATCATGGAGGCCCCTCCCGTGGCCTCGAGATCAAGTGTGAAGTTTCTCTTATATTTCCCTTACAAGCTTTCAAGCAGAGATTTTGGGTTTTTTGGCAAATAAACCCTTTCGAAATCCCAACATAACAACTGTAGCCCAATAGAAACCCAAGCACCCCCCCCCCCCCCCCCCCCCCCCCGCCCCCCCACAAGAGAGAGAAGAGAGAGAGAGAGAGAGAGAGATGGCCAAAACAACCATAAAACCCAATGATTAAGTAAATTCCACCCTAGGTGCGCCAGCACACTGTGCGTGTTGGGGTTTAGGGTTGTAATTAGGTTTCAGGGTAGCAAACAGTTTTGAGTTAAGCAGCCTACTTTGCCTGGCAGAACTTCCCAATTCAGGTCCCCTCCACGAATAAAACAACAATCTTCTCTCAGACACTTTCTACCACAAAAAAATCTCTAAAACACTATAAATAGTGTTAAGAGTAAGTCTAAAGATATCCAATCCAATAGCACCATCTAGCACTCTAGAGCTCTCCAATGTGTCCAAGACTTGAAGAGAAAGAAGAAGAATTAGAAGTTTCACCTTTTGGTTCTAATCGTTTCATTCAAAGAAAATATAGTACAATAGATATTGGGGATTCTTGACTTTCAAATCAGGGATATACAGAGAGGCTAGCGCAATTGTACCCAAAACTTAGAAAGTGAAAAAAATAATACCAATAGTCTCCTTTCTCCTTCTTTCTTTTGATTTTATTTCTGTTCCTTTTTTTTATTCGTACTCCTAAATTATATGCTTACATTTGAAATATATATATATATATTAAACCCAAAAAAAAAAAAGAGCGGCATGATGCCATGGAATATAATTTTCCTCCAAAATCAGTTAAAAGTGCTGAGCTCACAGTCACAGTCACATGTAAGCACTTAAATTCAATAAACTAAAAGGTTAAAACTGGTGACTTCTATGTGAATCATCATATTAAGATATTACTAGAATGCACAATCCCTGAAAAAGAACAAGCGGATCAACTCATTGAGTGGAAGATACATGTCAATTAAGCGGACAGTACCTGCCTTTCTCATTAAACATTCGTTCTTTCTTTTTTTTTACACAGGTGGCCTGCATGATAAATGGATTCATCTTATTCTTCCCCACACTAATGAGCATTGTAGACCTAGCTCAAATGATATAAGCCACTGGCCATTCCACTGCTTCTTTATGTAAGGTGCACTTCTCAAAAGGATCAAAATAAAATTTAGCAGGGAAATTAATATTCAAATCAGAACCCAAGGGCTAGTTAATTTAATTAGAATTGAATTTCTAGGATTCCCAAGGAAGGCAAAAATAAGAGAAGCTAAAAGTGAAGGATTAGAGGTAAAGATCTACCAAGGGCCACCAAACAAACCCCCCTTCTAATAGGAAATGATTACCCGCCCATCACCCTAATAAATTAGATCCTGAAGAAGTATCGGTCTTCTAGATCTCCACCTTCGTCCCTCCACTTTTCATCTAGTACTCATTCAATAAAACACTCTTTACCATGAATTCTTAGGAAATCAATATAAAATACAGAGAATGGCAACCAAAAAAAAAACATTCAACAGAAAGTATGAGAAAGCCTCAATTGACCAATAATTCGATTTGGGCTCGTCATTATACAAAAAGAGTTGGGCTCGTCATTATACAAAAAGAGTTAGGTTTCAGGGAGACTATTGACAGCTGCAACAACTCCGGTTTCCTAAAAACAATACATGGGAATAAATGGTTAAACCCATACACACTCCATGCTTCTGTCTAGACGAACATATAGCATCTTCCGCGAGCATTAATTAGAAATAGCTCAAGATTATGGCCAAACATGCGATAGTAATAATTTAAAAAAAGAAAACACCATATGGAAAGCGAAATAAAAATGAGAAAATGAGCAAATCAGAGCTGGAACATACAGAGGTAAGCAACCCTAGGGTTAATCGATTCAACTTCATTTGCAACACGAAGGATAGGAGCGATTTCAACAAGCGATGATGGCACGACCTCACTGTCAAAGATCTCACCCAAGGCACCTGCTGTCTGTGTCCTCTGAAGCCGTCTTGACGGCTGATGATCCAGCCCTCCCCTTCTCGCAGACATTTCTCTTCCCCAAACAGAACACTAACACTGCAAATAAAACGAGAATCCGAATATCAGTTGATGAAGATGTCTACTAAGCCCTAATCAAGACAATAGCTCATAACAAAAAACAAAAAAAGTAACTTCATTTTTAAGAAAGAAAACTAGAATCCGAATCCAAATCACAGCATATGAAGATGCATGAAGCCCGAATCAAAAAGATTTCACTCCATTTTTTCATGGAAAACGAGATTCCAGATCTATACAAGAGCTGAAAATAAGGAGATTTCACTTCATTTTCCCAAAGAAAACGAGAATCCACACCTCAAAAGATAAACTGCATAAAGCCCCGATCAAAAAAAGAGCTAATAATAAGTAGATTTCAACTTCATTCTTTCCATTGAAAACTAGAATCCAGATCTCAGCATATGAATATGCATGAAACTATAGTCATCCGAGAGCTGAAAAGCAGGGATTTTTACTTCATCCTTTTCCAAAGAAAGGAGAATCCAAGCCTTCCGTGGATGAAAATGCATGTAACTAGATTCAAACGAGAGCTTAGAAAAAGGCCGATTCGATTCCATTTTTTTCCAAAAGGAAGAAACATAAAGAGGGAGAATTTGTTGCCTGTTTTTTTTCCGAAGTAGCTCAGGATCTTGAATCGTCCATCGATCTAAGGCGGAAAGACCGCCATTTTCGTACTGAAACTAGGTTTCAGAGCATGAAACAGGCGATAGAGATGAGGAGAATGAGAGAGATTTGAGAAGAAATGTGTGTCTGGTAGGAGAAAACCCTAGAGAAGGAAAAAGGAGGGTTGCTGCTGCTTCAAGCTAATGTGGTCAGTGAGAGAGAAATGTGTATAACAGTTGCAGTGAATATAGACAATATATACAGTGTGAAAAAGTAGTGACGCAATATGAAGATGCCATGGTTTTTCCATAATATTACGAATATGACATCAGGAGTAAAAGAGATGAGCGCTGGGAGAGTGCTGGTTTTTTTCTTCTTTTTGGGGCAGGGTCGTAACTAGAAAATTTGCCTAGGACACCTCTATAATACTAAAAAAAATTTAGGAGGCTATGGCCTCTTTGCCATCTAGTCTCGTCTGCCTTCTATGTAAAGGAATTCATCTTAATTCTAAACTAGCTTAATCTACAATAGGACTTATTCCTCATGTGCTTCATGCTTTAGATCTTTTGGTCGTAGGCATTTATAAAAAATATGAATGCAAATGCCTATGTAAATATTATAGCAAATTTTACTTTGGGGTCCAGGGTGTAGATATGAATGTAAATGCCTATGTAAATACGAGTTGCATGCTTCTAAATTGAAACGGTTTTGAAATTCAATTCTCATCTCGATAAAAGCTAAAAATGATTTAGGGTGAGACATACAAAGATAAAACAGAATGATTGTCATTCGATAATATATCTTAAACTCTTGTTTAAGTGTGAGACATAGTCTTGCTTGATCTAATTGATTCAAATTTAAGTAACAACCGTGTTTATCAATTTTTCTCCCAATAAATACTCTACATGCCTGCACACGCTCACCCAAATCCCTCATCTTAGGCACTCTAGCCATAAATTGATCATTGGCAGATTTGATTAGAGTCATTTCTAACAAGGAATTATACTTGTTGGGGAGTTATATTATAATGGGACGTCTTGTCTCTTAGGCATTCCAAATGCTATGTTTGTTATAAGAGTTCATAATTCTAAATCATATGAAAATGCACTTCTAGCCGTATAAATTTTCAGAATTTTAGCATTCCAAATGTTATAGGTGGGTTGAGCATTTGAAATTTTACTTTTAGGATGGCAGTATTTCAAATTATAGCATTCCAAATAATAGAGAGGGGTTAAGCATTTGAAATTCTACTTTTAGGGGACAGCATTTGAAATTCTCAAAATTCTTTCGGAAAAAAATCCTCTCAATTCTTCTAACCATATAGGCCCTTAGTTGTTGACCACGAGGGAGGCAGCACCTCAAGGCCACTAAGCTAAAGTGCCCCATGTGTATAGCTCTAAAGTCCAAACCCTTGTTTTGATGCACTCACATGGTTGGTAAATTCAATGGTGAAATCTTCACCAAAAAAAAGGCAAAATTACTACAAATGCATAAAATTTGACTCCCTCCCTTTCTACTGTGGGGCATGTGAATGATTTTGATCGATTAAAAGTGGATCACACCTGTGGGTCTCACTTTCAGCCCTTTTTCCACTTTGGCATCTGTGTTAAAAGAGGGCATGAGTGTGGGTATTTTTGTCATGTAACTCGATTCTATCTACCTGATGCATCCAAATTTCAAAATAGCGGGAATGCAGGGGTCGTGTTGTCGGCCAATAAGGTGAAAAGCCTCCTCAACTAAAGGGACCATAAAAATCAGTAATTGACATTTATACCCTTCTCTTTGGAATCGTTGTACACTGTACCAACCTTTCCCTAGTTTGAATGGAGGGTGTTCTGGTAATTTCCGGTACAGTGGTAGTTTCAGATATTTTAATTTACTCCAGGGGGCATTTGTTTAGTTTGGTTTTCGGCTTGTCCTAACTGACAATTCTAAAAAGAACCCCTACATAATAGTGTTATTTACAAAAAGTTCTCTCCATTTTATGACCATGACAGAGACGTTGTTTACTGGACTCCACCTATATTATATATAATCAAAGAAGACAAAATGTCACGCTCCCTTCACTCCTTTTTCTCCTTTTTTTATTCTTCTTCCTTTTGTTCCATATCTTTATACCATGTAACCTACTATGATATTTTGTTCAGAAAGATACTTGAGGATTGGATGAGATGATCCTTTTTCTTTCCAATTTAAATCTAGAGCCGTGCTACATAGCCCGGGGTCCCGACTCTGGCACGGCTCCCATGGGACAAAATCAGGACTTTGTAGATTTTTTATTAAATCTATCTCATCCATGACTTTAGTATTGTTTTTTATAAAGTGCCCCTAGATGAAACTTCTATGGTCCATCAAAATTCAAATTGCACTTTACATTTTTTAACCAACTGCGTTAGATAAGGGAATATTGAATTTTTTTGTGCTAGCTCTCAAGGATGAAAGCCCATGTTTGTCGTCTTTATTTCCATTGTCTATTTATCCAATGGTCTAAACTAGATAGAGGCTTGGAAAATATGAGTGTTTTACATAGATTATATCCTCTACCCACTTTAGAGAAGTATGATCAAATTATTTTTGAATGAAACACCTGGTTTATAGGATTGTGAAAATAAGAGCTTTTGCCATTTTTATGGCTTTGTTGGATAAGAGTAAGGATATCAAACAAGGTTGAAATGTGACTTCTCATGGGCTAGATGACATCTATATGGACTTCAAAATATGGATGGAGTTTGCACGAAAGCATGGATAGATGTTGGATCAAAGACGTAAAAGATGGTCATGGCCTTCTTTTATGCTATATGGGGCTACTAGTCTAAAAGTGGTACTTTATCATAGAACTAAAGGATCGAAATCAAAGTGCCTATGCTTGTCAATCAGTATAGATTTTAGTATGACGGTGCTAATATTTAATAATGGCAAATGGAGTTTTGGATGTTTGTACCAAAGTCTTTTTTCTCACCAGCAAAAAAATACTCCCCATATTTATTGTTTGTTTCCTCTTCTGTTCCTACAGACATGTCGACAAAAGGCTCTAGCGAAAAAAAAAGAAAAACCACGAACTTCATCCCAAACCGCTTATTCTCCATCTTCTTTGATTGCCTAAAGCCTAGAACCTCTCTCTGTCTCTCTTCCTCATCGTTTGAACCTCTCTGTCTCTCTTTTTTACCTCTGCAACTCACGAGACCCTTGTAGGATGATGTAGGTTAGGGTTTTTGGGCTTTGCCACTGGAGGACGATGATCTATTAGGGTTTTGGATACAAGGTGAGTCATTCTCTACGATCGATGCTCTACATGTGTTTGATTCGATGTTTGAGATAACCAAGTAGGCCGTTGCTTTACAATTGCTTTCCAAGGTAGCTTTTGATTTCCTTTATATTTTGCTCTACAAATTCTCTCCTATTACAATCTCATCACGTGACTTTTCTTCAATTTGTTTTTGTTTTGATTGGTGTCATCTCTTTGTAATCTCAACGCAAGATTCATGCATTTATTTTATATTATTTGGTTGTGATGTAAAAGTCTTGTTTTCACTGAGATATCCACAGCTGCTCCAAACATAAAAAACATAATTTCAACAAGGGGAATATATATTTTTTTTTTGCACCAAATAAAAATAGATTTGGTACTTCCACATAAATTATTTTCCTTTGGCATCTATCTTCTATGAATTTTGCTAATGTGGCAATTTATTTTTTCAGCGAAAAACAGCATTATACAAACATGTCCTTAATTGATTCTTAAAATCCAAATAGGGCTTCAATGTGATGCGCGAAGCCTGTACTCTTTGTTTTTTATTTCGATTCATAAATTGGAGGCAAAGCTAAGTATGGGCTCCCAAAATAGTTGATTGTTCTTAGCCAATGTCAACCATTTGATGTGATACCTTAGTCTATAATATTTTTTACTGCATCGTTATTAACTTTAACCGTGTGGTTTTTAATTTGTGGATGCAAACAGTAATGATCGAGCATAAAAAATAATAATGACAACAAATTTGATCTCTCGCCCACTCTATTATGAGGACTTCGATGACAATAGTAAGTTTCGAGCATAGAAATCACAATAATAACTCTCTCTCTCTCTCTAAAAAGATCGTGACTAGCAAAGAAATATGGGTGTGTTTGCTCAAATAGTGGATGAGCAATAGAGAAGATAATTATTCTAATTTTTCATGTGGTACATTATTTTGTTGTTTGGTGAGTGGTTTTTTTTTTTTTTTGCATGCAAGAGAAAAAATTCGATTGCCCTTGTTCGAGAGAATTTCAATTTCTTACGAGAGTAGTAGGGATGCATGAATCCTCTATTTTATAGAAATAAAAACTCACCGAGCGCATAATCCTGTCATCACACAATTAAGTCCTCTTGAAGCTTATATTTGACCTTAATTCAAATAGGTTCTTCAGAGCAAGATCAAACATGGTTGAACCTGATGACCTTACCAAAGTTAAAAGCATTAGTCTCACTATTTGTCTCTCTTAAAACAAATATTTCAATTCAAGAGACTTGTACATCTCAACAAAAAAAAAAAAAAGAAAAGATCAAGGTTTTGCAGTAGTGATATTTGTAAATATCATCAATATGTTGGGTGTAGCTTTCTAATTGTCAGGCCTTTCAGGGGCTTTTGGTGCAGTCTTTTTTCCACAACCATATGAAAGGGACATGACACTAGCTGCTTTCCCTTCTTGGTCCTAAAAATAGCAAGCTCTGGTCCATGGTTTATGGTTCATGGTTAATGCACCCCACTCAATTAGAGATGAGTCCGGATCCTTTGAGACTTTGAACTAGAGAAATCCTGAGTTAGGATTATAACTCCACATTGGAGCCCACCGAATGAAAGTATGGGCACTCAAAATAAAATTTATTCCAGGAAACGGCTATTCTCAATTTTTACTCCAGTAAGAGCTAGACCCATAGAGATTGGATATTCAATTGAAAACAAGATTAACTATATATTATACATATTCACATACTCATTGATCACTTTTTTTTCTTTTATCAAACAATCAATCTTATTGCGAGGTTAGCTCCTACTATAGTAAATTTTGAGGATAGACATTGGAAGGACATTTATTTTATACGGTCGGATTTTTAATAGGTGGTACCATTGTGGACTTCCACTCCTTCAACTCTACATTTATTTGGCTTAGGACTAGTTTAGTTAGCCTAAGACCACGGTTTGTACTCGGAGGTGGTAGGTTTAAAACTGTACTACTACACTGGGGAAAGGGGAGTATACCCGGCTTCCCTTTGAGCGCAAATGGATTAGTCCAGCTTAAAAGGTTTGAAACCCTTCGATAGCAAAAAAAAAAAAAAAACTCTACATTTATTTTTAAGTGAGGATCAGAACTAATGGAGTGATATTCTGCATTTAACATACTCAATCTTAGCTGCCCAATCATGGGCATACTGAAGCTATACATGGTGGTCATGAAGTGGCAGTTACAGATGGAGAAAGAAAGCAGTCTACACACAGCGGTCAGATGTTGGGTAACAAGTACTAGAATATTCTCATGGGACCCATTTATGGTGGGCCAGTATTTGAATGGCTTAGATCAACTTATTTGTATGGAAGTGAAATATATACATGGTTATGGCTTAAAACATATCTGTGACCTACCTGTAATCTATTAGCCAAAGTTTAAAATATACATTTGCATAACATTTTTTTTTTTTTTTTTAAGCAAATGCAAAAGTAAAAAAGATAAGGCTTCATTTACTATATATGAATGGCTCTAATGTGCTCCACCTTGTGGGCCTCATTCATATGCATTTATTCCAAGCGGGGTGAAAGACATGGAAGAGTTGTAGCCAAATCAACTCCATTAAATTATCCTAGCACATGATTAAGTAATAAAATGTAGATTAGTGTCAAATTAGATCAGATGCCAATTCAAACAAGGGTTGTTACGTGAAGAGATGATCAAAGTTGCCCCGGGCGGGCATGATAGAATCCAACCACGCAAGAAGCAAAAGTAACATCCTTGAAGGAGAAATTCTCTCTCTTTTCCCTACCTCAAAACTTGAAATAGGGATGGCTCCCCACTAAACTAATGATCAGGATCCTTATTAGATCTCATTTAAAAAAAAAAAAAAAATCTAAACTAATCACAAACCTTTAACTCTCTTGTATTGGCATAAGATGAAATTGCAAAAAAAAGCACATTTGTTTGAATGAAAGTGAATTCTAATAGGAAATGTAACTCTAAAAGCAGCTATTGTAAGGAAATTCCTTTTAGGTCTATTACTTGGACCACAAGTCCTTACATTTCCCGAATTGTGGTCATTATAGGAATTCTGTTTTCATAGGATATATGCTATTCAAAATAGGTTTCTCAATGAGATATATTCCATATTTATCTCTACCTTGATGGACGGTTGATATTAAGTTTAAGGAAACCCTAAATTGGAAATTCGGTCCTCTCTCCACCTATAAATAAAGCCTTTTGTCCATCACAAAGGCTACACACAAAACTCAACACATTAAGGGTTTATAGGCAAGGAGAGAGATACCGGAATCATCCACCCAGTCTCTTCTTCGACGGATCTCAATATCAATCAGCACCGGAAACCTCTCTGCATCAGGATGGCTGGAGGTACTCTTCTATTTATTTAAGATTAAATCCTACACGTGATTATCATGATGTTCAAGATCTTAGGGTTCATATTAATAATAGCTTTACATGTGGTATCAGAGCCCAAGTTTTAAAACACATGATCGTCCATTAATTAGGATAACTTTGCATCGCCATAATCGACAAATATAGATCCGTTTCTGACCTTGTTTTAAGCAATTTATTGATCCAACTATTATGGCCTGCATGAATGGTTCAGATTTATGTTATTCCGCAATTTTAATTTTACCACGACTGTTTGATCATGATTTATTTAAAGTTTTAATATTTTATTATTATTATTAATATTGCTGCATAAAACTCCTGCGTAAAAGTCAGTCCGATCGATCGGACCTGAAGCCCGATCGATCGGCCAGGAAACTGTCTCAGTTAAGGGACAGCCCTCCGAGGCTCAGCCTTCTTTATCAGTATCTTTCATATAACGAATGATCTATCATGAATGCATGCAATATATAATGTTTATATTCATATTAAGCCTTTTTTGATCATGAAAGTTGTACGTTTAGGGTTAGGTCTCACTCTGTGACCCTACCAATGAAACACTGAATTTTGGCCCTAATAGTACCATCATGATGTTGTTCAAGCGCATGCAGCTTTTAGTCGCCCACAGGCAGATTATATTCATACGTTCGAACAATAATTAAAGAGTGTTTGTTCATAATTAAAAGTAACATCACTCATTAACACCACTTTGAATATGACGACCTTAAATGATATAATGTGTAAAAATTATGGTGACTACCCACAGGAGCACCTACATATATTCTATGTCATATATATTCATCTATTATGCATGTGTTGTCTTATTTTAATTAAAGCCTCATTATTGTCTCTCTATTACAGTTATTGTACCCACTACTCTGAATTCGCATGCTACATCTGTCACTAAGCTCAATGGAACCAACTTTTCAGAATGGAAAGAGCAAGTTGAGTTCACATTAGGGGTACTTGAACTGGATATGGCTCTTTTTAAAGATAAGCCAGCTCCACTCACTGACACAAGTACCCCTGAAGAAAAGAACCTCTTTAATGCTTGGGAGAAGTCTGACAGACTAAGCACTATATTTTTGCGAATGACTATTGCCACCAACATCAAAACATCCCTTCCTAAACCTGAGAATGCTAAGGACTATATGAAGGCTATTGAAGATAGGTTTAAGACTGCAGATAAATCCCTTGCTGGGAAACTAATGGCAGATCTTACAACCATGAAGTTTGATGGCACTTGCTCAATGCATGAGCATGTCATTGAGATGACCAACCTTGCAGCTAAACTAAAGAATTTGGGACTATCAGTGGATGAGGCTTTTCTCGTCCAATTTATCCTAAATAGTTTACCTCCTCAGTACGGGCCTTTCCAAATTCACTACAACACTATTACGAACAAGTGGACAGTGAATGAATTGGCTAACAAACTGGTTCAAGAGGAGGCCAGGCTGAATCAACAAGGTATTAAATTAGCTCATCTCGTTCAAGGAGCTGGACACAAAACTGGGAAAAAGTATAATTAAGGCTAGAAAAGGGCACCACCCAGATCTAATGAGGCTGGTCAGCACCCCAAGAAGAAAAAGAAGGAAAACATATGCAAATTTTGCAAGAAACCTGGACATTTTCAGGCAGACTGCATTAAACGTAAAGAATGGTTCGAAAAGAAAGGTAACCCTATGGGTTTCGTAAGTTATTTCGAATCAAATCTTATTCATGCTTCTTCTAATACTTGGTGGATTGACACTGGTGCTAATGTTCATGTTTCCAATACAATGCAGGGATTCCTTACGATCCAAACCATAAACCCAAGTGAGAACTTCCTTTTTATGGGCAACAAAGACAAAGCTCCGGTTGAAGCTATTGGAACTTTTCGTCTTGTTTTAGATAGCGGTTATCAATTAGACTTATGTCAAACTCTTTATGTTCCGTCTATTTCCCGTAATTTGGTTTCTGTAAGCGCACTTGATAAAGTTGGTTACTCGTTTGAAGTAGGAAATGGTAATTTCAGTTTATTTAAAAATTCTAATCGCATTGGTTCTGGAATTTTGATTGATGGGCTATATAAATTACATCTTTATAGTCAATTTGCTGAAACTCATCTTACCCTACATTCTAAGGAAACAAAACGAAAGTCATCTAAAAATGACTCTTATTTCTTGTGGCATAAAAGACTGGGTCACATATCCAGTGAAAGAATCAAACGATTAGTAAAAGATGGTGTCCTTCCGGATCTAGATTTTACTAATATTAAAGTGTGTGTAGATTGTATTAAAGGCAAAACAACACAACACACCAAGAAAGGAGCCACAAGAAGTACTCAGCTTCTTGAAATAATTCATACAGACATTTGCGGACCCTTTGATGTTCCAACCTTTGGGGGAGAAAAGTACTTCATTACCTTTATTGATGATTACTCACGTTACTGTTATTTATACTTGTTGCATGACAAATCTCAGTCTGTGAATGCTGTACAAGTGTTCATTACTGAAGTCGAAAGACAACTAGACAAAAAAGTGAAGATCATAAGGTCTGATAGAGGTGGTGAGTTTTATGGAAGGTATGACGAAACAGGACAACATCCTGGACCTTTTGCAAAACTTCTCCAAAAGCTTGGAATTGTTGCCCAATACACAACGCCTGGTTCTCCATGGCAGAATGGTGTAGCTGAAAGGCGAAATCGTACATATATGGAAATGGTTAGATCCATGATGAGTCATGCTAACTTACCTATATCCTTATGGATGGATGCTCTACGCACAGCTGTTTACATCTTGAACAGGGTTCCTAATAAGGCAGTTCCAAAAACACCATTTGAATTGTGGAAAGGATGGAAACCTAGTTTAAGACATCTCCAAATTTGGGGTTGCCCAGCTGAGGCTAGAGTCTACAATCCACATGAAAAGAAATTGGACCTTAAAACAATCAGTGGTTACTTTATAGGTTACCCAGAAAAGTCCAAAGGATTTAGGTTTTACTGCCCTAACCATAGTACGAGAATTGTTGAAACCGGCAATGCCAGATTCTTTGAGAATGGCGAAATCAGTGGGAGTAATAAATCTCAAGATGTGATCATTCAGGAAATCAGGGTACCTATCCCTTTACCCTCTATTCCGAAAGATGTTGGAAATCCTGTTGTTGTTGAACCATTTAACAATGCAGCAAATCCAATAAATGATCAACAACTCCGTAATGAGATTGTCGCCAATGAACATATGGATGAAGCACCAGAGGAACCAGCATTAAGAAGGTCTCAAAGACAAAAGAGATCAGCTATTTCCAATGATTACATACTTTACCAAATAGAATCTGAATAAGGGACAATTAAAGACCCGGTTTCTTATAAACAAACCATTAAGGATGTTAATTCTAGTAAATGGATTGATGCCATGAAGGATGAATTGAAATCTATGGATGAAAATCAAGTATGGGAAGTTGTTCAATTGCCTCCAGGGCACAAACCAGTTGGTTGTAAATGGGTCTTCAAGACCAAACGCGACTGCAAGGGCAATATTGAACGACATAAAGCCAGACTTGTTGCCAAAGGTTTTAATCAGAAAGAAGGCATCGATTATACTGAGACTTTTTCCCCTGTGTCCAGGAAGGATTCTCTTAGAATTATCATGGCATTAGTTGCTCACTATGACCTCGAGTTACATTAAATGGATGTGAAAACTGTCTTTCTTAATGGAGACTTAGAAGAAGAAGTCTACATGTGTCAACCTGAAGGCTTCATAATTGAAGATCAGGAAGACATGGTCTGCAAACTTAAGAAATCAATATATGGACTGAAACAAGCTTCGAGGCAATGGTACCTAAAATTTCATGAAATCATTACTGATTTCGATTTCAAAGAAAACATAGTTGACCCTTGCATATACCTCAAGATCAGTGGGAGTAAGTTCATATTTTTGGTTCTGTATGTTGATGACATATTACTGGCTAGTAGCGACCTTGGTCTCTTGCATAAAACTAAGGATTATCTCTTTAAGAACTTTGATATGAAAGATATGGGTGAGGCTTCCTATGTGATAGGAATAGAAATATTCCGTGAAAGGTCACTTGGTATCTTGGGATTGTCTCAGACAGCATATATTGACAAAGTTCTAGAGAAATTTGGCATGATGACCTGTTCCTCTAGTCCTGTTCTACTGCATAAAGGAGATAAGCTTGATCTTACGCAGTGTCCACAGAACGACTTGGAACATAAAGAAATGGAAAAATATCCTTATGCTTCTCTTGTAGGGAGTTTGATGTATGCACAGGTCTGTACTAGACCTGACATTAGTCATGCTGTTGGCATGCTGGGTAGATTTCAAAGTAACCCAGGAATCGCTCATTGGAAAGCTGCAAAGAAAGTACTGAGATACCTCAAAGGAACAAGGAATTATATGCTCACCTACAGAAAATCAAGTCACCTACAGGTGACTGGTTATTCGGATTCAGATTTTGCTGGATGTCCTGACACGAGACTTTGCACTCTTGGCTATGTGTATCTCTTATGTGGAGGTGCGATATCATGGAAAAGCCAGAAATCCGAGTTGCTTTATACATCCACCATGATGGCTGAATATGTGGCATGTTATGAGGCTGCAATTCAGGGAACATGGTTGCGTAATTTTATCTCTCAGTTTGGAGCTTTGAGTTTCATCTCTAAGCCATTAACTCTTTACTGTGACAATGACGCTGCAACCTTCTTCTCCAAGCATGACAGGATATCTAAGGGAGCCAAACACATGGACCTTAAAAATCTATCACTGAAGCAAGATGTTAGATTACAGAAATTTGTCATTGAGTCCATACGTACAGATTTTATGGTCGCAGACATATTCACGAAAGGACTACCTCCAAAGACCTTTCAAGGACATGTTCAAAGCATGGGTCTTGCAGATAGTTCTTAATTATCATTTTCTGCCTTTTATTTCTGTACTTGTATTTGACATTTATTGAGCTCTTAATGCAACTCTACATCTACTATTTCTGTTTTTCCATTATGTACATATTTATGTTTGGATGAATAATAAACAGATACAGTCTTTAAACACAGACATTATAAGACCATTACGTATATCTCCCATTATGGTCTAGTTATGAAGGTTGTAGATGACGTAGTACATGGAAATAAGCATGTTGTAAAATAATATGTGCATGCCATGACTCACATAGTCAACCGAATTAGCCAAGACAATTATGACAACCGACTAAAGCAGTGTTTAGCATATAATGCGCGCCTTATGATTCCTAAGAATGAAAACATTAATGGTTCTTCCTATTGACCAAGTGGGAGACTGTAAGGAAATTCCTTTTAGGTCTATTACTTGGACCACAAGTCCTTACCTTTCCCGAATTGTGGTCATTATAGGAATTCTGTTTTCATAGGATATATGCTATTCAAAATAGGTTTCTCAATGAGATATATTCCATATTTATCTCTACCTTGATGGACGGTTGAGATTAAGTTTAAGGAAACCCTAAATTGGAAATTCGGTCCTCTCTCCACCTATAAATAAAGCCTTTTGTCCATCACAAAGGCTACACACAAAACTCAACACATTAAGGGTTTATAGGCAAGGAGAGAGATACCGGAATCATCCACCCAGTCTCTTCTTCGACAGATCTCAATATCAATCAGCATCGGAAACCTCTCTGCATCAGGATGGCTGGAGGTACTCTTCTATTTATTTAAGATTAAATCATACACGTGATTATCATGATGTTCAAGATCTTAGGATTCATATTAATAATAGCTTTACAGCTATAATTGAAAAGGCAAATATAAAACAATCCTAAATGGTCGTCAAATAATCCCGCCAATGATCGAAATGAATTAAGATAAGTTGAGAAATGAACATGCAACCATTATCCTAGTGAATCAAATAATGGCAAATCAATTCCCATCGATTTCTCCATCTCATATCCTCCCTCACCAGTACCCCTTGAATAATCCTTTTGTCAGAATGCACCATCATTTGACACTAGCCCCATCTATCTCATGACTGTTGCTTTCAACACACTTAATAATTCAAAAATAATGTAACTGTAGAACTGCTGTCATTAAAAAGATGACAAGGAAAGCTACCAACCCGAGTACCATGATGGACCGCTAGCTTGTTATGTGTAGCACGAATTCTAGAATCGTACAGAATTATATAGGCATTAGAACATGCACTTGTTGATAACTGAATGCCATGAAGATGCACATGTTGCTGATATGTGAAACTCGTGATTAACGTATGTATGGAGGAAATGAAATGATGCAATAATAATAATAATCATCATCATCATCATTATAATCATCAAAGTGTTGCTCCAATTATATTGGGGTATTTAGGCTGTGATAAAATCTTACAGGTGTTCGTCAACCCATCTAGCGCACCCCTTCTCCTTTACCCGGAAATGAGACCGGCAAATAAAATGATGAAATTAGGAATTTAATATAATAGAGGAAAGTTATAAACACTTCGGCAGGACAATAGCAGTATTCGTTTTGAAAATGTTAGCTTGCATTCGAATACATCGAAATTTATGATCAAGTGAGCTCTATTGAAAGATTATTGAATGTATGATGTGTAAATGATTGTTGGGTAGATAAGGTCATTTTCTATCTTCCTCTGTTCATTTTTCGCAATGTCATTTGATGGTCATTTTTTTAATGTTTGTATTGGATCTTTATATATGTATTCTATGCAGATAAAAAAAGCCCTATCATCATGGTTTGAGATTTTGCTAAGCAGACTAAAGTGATAACTGTATTTTTTTTTTTTCTTGTGGAAATAAAAAGGATAAGTAAGACCTTTTTTACTAAAAAATATTTTGTCCTTTGGTGTGAGCGTCTTTCTGTGAGAAAAAACATCAAAAGGACTGCAGTTTCATGTCAACGATGACTTAGATAAAAAAATCTCATGTGGAAAAGTGAAATTCATGGTCAGTGCACAAAAGCACCCTAAGTGTCTTTACAATGAATATGAATTTTTAAAGATCGAGTTCTCAAGTATCATTAAAAATATATATTTATTTAAAATAAAGTTGTTTCAATTAGAGTCTGTTCAAACAAGTCTTATCTACATGAAATACAACTAATTTAAAATATTTTTGCCTGTAATAGAACTATTTTAATTATACTTTTTTTTTTTATAAATACCGTATTTGGCATATCTTGTTGATTTAGAAAAGACAAACTTACCATATTTTGGAAAAGTTTTATCAACAGAGTAACCTTAGAGTGAAAGTAGTATCGGCAAATTCTTCATAAAGCAAGATTGTACTTGCAAACTTATCATATTGTAAAACTAATATGTGCATACATGTCCAAAAATGCAAAAAGGTAAAGAATTGCTTCGGCCAATCTTCTCTATTTGAAAAAGGTCACATTCTTAGTACTTTTTGAAAAAGAGATGAGATGTAAAAGTTAATTGAATCATCTGTCCACATGAAATTTGCCAAACAATTTAAAGTACTATGAACTTTTTTTAAAATAAATTTTATAGACATAAAAGTAGACTTCCTAAATGACACCTTATACCGTTGGGCGTCGGATTCAACTATAAAAAGCAAACATGCTATATAATATGCAAGTTAGATAAGTAAAGTTGTCATGTAGAGATAAATTTTTTAGAATGTATGCAGTACAAATAAATTTGTCATATTGTAAAAGTTATATGTGGCAACTTATTTAAATAGAGCTAAATTTTTTATTTTGGTTACTTCTTTAAAAGAGCAAAGTGTTGATTTAGACATCTATGTAAACTTATGGCACATGATCTAAAATATTCAAACATCTATTTGAATAAATTTTAGTGTATTTTTAAGTAGCATTGTCCATGGACCTTCCAATGGATTAGCATCATAAGCCCATAACAAGTGTCTAACAAGCTCACATTCTTTTGCATAAAAGAAGAACGTGACCATTCTGTGTAGACATTTTCGAACAAAATGATCTAAGAAAGGGCGTATCTGTTTCATGTCGTTGAATTTATAGGAATTCTAAAGACTTCTAATTTCTACAAGTGGCTAAACTAAAGATAAAAAGTATTTTATGTAAAAAAAAGAAAAGAAAAAAAAATGAAGATCCAAAGGTGAATGGATTAACATCATAAAACCCATAACAAGCGTCTAACAGGCTCGCATTCTTTTGCATAAATGTAGAACGAAACTATTATTGTGTAGAGATTTTCAAACAAAATGATAGAATATAGGACGTGTTTATTTCATGTAATTGAGTTTTTAGGCATTCTAAGACTTCTAATTTCTATAAGTGGCTAAAATGAAGATAAAAAGTATTTTATCATAAAAAAAAATGAAGACCAAGAGGTGAATATCCTAACATGACTATCAAATAACATCACTTCAATGAAAATTAAATAAGGGAAGAGGAAAAGTTAACACCCAACCATCATCACCATAGTAATTCAAATCTTAGGAAAGTCAGAATACAACCCCCTTATCTCTTTAATAATCTTTCAAGCTCCCATGTAAAAAAAAAAAAAAGGCCCAAACAATTATTAAGTTCACTACTTGTTTTAGAGAATATATATAAGTAGGAAACTTATACTGAGATTTTGTACAAATACACTGAACTGAGCTTGCCAACTCTGGAAAGGACACAACAAATAAAATAATAAAGGCCCAATTTACAAGTTACCCCTTAGTAATTTGTTATTCAAAAAGAATAAATAAATAAAAGAATAGTGCCCAACCATCACCATAGAAATTTAAATCGTATGAAAATCAGAGTACAGCCCTTTATCTCTTTAATAATCTTTCAAACTCTCATGTAAAAAAAAATAGGCCCAAACAATTATTAAGTTCACTACTTATTTTAGAGAATAAGTAGGAAACTTCTACTAAGATTTTGTTCAAATACACTAAACTGAGCTTGCCAACTCTGAAAGGGACACAACAAATAAAATAATAAAGGCCCAATTTACAAGTTACCCCTCAGTAATTTGTTACTCAAAAAGAATAAATAAATAAAAGAATACTGCCCAAAAGCAGTAAATCACAATGGATGTCTTGACTCCATTTCTCAAATGTATATATTTGATTTGCAATGCTTTTCCACGAACATCTTCCAAGCTACATTTTTTTTTTCAACTTCATGTCTGCATAAGATAGGGATACAAGAAAAGGCAAATTGATATTAAAAAGGATATGAACTATTGTAAAAATGGAAATTATCAAGCAAGTCACACAATATTATTATCATTACTATGCTCAAAACTGTAGTAATCAATCATACCCGAACCATTACGTTGCATAACTAAACGGCTTCATTTCTCAAACGCATATGTTGATTGCAGTGCTTTTCCACCAACATCTTAGAAGCCCCTTCAATAGTTTTATGCCATGCCTGTAAATGTGAAAGAACAATATATATGTCAGTCAATCTTGTAATCTCTGCAAATTAACAGTGCATCTCTTGGAGGGACGAGTGTATTTATAGAGTATGTCTATAACTTTTACTCTTTTTTTTTTTTGAAAGGTCTCTTTACAACTTTTACAAAGACACAATTGAGACAATTATAGATATTGAATATCAGGATAGATTTTGAGAAATCAAATTTCAAAATATTTTTCCTCCTTTTAAATTGGTTGACCACATAATCATTGGTCTGTGTCAATAAAATTGAACAAGGTTGGAACTTATGGGATGGAAGATGCTAGATCCAGGGGGAGAACAAGAAATTCAGAGGGAGTCGGAGACTATACAGATGTACAAGTGCTGATTGCTAATTTTTTTTTAAAATTTAATGTAATTTGGGTTTTGTTTTGGGTTGATCAATTTGTATTGTATTAAGGAGTTTTGTCCATAAATTGCCAAATGGAGATATTTTTAGAAAATTGAGTGTTCATGAGACAAAACTCTGGATTCATTGAGTTATAATTTTTATATTTTAGATATAAAGTGCGTTGGGGTTTTACATTAAATCTTAAAGGAAGGAAAAATAATGCAGGAAGGGCAATTGGGTTAGTGTTAGGTTAGTGTTACACTACCTCACTAATGATGACTTCTAATTGAGTTATCTAGATATAGTCTCACCGACCATATTTGAAGTTAAGAAAAAATGCAATTAATGCTTGACCATTACTCAAGTTTGTATACTTTTTTCTTCTTTATTTTAAAAGAAGAAGAAAGTGGCAACACTTCAGTTTTCTTAATCTCGCCCTGAATACATGTGATTTAACACTTTCAACAAATTTTCCACCAACCCGAGATGTCAAAGAAAGTGCTATTTGGGGAATAGTCATGTTAAAGAATATAATTGCAATTGTCACTTTCACAATAATTTGTGTTTGGGAAAGTCACGGCACCTATCACCAATCAAGCAATTCCTTATTATAATTTTTAATTTTCTTTCAAAATCCAATCATGCTAAATCCATCTTTAAAAAAGAAAAAAAAAAAAGAAGAAGTGGTTCTCAACAAAAATCACACTTCTTACAATGAGGCCCACTTACTATATCCTCAACAATGAATCAACACGTATCTGATCAATTTGATGATCATGTTAAATCTGATTTGGTTTGTAACATAAATCAAACCTTCATGTTGAATCTGATATGGTTTGTAACATAAATCAAACCTTCTTAATCAGGATGGTAGATCTCGTAGGCAGAACAAGCTAAAGCTAAGATTGGATGCATTATATTGAATTATCCATTGTTTAATGCATAAATATGGATATGTAGATTTGATTTATGTAGAGATAGGTTATTATTTATGCATTAAGCATTTTTCGGTGGGTAGATTTATATTCTAATTGTGATGATCGAATCATGCTAAGAAAAGGTTATGATTGAGTGAATCCTACACAGTTTGCTGGGGGGAATCATCTAACCTATGATCAGCCATGGCCTCTAGTATTATTTCAGATTATTCATTGTCTAATGTATAAACCAAGATCATAATGTTTGATGTAAAGTCATCCTTTTTTTTTTGCTAACGGAGGGTTCCTAATTCTTTGGGTTGGATTAATCCCTTCGAGCCCAAAGAAAAGCCGGATAAATCCTCTGTAATCCTTAAGTGATATCACTAGTGGACTCAACCTTCCGTTCCAAAAATAAAAAATAAAAAAATCAGACATCAATATTAAAAACTCTAATTCTAAAAAAGAGAGAAACCGGGATCTCTGCTACTCGGCCAGCAACTTGTCTTAGATGTAAAACCTTGAGTTAGATGTAAAACCATTTTAGATACAAGAGACCAACCCATCACTATTCAGTATTCACCATTTGATTCACCTTTGAAAAAAGTACCATTTTTATTAAAAGTTGTGCCCCTCTAAAGACTAAAAAGTAAAGGTTTAGGATGGTTTAGTTACAGTGACGGGGAATCTGCACACTGCATGTATCTCCATACACTGTTGATTGTACGCATCCACGTGGTCACACACAGAGTCATCCTATTGAAAAACAAGGGTAAAATCACACCACCCTCCACTATCAAATTTCATATTTTTACATTCACCAAGGACTTGGATTAATCTCTACTCATGTGCCCAACTAGCTAGATCCTAAAAACAGGACACTAGAAAATATCATTAGGATATACATGTATCAAAAGGACAAAAAAGCATGATCACTAATGTTGTAAAATGTCTTAATTTGTGGGAATGAAAAGAATGGTCAGAACAAAGTTTCAATTTTAATAGCCTTTGTTTCATGAGAGAATATTCTTCTACAAGCTTGCTTTCATAATTTTAAGAGATTAACCGAATGGTCAGAACAACAATTCCTCCCTCTTCCAAAGCTATATGTTTTGGTATCAACCATTGGTTCATCCTTTATTAAGAATTAAAAATTGAGTCCACTTGTGCTACCACCTTAGGGCTACAGGAGTATTTATCCGGCTTCTCTCCGGGCTCAGATGGATTAGTCTTGCCCAACGGGTTAGGAAAAAAAAAAACCTATATGCAGTCTAGTTTGTGGGGCTCACTTAGATGAAAGTCTAAGAATGGAATGATGGCAGATGCGAAGGTCTCCTTATGTACTTGTGTGAGATATGAATGAAAAAAAGCTCCACAAAATTATCTTAGCCTTTGGTATAAAATCTCGACCGTTGTAGTCTAGGTCCCAAAAACATGCAAGAGAGAACAATTAAGCACACCACAGACCACACACATAAGAAATTTACGTGGTTCAACTTTTGGCGTAACAACGAATAAATATTAAAAGAGCAAAAATTTAGGCCCGATGCCAAATCATGAAATGGTAAGATTATCGAAGGGGCTGCATGGTAAAATTATCGAAGGGGTTGCACTGATTGGAGTTGGGCCCACATAGGAAAACATTTTCCAATTTTTATTACCTTAGATTAGAGACACTTAACAATGCCACATTTAAAAGGATTTATAAGTTGCGGTTGAAACTTGCAGGCAGAGAAAGAGTTGTGAGTATCAAACCTTCTCAATCTTCTTCAACAAAGAGCGGCTTATGACGATCTCTCGAATCCGAAGCCCCGGCCTCCCAATCCCAAGCTGGCGGAGCAATGCCGACCTCCGAGTCCTTGGCGGTAGCAGCGACTTCATCTCCACCAAGCTCCCACTCTTGGTGGGGCTCTCTCCATTGCCTCTGTCTCCTTCCGTTCTTGCTCTTTTACGCCTTCTGCGCTCTTTAGCCTCTCTCTTTTCCATGGATTTGTGCTCAGATTTTGAATCCAAATCCGCAAACTTTTGAAGCAGTTCGTCCGAAGACGCCCTGGTCACATGCTGGACTTTGCAGGGATCCTCCATTGGAGATGAAACAGGAGCTTATTAGCTTTGTGTTGCTTTGCTGAGAGTGGATTAGAGAGTGAAAGATGGGTGTGTTTGGCTGCAGATATGGTGAGTGAGAGAGGTTGGTGGCAAGTGACCGTTGGACTAATGGGACGGGAAAGTAGCCGTTGGAGAGAGAGAAGAGAACATGCAATGTCCGCAAGGATGGAACATGGTAGGCTTGTCCATATGAGTGGGATCCACACCCCAATAAAAAAGCCACTTGATGAAAAATTTATTATTTGCAAAAAGCTTAGATTGATTGCTTTACCATGGTAAATTTTGATGGTAGGGCCTGGTTCTAAATGGATTGAAACTTGAGTAAGATGCAATAAATATCAAAGGAATAGTGATATTTGAGAGAGATTTGAAATTGAAATGTACAGCAGTAGTCATCTGGTGTGTACCTCTGCCAGCCCCTAGTTCCGCCCCTGCTTGCGCCTCGTCCCTCTGAAAAAAATCAGCCCCAACTAATCACCTGCATCACCTCATCCGGGCCTACAAGTTTAATGGTGTAAAATTCATTCAAATTTATGTATATTAGATCTAACAGTTTAGTCCATTGAGATCACTGCGAACCCAAGGAATGTGTGGAAATTCAAGTGGGGTATATGTGTGGTCCAGTCAGATGGGCCCCACATAAGTGCACACTTTGCACACGTTCTTTGACAGAGTGGAGGAACAAGTTTATGAGTGGGGACTGCTTTTTCTATGATTAAAATCACTGACACAATTAGATCTCCTTTTATTGAATTTTTACTAGTCTAATTGTTTGATATTTGACCACATGGTGCTACATACATGCTGAAATAACCTTTGTTTTTCTGCTGAACTCACAAAGCCAATTCCAAACTGATTGGATAAAGCTTTGATGCTGATGATAAATTCTAAAAAGTGGTCCAATAGGAAAGGGAGGTCCCTGGAATTCCACCCCACAACAAGGACACACTACGGGTCAACTGTCAAGAAATAAGTGCCCTTAATAGTCAAATGGCCCACCAGCAGGCCAGCATTGGTGTCGTACACGCGTTTATTAATTGGAGTCCAGATCCAATCAATCGAGTCCTCTTGTAGACCCTTCTGTGGGGCCCACCTTGGACGCAGGGGCATGTGAAAAAATAGGCAGTAATCATTGACTGTGACCATCTATTGCAAGTGCCCCAAATTTCGATCCCACCCATGCAACAATATGGGCCTCACATAAAGAGTGTACAAGTTACGTCATTAGCCAGTTTTTTAAAATTATTTATTATTATTTAATTTTATAACGATAATAACAAAAGCTTTTACTAAAAAGAGACACAGAGAACAAGCTATGGCCAGACAAGAAGAAAGGAGAATGAAAAAGTATAAGAGCATTATAACGCTCCAAACCCCAATTACATAATCAACCCCTTGCTCGGTTAACACATCTATTATAGATGTTGGCGATCTAACCTCATGATGGAAGCAAACATTGGAAGCAGTCGATGATTCCCAAAATTTATTGAAATGAAACTGAAATTTTCAAGAATTTGCCTTTCGGTTAAAGTAGTCAATGACTCCCAAACTTCATTGAAATGAAATTGAAATTTTCAATAATTTGCCTTCCAGTTAAATGCCTAAGTGATCGAATTAGATGAATCACTTTCCACTGCAAGTGAACCAACATACTTTCTTGAAAACAATACCCTCCAAGATAGCTAACACATCCGTATCATTGGAATTAAACATCATTAGCCAGATTTTTCATTATAAATATTATCTGATAGACTGAATCAGGAACTTAGATTTTGAAAAATTAAGATCAAAATAATCAGGATGCTCAGTTGAACCAGCTCTTTGGTGTCCACCCCCTGTTCTCTCTGCTGGCAAAAAAAAAAAAAAAAAGAGGTTTTGACCATTCTTACAAAACCAAAAACCAAACCCACTTAGAAAATCAGAAATTCAGAATAATTGTTGGGATTGAAGCCTTGCCTAGTCTCCCAATAAACCAAGATACACAGAGGATCTTCAGAGGGTTTCAGAGCAGTGGAGAAGAGCTAAACTGAAAATGGCCTTTTACCCACTTTTCACTTGAATAATTCATAGGTGGAAACCAAATCAAGAAAATAAATATCAGAAAAGGTGAAAATCAGAGATGGATCTTTCTCAGCCAAGAGTGGACCTAGGCACAACCACATGGGTGCAATCGCACCCGTTAAACCACAGCATGCTTAAAAAAATCCAATAAAACTTAGGGCTCTACCCTCAAAATCCATATGAAAATCCTCAGTTTGCCCTCAAAACCAAACTACCTATTAAGGTTTGCACCCCTCAAATGAAAATCTTAGTAGTGGACCCCAGCACATGCAAAGTCAGCAAAAAAACCAAGATGGTCTTAAGAGTTGAAAGATTTTGAGTTGGTAGAAAACCATGGAAGATTCGAAATGATCATTACAACGAGCCGTGCTATAGAGCCCGGATTTTGTCCCGGGCTCTGTAGACTTTTTGCATTACAAATGCATCATAACATGGTTTGCTATTTGTAATAATGTTGGGTAGAATTGCTTTAAAAAAAATCATTTTTCCATTTAAGTTATATTCAGCCAGTTAACTTGGCTGAAAAATACCCAATTATAAGAGTTCCTTTAAAAAAAAAAAAAGGATCTGTAAAGACTTAAAAGGATTCAGTTTGAAAACCCTTGTTTGGGAATTAAAAAAAAAAAAAAAAAAAAAAAAAAAAAAAAAAAAAAAAAAAAACCTTTAAAATATGCAGGGGCAGCAAAGAGGAAGGTAAGCAAAATCCTACTTTTAGGAGGATGTTTTTGTCATTTTGCACTTTACTTTCAATATGAGGCCTGGTGCTGGAAAAGTTCCAAATTCAAGGGCGGTGGGGAAATTTGAGATTCCAAGCATCCAAACCCCTAAAAATAATGCTCCCTGAAAAACCAAAAGTAAAGGGAAAAAAAATGGGTATAAAAGAACAGCTGTGCAAATCAGTGGGGCTAATGGTCCATGTCATGGTGGATATTGGGCCAGGGCAAATACACATTGAGTTAACCTGATGGACGTCCTGGATCTTGCACTTACTACATGCCTCAGTAGCCTGCTCAGCCCCAATCTTGTACAAGATGATAATCATCAGATCACAAAGTTGTTCATAGATACAGATGTAACAAAGGCCAAGCATGATCAAAAGTTCAGAGTTCTAAGATGACCGCACATTCACAATCAAGCCAATCAACCACATAACTATAGATCCAACAACCCAACATATCAGGAGGAAAACCACCACACCAGCTAAAATTGTCAGGAATGGAGGACCTTGAGCCCCACCATCCCCTTTCTCTGTGGGTGCATCCTGCTCAGAAGGGTTGGTGTTGGAAGCTGACACAATACGCAACCCTCGCAGCCGATGTGAGTTTCTGACATTACCAAGCCTGAAAAACAGAATCTTAGGGGTCGTTTGTTTACGGTCATTTACATATATAAATGACTCATATGTGAAATAGTTACGCATCATCATGTTTGTTTGCATTCATTTACATATTAAAGGTGTAAATTGCATATGAAAATGATCCGTAAATAAGCTCATTTTTTCACACAATTTTTCACACCTCATGTGATGGTAAAAGGTTACACACCAAACTTCATATGAAAATGATTCACATCAAATTAGGCGGACGGTGTGTCCCGTGTAGTTCCGTCACAAAGAGCACTGGTTCGAAACCCACTCCCCCATTTTTCTACTTTTTCCCCCTTCCTTTGTTGCCCCAGCCAAGATAACGTTGAAACCCTACTCTCCTCACCTCCCAGATCCAAGCACGCACCTCCCAGGTATGGCGCCCTCTCTCTCTGCTTCTCTATTTACTTTTTGTGTTCCCCTCTCTCTCTCTCTCTTTCTCTCTTTCTACTTTCCCCTCTGCACATTCCATCTCACCCTCTCCCTCAGTACCTCTCTGTACCCCTCCCGGATCTCTCTCCTCCTCCTTCGATTTATCTCTCTCTCTAGCACTCCAAGTTGATTCAGATTATGTAACTTCCAATCTAATCAACATATCAAATTCGATCACCTCATTTTGGGGACACACAACCATTAGTAACTTGTTTTTCATTTTTTTTTTCCAGAGACTGATCAACCTGTAACTTCCATTTTAATGGAGTTTTTAGTACTTACAATGGCTACATCGTGAATCCTTATAGGGTAAAGCCATCCACTGTTCACCTAGTTGAAGTGTGCTCTTTTTGCTCACTGTTGTGAGCTTTATTTGATGTCCCATTTTCTTTTATTTTTTTTAATATCTGACTTTCAATTTCTTGATCTTTGAAGGTAGTTCTTGTTTTGATTTAAGGTCAATGTAGCTATCTTGTTGTGAATATGAACTGCTTATGGTTTAAACCAGGCCAAGTATGGGCCTGACATTGGTAACCAAAATATGAATTTGATGCAGACATGTTATTAATCAATTGAAACTTTCATCAAGGGATTTTATCTTGGTTGTCCAATCACCATTGGCTCCAAAAATCATCCACACCAAGCACTGTGCAATCCATGAACATATTTGTTTTCACCCAATTGCTTTCTCAAATGGAAGCATTTAATATGCAAGCGTCTCATATGTGGTCATCACTATTAGTGTAGCATTACATTCCACAAGTCATAGAAAGATGATGCATTTAACCAATTATGTAGAAGTTTACATAATTTGGGACATTCTTAATTCCCCTCTAAGTCCTAACATTGAGTTGCTAAACAAACACTTGCTACGGTATTTCCAGCCCTGAAAACAGAGTGCAAAGCAACATATTATTGCCTTTCTTCCCACCTACAGATAAGCCTAAATGCAATTGCTATTTTTACTTGTTCTTATCATTGTTGGCCATTTGCAGAATTTGAAAATTTTCCTTTTAAATCATTGTAGGCCGTATCTTTTTACTCATGTAATACACAGAACTGGTTCATCAATGAAATTTTTTTGGACCTATGTGTTGTTTGCTATTACTGTTGTTGTTTTTTTTTATTTTACTTTGGTGAAAAAAATAGAGAGTAGGAGCTTGAAAATTTGTGGCTTGTGGAGGTTCTTTATCTTGGCAATTTGTTTCATTTCCTATCTCTAGTTGTTCAGTGTCTTATCCATTGGCTATTTTAGCATACAGTTTTCTAAATAGTTGTTTGTAGTACGGGATTCTATCATATGATCTTTATAGTTAAAGTTTTTAATCATCAATTATTGATATCATGGATTTTAAATCTTACCAACCTTTTTTTATAACTTTTTATGCTATATAGAAATGGATAATGAGATTTGTGGCGAAGATGTTGAATGCATTAATGTTGGCACATCTTCTGGAAAAAAGCGTGGCAAGAGGGAAAAGAAGAATACCACATAGGGACGGAGTCTGCATATGAGCACTTAGATGATATATTGATAGAACAAACCAGTCTTAGGCGAAAGGATGGAATTGGAAAAAAAGATCATACTTTTACACATAGTAGCAATGACAATGATTACAGTAGTACTTTTATGGGACCATTGCTGTAAATAGAAGATGATCAAAAAGAGAAAGCGAGTACACGAGTTGTCTCTAATTGGCCATGAGTTTACTCAGTACCTCATTAGGAGTAATCCTCTTAATTCCTATGATTTACTACACATGAGGACTGATTTATTTTTAGAATTATGTGATTTACTTAAAGAGAGAAAGGCTACTGCGTGCAACTAAAAGAGTTTTTGTAGTAGAACAGGTGGCCATCATTTTTTTTTTAAATGTATACTTTGTATAGATGGACATGTTTTCTCCGTGAATTTGGAAGACAGATGACTTCATGGATGGAAAAGATGGATTGCTTTATTTTATATGAAATTGAAATACCATGAAACTTATGTGATGGGCTTTTTTGTTTGTATGGATTTAAAAAGTCCAGAAATTATTGAAAAGTTACTCTGTTTGCTATAGAGTTGAGATGCATTAGAATATTTTAATTGTGTATGTTGTGCAGGTCGTCCCATATTTTCCATTGTTGCATCTAGTTTTAATCTTCATTGTTGGATAATGAGTATGTTTGTTTGTATACATTGAAATACATGGAATGAACTTGTTTGTTTATATGAGAAATTTATTCCATCTCACAAAATGAACTTGTTCTTTTATATGGAATTGAATAACATTATCAAATTCATGGTACATGTTTGTTTGTATGGAATTGAAATATACTCCACCTCATAGAATGAGATTCGTTTGTATGAAATTGAGATACGTTAAACTTCATGGAATGGGCTTGTTTGTTTGCATGGAATAGAAATACATCGATTTTATGGAATGAATTTATTTGTTTATCCATTGAAATAAGTTGGATTCATGGAATGAGCATGTTTGTTGCCATGGAATAGGAATACATAGGCTTTCATTAGGAAAGGACCTGTTTTTTTAAATGATGAAAAATGGGCATGTTTGTTTCCAAGGAATTGGAATACATAAAAAATTTATTATAAAATTGGCCTATTTGTTAGCATGGAACATATCAATATAACAGCATCTAAATATAATTTATAAAAAAAATTTCTTACATTTTCACATGTAGTTCAAACAAACGTGGTAAAATGATTCACATGCGTAAATGATGTGAAAATGGCAACTGTAGACAAATGTTGTAAACTGAAACGCATGCGTAAAGCTTACATATGTGAAATTTACACATGAAGCATTTACATAGGTAAAATGCATTTACGCATCTCATGCGTAAAAGGCAAACGACACCTTAAGCTGATAGTTCTTACAAGAAAACAAGGCAACATAAGCACACCAATACATAGTTAGATAATGCAGTAATTTAGGTACAAAGTTGAAATTATTCGAAGCCCTTGCGTGCCCATGTTCCATAAATCTAAGATACAAAAAACATGCAGCAATGGAGTGAAGCAGGCATTGTGGAAGAAGCTTTCTGCTTCAGTTGTCTTACTGTCTCAACATGTCCTCATTCGTGAGGAAGAAGCTTTCTGCTTTAGTTGTCCTACTGTCTCAACAAGTTGTCATTTGAAATTATTTGGGCTTTAGGAAAAACTGTGAAACCAGCAAGACCTTGAAGGCACATTTTTGCTGTGACATTTATGCAGCAAATGCGAAGTTTTCTAAGGATCTGTGGAATTCTGATGTCTGGTTCTGAGATTTTATGCAGGTATCAGCGGAAAAGTGCCTGCAAAAATCTACAGTTTGGAGGATCATTTAATCTAAGGGGAATACGTAAAGGATTATATTAATGAGTACAGTAAAAATACCCTTGGTATGACAAGGGAATGGCATCTCAACATCCTGATATTCTAGACCAAGTGTTGAATCAAAAGGTAGCTAGTTAAAAGTGTATCCAAAACCTGAGAAAAGATATTGAAATCAGTGCCAGAAACTATCATGTTCCACACATCTTCATTCAAATCAAGAATGCAAGAGTGTAAGACTGCAATTTGTAATTCGTCCTTGTCATAATACTATACATAAATGGATAAGGTGAAGCCTTTTAGTCTTTTTCCTTTCAGAAAGCCTAGGTATGATGTGAGATGGAGTATCCCATTGTTGTATGATTTGCATATGGATAATGCAAAAGGGATGATTGGAGTGGCCCATTGTAGTTTCTCTGGCTAGATGGATCTTCACAGTCAACAAGAAGAAGTAACAGAAGAAGGAATAAGTGATTTGATATTCACATTCAACTTGAAGAAATTTTGATTCTTTATGCGATGCAGCTGTGTTCTTCTCAGTTAGATGGAGCATGCACTTGTTTCAGAACGGCGGCAATGATTCCAATTGAAGCCAATCACAAGTGCTAGAAGAAATGCTTGAAAGCAGATCATATCATCATATGCACTTTGACTGCTTACAATGGGCAGCAACAGGACCTGCCTCTTTACAGACTTGATACCAGTGTGAATTATTGAGAGTGTTGAGGTCAACGTCCACCCTAGCTCCTGAGCGGTCATAATTGTGGTCAAGTCCTCGCCCTCACCATAAAATCATTGTTGTGCCGCTTCCTATCACCAATTGGTTTTGGGATAAGTGATAGCTGAATGGGGTGTAAAGCTCCAACGAGTGGTATCAGAGCATGGTAGGTCGGGTGTTCAAGTCACGGGACACGCGTTTTGTGACTTGCGCAACAGGAGTTGTGGCGGGTGTGCCGTTGAGGGAGGGATTGTTGAGGTCAATGTCCACCCTCGCTCCTGAGCGGTCATAATTGTAGTCGAGCTCTCACCCTCACCATAAAACGATTGTTGTGCCGTTTCCTATCACCAATTAGTTTTGGGATAAGTGATAGCTCAATGAGGTGCAAGATCTAACAGAGAGGAAGTTTAACAAAGCTCCTGTGGGGCCATATAGGATATCTCTGAAGACATTTCAGTTGTATTTATTATGTTATTTCTGCAAACTAATTTGGTAAATTAGTAAGACCCCATATCATTGGGTATAATGATTGTAACTGCCCCCATCAAAGGGGATTCGATAGACTATAATTATTCTGCTATACCATTTCAGGGGATATTGTCCATTTTGTCGAAGATTTCTACCAAAGCCTTGTCATCCTGTTGATGATCTTTTATTCTCTAAATTAATTCAGGTTGAACCTTGAAACTTCCCAACAGTAGTTTTTCACTAATAAGCCATATATTCACATCTAGGTCCTTAATTTCTTCAAGTAGTCTCCACTCCGCTGTCAGACAAGCCATTTGTGCTGATTTCCTACTTAAGGCGTCGGCTACAACATTCGCCTTTCCTGGATGATAAATTATAGAGAAGTCATAGTCTTTCAGGAATTCCATCCATCTTCGTTGTCTCAAGTTCAGCTGTTTCTGAGAAAATACATATTTGAGGCTCTTATGGTCTGTGTATACTTCGAATTCTTCACCATAACGGTAGTGTCTCCAAATTTTCAATGCAAAGACTACAGCTGCCAACTCAAGGTCGTGTGTAGCATAATTTTTTTCATGGATCTTTAGTTGTCTGGAAGCATACGCAATCACCTTTCCACGTTGCATGAGAACACACCCTAGCCCTTGTAATGACGCATCATAGTAGATAAAAAATCCTCCGCTTCCAGCGGAAAGGGCGAGTATTGGTGCCGATGCCAGTTTACCCTTCAATGTTCTGAAGCTATCTTCACATTTCTCGTCCCAAATGAACGGAACATCCTTCCTTGTAAGTCTGGTTAACAGTCCAGCAATTGTAGAAAATTCTTGTACGAACCTTCGATAATAACCCGCCAGGCCTAAGAAGCTTCGAACTTCTGAAACATTTGTAGGTCGCTTCCAACTCATAACCGCTTCTACTTTGGTAAGGTCTACAGATAATCCATCTCTTGAAATAATGTGACCCAGAAAGGTTACTTGCTCTAACCAGAAATCACACTTGTTGAACTTGGCATATAGCTGATTGTCTTTCAACAGCTGTAAGGAGGTACGCAGATGCTCGCCATGTTCTTGTCGCTCCTTAGAGTAAATGAGGATATCATCAATAAATACCACCACAAATTTATCTAGAGAGGGCTGGAAAACTTGGTTCATTAATGCCATGAAGGCGGCTGGTGCATTGGTCAATCCGAAAGGCATGACTAAAAACTCGTAATGGCCATAACGTGTCCGGAACGCCGTCTTGGGGATAAAACCGGACTTCTCAGTTGTTAATGGCGTATTATATTACCGAGGCAGACTTTGTGTACCAAATATCCGTGAAATTAAAGATGAAATTTTGAAGGAAGCACATCACACAAGAAATACAATCCATCTTGGAAGCACCAAGATGTATCAGAACTTAAAAATCAGATTTTGGTGGATCGGCATGAAAAACAATGTTACTGAGTTTGTCGGACGTTGCTTTACTTGTCAACAAGTGAAGGCTGATCATAGGAAGCCGGGGGGATTGCTGCAGCCCTTACCTATACCAGAATGGAAGTGGGAGCATATCACAATGGATTTCATTTCAGAGTTTCCTAGAACATCAAGACATAATGAAATAATCTGGGTCATTGTGGATCGGTTGACCAAGTCGGCACACTTCATACCGTTGAAAGGAAGAACTACAATGGAACATTTGGCTAAAACATATGTTAGGGAAATTGTCCGGTTACATGGCGTTCCAGCATCAATAGTATCAGACAGGGATACCGGATTTGTTTCACAGTTTTGGAAGAGCCTACAGAGGGCTATGGTTACGAAACTGAATTTTAGCACTGCATATCACCCCCAAACGGATGGGCAGACGGAGAGAACCAATCAAACACTGGAAGACATGCTTAGAGCTTGTGCGATAGATTTCAAAGACAGTTGGGATGAGCAGTTACCGCTGGCAGAGTTTGCTTATAACAATAGCTATCATTCGAGTATACAGATGGCTCCTTTTGAGGCACTGTATGGCAGAAGTTGTCGCTCTCCGATTTGTTGGGAGGAAGTGGGCGATAGACGGATATTAGGCCCTGAATGGGTGCAAACTTCTACAGAAAATATTAAGAAAATCAGGGACCGATTGAAGACTTCTCAGAGTCGCCAGAAGAGTTATGCAGACAAACGCCGGAGAGAATTAGAATTTGCAGTGGGTGATTCAGTATTCCTTAAAGTCTCTCCAACGAAGGGAGTGATGCGATTCAGCAAGAAGGGAAAGCTCAGCCCGAGATACATTGGACCATTTAATATTACAGGACGCGTGAGCGATGGGAATGCTTACGAGTTGGAATTACCACCACAATTAGTCGGAGTCCATAAGGTGTTTCATGTATCAATGTTAAAGAAGTACGAGCCAGACCCTTCTCATGTGCTAGAGCTTGAGCTAGTGGACTTACAGCCAGATTTATCCTATGAGGAGAGACCTGTTGCAATCTTAAACACCAAGGAAAGAGTGTTCCGTACAGTTCGACTAGTTAAGGTGTTATGGACACATCACGATCCAAAGGAGGCTACATGGGAGATCGAGGATGAAGTCCGAAAGAAGTATCCGCATCTTTTCACCACAGGTATGTTATTTCAATTTGGAGGACCAAATTTCCCAAGGAGGGGAGTATGTAATATCTTGAGTACTTGGGCCCAGGATTAGTTTGGCCCAGGAAGGACCCTTAGTTGTTAACTGGTTTTTGAAATTAGAAGTGTTTCCCTTTTATGAAATTAGAAGTGTTATTGGAAAGTGTCTCACGTTTGGGACTGGAGTTGTATAACAACTCTACAAGTGGAAATAAGAGAAGGATTAGAATTAGGAAGTATAAGAGGGCTAGGACTTTAAATTCCTCTTGGTATATATATAGGTAACCATCGTCCATCCCTTCTATGGAATTATCTTTTAGCTTTTGAGAAAAACCATCTGAGAGGAAGTTGTTGTTGGAACCTAGGGGAAGAAGAGGAAGAAGGTGACTGATTGATGTCCTATTCGCGCCCACACATCGCAAAAGCAACTATCACATATCAGAGGTGAGTGGATCTTCCCAATCACTTAGTTGTTCAATTAAGATGATTGATATTGGGATGGACTTCAAATATTCTGTACTGTTCATCATACACTGATTTTGTGTCTAGTGTTTAGATATGAAAAGGTTTGTTCTTGGTTAAGAAATTGTATAGTAATGACTGTAGGCATGAGACTGGTATAAGGAAGACATACATGTTGAATAGGATTGAATTGGATTGAAACAGAGGCTGGGTGGCGGCAATACTCTAACTGACGTTGGGGAGTTGTGGGACCCCATGGCCCACCTGATCCCAGATCAGGTCTAGAGATCTGGTAGGGCACTACTAGTCGACCATGGAGGTGCTGGTTCAACAAAGATTCAATTCTGTTTGGGCCATCATCCACATATCTGAAATTTCAAAATCGTGAATGAACCAGGAAATAGGGGATTTGTCGTTTGTAGTTGTGGAACCCATTGATTGATCAAGTCAATGATCAAGACCCCACATCCTGTAGGGGACCCATGGGCGACCCCTGTGGTGGTGGTCCCATGAGGGGTGGGCCCCATCTGGATACTTATCTAGTAGTTTGTTTGAGCCCAGGCGTGAATAGGGAAGAAACAGAGCTGAAGGTCGACATTCATGGTGGGACCCACTACCTAAATCAATCAGAGATTAGGACCCCGCGTTTTGAAGAGGGCCCAGGGATGGTCTGAATGGTGGTGGTCCCATGTGGCTTGGGCTCCATCTGACCAGTTATCCAGAAACTTCAATTTTGTTAACCACGAGGGTTACTGTTTGTGTTTTTGAGACTGCGGGGCCCAATAAAGATGTCTGATGGTCAATCCAATCCATTAAGAGTAAAGCCTATCCGTGGACAACCTTAGACATTAGGTCTGATCTTGGTTTGGTCCAGCGGGACCTACTGGATTTTACATCAAGAGTTCCATACATAAACTGACTGTTTATTTTATGTTCTGGATATCAAAAATTAGTTCTGAAATGGGTTTAGTAATTGAGAAAGACTTGGATTTTGGTCTAGAAATATTAAATAACTTTCTTTGAAGTGAGTTTTGTGAATTATGATTAGCTATGATTAGTCATGATTAACTGTGATTAATTCTTTAAATTGTGAGTAATTAATGTTATGTTTATAATATAGTGTGGGCCACCCCTATACTACTCAATACTAATTATGATAAGAAGTGGGGCAGAAATCAGTGAGGTGTGCATAAGTTGGGCTCACACTGCTTACATGTGTGATCAATTAAGTTATTTAACGTTCATGTTCTGGTTGTTATGTGTTTGTGAGATATTGTGCACTAGATTCCATACGTGTGATGTTGGACTTTGTGTCCGGGCCGTTTTAGCAGCTGGTCCTTAGTGGACGTAAGTGGCCATTATGATGGCTGGTCCTTTGTGGACGTGTCTGATGAGACAAGTTTATGGTGACCGGTATACATGTATATGATGGGCCTTTCAGGCGTGGTAATGTGCATGGGCACGGTTATGCATGTGGTTGTATTTTTAATGATATTTGATTATTGATTCAGATTTGTTGATTATGTGATGTTATGTTATGAATGACTTGTGTAATTAGGAAAAATTCATTCACCAGTAATACTGATGTTGTGTTGCCCCCTCCAGGTAATCAAATTGCGGGTGGGCCAGAACGGATTGACGATCAACACGTAGATTTCGGCATGCGTGGTTGAAAAGAGAGAACGAGAAAAACTTAAATAGATGATAGAATCATTAGAATTTGTTTAGGAAAATTATTTAATGTTTCAAGCATATTATGAATTGAGTTATATATAAAGTTTGAAGTCTCAGAAATTTAATTATATTTATAATTGAAATTATTTTTTGAGTTAAATGCCTAATACCTTGTGAATATTATTTGATGTATGTATTGCTATATGATCACGATTCGAATATCCGACAGGGCCCCGGAATTCAGGTCGTGACATAGATAGATGTAATTAGATAGAGTGGATTCTCGTATATTTCTAGACCACTTGGTATGTATTTTCATCATTTAAGATCCAAAGTACGATGGATTATGTTTTATAGAGTTCATCCGATGACTAGGTGAAATAGTCTAGTCTGCAAAGATTTTAGGCCCTCAAGAAGATGAACTTTACAAAGTCAACATTGAAGCCATATGGTCACACATGGTGGGCCCATAGTGGCCTCACTAACAATTCTTTGGATGCTTCTCCCATGTCTTCCATTTCAAATCTAAACTTTAGTCATGACTTCATATTTTTGTATCATATCTAAGTAATTATTGGCTACTAGTATATCATCAATGTAAAGAGAGTGAATGGTACATCACTCCACTTTTCATGATGTATACACAACAATCTAATCTATTAACCATATATCCAAATTCAAGAATTGAGCAATGAAATGTTTTATACCGTTGGCAAAAGGATTTATTTAGGTTGTATACAGATTTTTTCAAGTTAAACTATTTATCATCCCATCCTTTAATTATAAACCCTTCTATTTCCTTTATATAGATGGTCTCTTTCAGTTTCATTTCACCATTTAAAAAATTTGTTTCAACATTCATTCAGTATAGATCCAAACCAAAATAAACAACAATCACAAAAGATAGTTTAATAGAAACAAATTTAGCTACTACAGAATACGAGTTGACGTGATCTATCCCCTCTTTTTTTTTTTTTTGGCAAAACCTTCAGCAACTAATCTAAACTTTGAACTTATCAATTGAACAATATGATTTAAGTTTCATTTTTGTTACCCATTTACAATCTTTAACCTTTCTTTTCTCAGGCAGGTCACTAAGTTCCGAACTTTGTTCTTCCATCGTCCATAGCTTTTTATCCATTCACTGGATTTAGTTGAACTAATAGCTTCAGTACGCTATATAGACATCTATCTCGTCCGGTCAATGTAGTTTTCTACTTGTTCACTAAGATGGACATAAACGTCATCCAAATATGATGGGTCCTAGTTCTGTTCTTTTACCACTAATTTAGGGATTTGTTCTAATACATTGCTCTTAGATGATGAACTAAGCCACATTGTGCTTTTGCTTCTACTTCAACCCTAATCACCAGTGTACTAAACCCTGCTACCAAAATGAATTCTTTTTACACCCCAATGGCTGTATAGGCTCCTTGTTTAGGTCACCTCCACTTTCTCCTTGTTTCGCCTCATACGAACGACCCCTTTGGGCACACTTAGATCTTTGTAAACTGAGTGCAGGCAACTTGTTTTATTTGTGCATTTGGATCTTTCATTTTGTTCTTTGCCCTATTTTATTACTGGTAAATAAAGTTACAAGCAAACTAAGTGCAGGACAACTGAGTTCCAAGCACAGGTAATCATACTACGTCCAGATCTCATCCATGTGGGGGTGAAAATTGAAATTTAAGACAGTGCACAATGACGCTCCTTTGCTCTCAAACTTCTCATTTTATTTGATAATTCCTGTCCCTTTCTTTCTGAAGTTTAAAGTTAGTATTTCATACATATATTTCTGAGGCCTTGAGCACGTTTTAATCTTCAGTTTATCTACAAATCAGGGTTCACATGTTTGGATAAATAGAGTTACATTTAAGTGATAGTTGTTTCTTTTTTGCCATGACCAACTACAGGAGATTATATTTAGAGTTAAAATAAGTGCAAGACAACCAAATTCCCAATATCCCAACAATCCCATTTTGGGAATCCAAAATGGGGAAAAGGGTGTTCATCCAAATCACCAACAGTCTAGCAACACACAAACACATCGACCCACAAAACAAAGAAAGCTCAAACAAGGACAAAGTGGAATAAAAAAAAAAACAGATAAGATATAATTGGGGTTTTCACCCAAATCACCATCTGGGCACATTCAAATACAGCAGCCTAGCAACATTCACATCCAAGTAACAATAAAAGAACAGAAATCAAACGGACTTGATACAGTAGATAGGTGAAAGAAAAGCAGGCATTAAGAGAGAGTTTCTCTTTGAAAGTTTTGATGATGATGATGATGATGATGATTACTACCTGAAGTTGGGAGCGGCAGTGGGAAGAGCTTTCAAATGGGCGGGAGATCAGGGCGTGGAAATGGCGGGAATTTCAGTTCTGGATTTCGGCCGTTGAGACCAGTGAGAGATGAAGGCTTGGGGGAGGGAAGAGAGAGTAGCCATGGTAATGGTAGCGACTAGTAAAATGACAAAACAAAGACGAAACTGACCAACGGTGCTAAAAGGCCACGGCTCTCTCAGTGCCTCACATCTGCTGGAGCAGATAAGCACAACCTTCTGCTTTCACTATTTCTATTTTTTCTAAATCAGCCTTCCTTACACCTAACATTTGCCCAGTGACAATTATAATGTTTAACAAATTTCTCACAAAATTATTCATGCGATATTATCATTTCATATTTTATGGAATATTACACTTTCAATGTACAATAATTTTGTGAGAATTTATCAAATCTCAACTATTTTACGGTCAAATGTGTGATCTTCGAGAAAGTGTAAGGGCAAAATCCCTATTTGTTTCTGTTTCATTTTTCGGCAATGGCCCATTGGTCTAGAATTTTCTTTTCTTCTGATAACGCGGGGTTCCTAGCCCTTTGGATCAGAATAATTCCTACGGGCTCAGGAGAGAAAGTCGGGTAAAATTCCCTTATGGCCCCAGTGTGGTAGTGCAGTTTCGAACCCACAATTTTCGAGTGCAAACCTTGATCGTAAGCCAACGGAGCTATCCCTTGGGGTTTTTTGTTCTAGAAGTGACACTTGCGTGGGTATAAGACACTTGATGACTAGGGATTGATTCATGGGTATGTATGCGAGACTACGGTGCCGACACAACTCAAGTATGAGTGCAGAGCCCTTAGAGCTCCTCCTGCTCTTATTTCTAATATCAAGGCTCAGCCTGACCTTGTTAATCAAGGAGAAACTCAGTACCTCAAAAGACCTCATCCAATGGTCTTGGGCCGAAAAAAGCAGTGGATGGACCAGTTTTTTCATAACCAATTTGGAATCAGGTCAATGTCTGTTTTCATAGATCAGGTTTGGGTCTTATATTAATCTGGCATCTACCAAAATATTTGTAGTCTTGATTATACCCAGTCACTTGTACAGATCTATGATTTTAGGTGTACAAAATGCTAACGCATTCATGCACACTGCACATGTTTCTAATCAGCCGAGTAACAGGGAGAGACATACGAGTCTATGAGTTGCTCCTACAATCACGAATTGATTTTGGACAATTTTTCAAAAATGTAGCTAATTAAAAAACCAATCACATTTTAAATAAACTTATAATTTCCATAATCTTGACCGCGTTCTTTTTTTTTTTTTGGGGTGGGGGGTGTGTGTTTTGGCTTTTGGAGTTTGAGATGCTTGTGCAGGAGCTTAGTAGGGTTTGAACCCTATCTACTCTCAATCAAGAAGAAATGCCTTCACCACTGGGTTATGCCTGGTTAGGCCACATTATGTTTATTCAATCCTCTTTTTATTCCCAGCTACACTCCCAATTTCATGCCAATCTGAAGTAATATATATCGTTGAACTTGACTTGTGAAAAGAAGAAAAGAACCCCAAAGTTGTACTTACCGAGTCCAATCATATTATAATTTTTTTTGGGTGAAACAATCATATTAGAATTTAAATAGAAGTGAGGAAGCATTGTGCATTTAATGCATAGTTTGCATGACTATCCTTAGACATGATATTTGCCTCAAAACAAATTGAGTTTAATTATTTACTATAGAGTTGTTTGTAGAACAACTATATAATATCGCACGACCCTAAAATATCATATGAACACCATGAAAAATACTTAAACCTTGACCACATAGGAGCTTACAAGGACAACTGTACGGATAATTTCAAGAATTTTTTTTTCTTGCCACCGTTAGTCACCGATTTTCATACCTGGTGACCAAAGTCAAGGCTTTTCTGCATAGGTTCTCCATCAAAAAACTTTAGTGTGATATGTAAAGCAAAGTGAAGGCTTTTCTGCATAGGTTCTCCGTCACAAAACATTTAGTGTGATATGTAGAACTTCATTAGAATGCATAGGAAGAAAAAAAAATCTATTAAAACTTTAATAAGACAGTTTTATGCGATATCACATAATCCATTTCATAAGATTACAATAAAGTTTTACAATATTGTTAAAAATAAGCAGTGAGGGAAACCTAGGAAAAATGTCAGTTTGGTAAATCCCTCATTAAGTCCTTTCAATTCTATTCCAGCCCATACAAATGACAAATCCTATGTAATGTGTCATCTCTTTTCTCAGTCTCCACTCAGTAGTGAGAGAGAGATAGAGAGAGAGAGAATGGCACATGCCGTAAATATCCTCTCCCAAATCAGTTACCTATTACCTCTCGATCCTCCCCTCTTGGAGCTCAAAAACCCTAACCCTAGATTCTTCTGTAAACCTCCAATTCCTATTCGAAACATCCCATCTCGAAGGCGGATTCCCATTTCCATCTCTGCTACCAAGGTAGCTGCCGATGTCGATTTGCAGGAAAAATCTTCGGAATCGATTACAAGTAACTTCTTCCTCTTCCAGTTTCTAGTTCTGAGATTCCCTGAAATATTTGCCCCCCTCTCTCTCTCTCTCTAAAAAATGATAACAGTAGAATCCCCACCAGGTGGAGAAAGGAGAAGAAAACTAGGGGGGTGGAGGATGACCACTTCTATATATTAGTGATTCTTCCATGTTTGGATTTGAATGGAGAAAACTGAGGCTTTTCCTTGCCATCACACAAGAAAATAAAAAGTTGTTCTCCTTGCTTTTCTAGTCTAGGCATCCAAATATGCCTAGACTAGAAAATTTGCCATTACAAAAACTTGAAAATCTTACATCAATTAACATTGAATACAATTCAATACAATGACAATATGCAACCCAAAATCGTTGTCCGTTTACCCCGAGGGGTAGCTCGGTTGGCCTAGCACCATGTTTTGCTCTTAGAGGTTGAGAGTTTGAAACTGCGCTACACTGGGGCCAAGGGGATTTACCCGGGTCCGTAGGGATTAGTCTGGCCTAAAGGGCTGGGACACCGTCCGTTATAAAAAAAATCCAAAAATAATCTTGAATAGATTTAATATATGCACCATTATCTAAAACCATGCAGGACTAATCTCTGTTGTCAACAACCTTGCAAAGACTACCATGGTACCATTGCAGTGAATTAGTAAATGAAAAGTGAAGTTTACTACAATCCTGATGTATCATTAACTGAGAGGAACAAGAAAGAGAGAAGGGAAAGAAGGCAAAGAAGAGGAAGAGGAAGGTCTGCACTCGCCGTGCTCTCTCTCTCTCTCTCTCTCTGGCAGAAGCCCAAAAACTGTATAAAGAAACCCTAACATATGTATTTATAGCCTTGAGACTCACCCTAGTTATAGCTGACTCCGCCATATCATGTTTGAAATGAACAATCAAAATAACAAAACTTGGCTGCTTCACTTGACTTGGCAGAATCTATGTGTCTCTAAATTACTTGGACGAATTAGTCCAAGCTAACAACATTTTTTCATGTGTACCTGGTCGCCGGGTGTTTGACTTTGCCCTTGTCCAAAAATAGGTGATTTGGCGAGTTTTTGGATTTAATTGATCTTCACCTGAGCATAAACTGTGAGATGTCATGTGATGTAGATTACTATAATCCAACAAAGAGTATCAGTGTATCACTTTGACTCTGGTGATATTTGGATGTTTTGATTCAATGGTCTTCCCTGATAAGAAGTGCACCCCTAGTGCTGATTTTCTCTGCTGTATCGCGACTAGTGGTAGCATTCACTTCGTGCAGTGGTTCCTCCTTTTTCCCTATTCGTAGATCATTCTTCCTTTTCATCAGGTGCATCCCATCACTGATGGAGTTATTATCATTTTCCCAACAGTATAACTGTTTTTAATTTAGGGTCAAATATGAGTTATTTGTTTTTTAATGAATGGCAAGTTGATGATGGTGAAACTAAAGTGCCCTTTTTGTGTAGTGCTTGATGCAATTTTCCTCTTCTTCTTCTTTAGAGTGGGGAGAGTTTGCTGGAAATGTATCAGGAGAATGGGATGGGTTTGGGGCTGATTTCACTAGAGATGGGAAGCCCATTGAACTTCCTGAATCTGTTGTTCCTGAAGCTTTTAGGGAGTGGGAGGTTAAGGTTTTTGATTGGCAAACTCAATGCCCTACACTGGCGGAACTAGGGGAACCTGTACTTGTCTACAAATTGATAAAGTTACTACCGACTGTTGGTTGTGAAGCTGATGCAGCAACACGTTACAGTGTCGATGAAAGGAAAATAGGGGACATGAGTGATAAAGTTTCGGCTTTTGCGTATCACCCGAGTGGATGTTATGTTGCTAACTGGTCTGTGGAGGATCAAGAAATGTACAGGTTACTGGAGTTGGAACACTGCTTGGTTGATCCTCGTAATCGGGAGTCTCGTGTAAGGGTAATTCAGGTTGTTCGAGTAGAGAAAGCAATGATGAAATTACAGAATATAAAAGTCTTCTGCGAGCAGTGGTATGGGCCTTTCAGAAATGGGGAACAACTTGGTGGATGTGCCATTCGTGATTCTGCATTTGCATCCACAGATGCTGTGCAAGGCTCTGAAGTTTTGGGTGTATGGCAGGGTACTAGCAGTGTTGCCAGCTTTCAGAAACCCCAGATGGTGAGTTTTGGAATTGTTTTCTCCTTTGCATTTGCAGCTGGGTGCCTTTTTATGTACCAAATTTTGTTGCTTCCCAAACTTCCTTTTTCTGTCAGATAGTTTACGATGATGGTCACGTGTAGTTTTCTTTATGCATTTTTCCTTGTGAACTGTGAAGTTGAAATCAGAGAATTATAACGTCTTAGGAGAAGATAACAGATTTAGGAGGGAGGTGCGCTTCCTGCTTAATTCTTTTTAGCAAGCCCTCTCAATCTTGGGATGAAGCAATCTCTTCTTTTTAGCAAGCCCTCTCAATCTTGGGACGAAACAATCTCTTTTCAGATTATTCCTAAATTTCAGTGAACTGACAGGCTGCTGGTGCGTTCTGCCTATTGCTGGAACCCAGAAAAAAAAAAAAAAAAAAGAATAAACAAGAGCAGCAGTTGCAAACCCCTTGTTCATCCATATCTAAAGCTCAACACTCAAAGAGCGGGCTAAAAAATATAGCCTGTTTGCATGGCCTAAAAAAGATTCCATTCTTGCATGGCCTCAAAGATCCCATTAGTAACAAAGACATAGTTGCCCAGCACCCATGAGTTGTGATTTCACCCCTAATATTAATACAAAACGAGTTGCGGACATGGCTTGGTTGACAGAGACTTTTTTTGTGTTACTTGCTAAGTAGTTGTCTCTGAGAGGATTTATTTGTGAGCCAGGTGACTGGAAATGACATGTGCATAATGTACATGTTGTTTTTCTGTTTGTTCCAGTGGTTGATAATAGCAATTGTAGGGTTGCCTCTTTTTTATCTTGTTATTTTAAATGAGCTGTAGGGATTTCTAAGCTACTTTCTGATTCTGCCAGGAAGTTATCCAAGAACTTGCAGCTGACAAGCCACGAAAGACAATCAGAAATCAACATGGCCTCGTATTGCTCCCAAAGCAGTTGTGGTGTTCCATAAAAGAAACAGAGGATGGTGAATTTTGTGGTGAAGTAGGATGGCTGTTAGATCATGGGCATGCTCTGACATCAGGATGTGTTTTCTCAAAAGATGGAAAGTTAAAGGCAAGTGAATACTTGATTGGGTACCTATAAAATGACTAAAGAGCAAATTTGCTGACTTTATGTATCTTGGGATGGATGGGATGTATTCCACCAAAATCTCCATCTAGATAACTTATACTGAAGTAGAAGTTATCATGATGCTGGTTGGGCAGAAACTGCAATGCTCTCTTCGCACATAAATCCAACACATCAACAGACAATGGATTATCTGATCCATTTTTGAATTGGTGTACACCCAACTGTTGCCAAAGTTACTTGGAAGATAGGCACATGTTCACTTTTAAACTATGATGCCCAGATTGATGGGAATTCATTGTGAATACTGCAGGGACAAAATCATTAAACCAAAAATAAAAATAAAAAAATGGCAGGGACACTGAATTTACACATACCGATGAAGTATCTGATATGACATTACTCATATGTTGCCTTATTTTTAAATTTTCACATATCATAGCTTTTGAATGCATCATATAAATTGAAAACAATGGTCTCGTGTTTTCAACAATTTATGGATTGCAGATCTTCAAGGGAAGTATGGGTAAAGAAGTTGGAACAAAATTTACAATTAGCCTCTGGGAATTTTGTCTAGTTTACAGGGTGTTGAGCAGGTTAGTATCATGGAGGTCTACCACCATACCTTGCTTAAAAGAGACAAAGTGGAGGGAACAGGAGGTTATGCAGTGTGGTTGATAGATATTTAAAGGGGATCTTAGAGATTAAGAGAAAGAATAATGGGCTTATGATGATTAAGATTCCGTTAGATAAAAAAATTCTTAATTTTATTAGTGCTTATGCACCTAAGAGTGATTACGTGTTAGAAATGAAAAGAAATTGTGGGCCTTGATGGCGAGTTAATATACCTCTTGGACAAAGTATAATAATTGGCAGAAGAGGCTTTAATGATCACATAGGGAAGAAAAATGGTTATAGTAGAGAGAGTACATTAAATGTGTACTTTGAGAAGAAGTAAGACCACCTTGTGAATTTTAATTAGGTCTAACCTTTCACCAAGACAGAAAGAAAGGTCAATCTGCAAGGATTGTTAAGTATCCCATAAGTCTTACATCAAAATGTAGACCATTGATTTTGGATGTTCTTTGTGAGATAATAACATCATTCAAAGGAAGATTATTAAGTGATTGGAAATGGACAACGCATTCTAATGAATTGTGGGGCTAAATAACAGCTGTATTAAATAGGTCTCCGAAGACGTGCTTGGGAAGTTTAAGGGGAAGAAAAATTATACGCAGGAAAACTTGGTAGTGGTATCATATTTTGGTTTTTGATGAAATAAAGCATTATTCAAGGGGTGGTAGGAAACAAGAAATACAGATTTTTCAACAGATAGCTGAACTGTTGCTGAAAAAAGCTGTGGGGCCCAATACCAAGCGATGACAACTTGTATGTTTAGTTGGGAACTAAGGATGGGAAGAACAGTATCTATAACCATCGCCAACGTCAGAAAGACAAACTAGAGACCGTATAATGTGTGTTAAAAATGAAAATGACTTGGCAAAAGAAGACGAGGGGTGGTTTATATAGATCGTTCCACAACATTGCATTTATCTCACAAGAATACTGGAGTTATTTAGGTTGCATGAGTATGGTCACATGTGTAGAAAGGCGATACTGGTATGGGATGTTCAATTCGACAAATTCGATATGATTCCTTGATATGTAAAGAGAGAGAGATGATATATCCAAGATGGACCCAAACTTACTTGGGACAAGGCTTTGATGATGATGATGATATATCCAAGATGAATTTTCCTTATGTATGTTGTCTAAAAATAATAGGGTACTAATTAGTGAGACAAGAAAGCATGTGAACGATAACCTACGGGAAAGTCTTTTGAGTCCTATGGGTTCAAAACTAACATAACAAACACCGACTCGTGGCTACCACCACCTCCGGGATGGATCAAGCTTAATTTTGACGGCTCGTATAATCACTTCAAAGGCAAATGCAGGGTGGCAGGAATCATCTGAGATCACAATGGCAAACTGCTGGTTGGTTATGCAGGAGGGGTGCAAGTCCAGCACCCACTGGGGGCTGAACTCTTAGCACTACAGAGAGGGTTGGTGCGCTGTCAGGAACAACAGCTATCTGTGGTGCAGATCGAAGGTGACTGCCTGGCAGTCATTAGCTCAATCCAACAATCGGCTCATCTCTCTAGAGACTTGATGGGGCTGTGGCAACGCACAATGCACCTGCTCACTCACATTGATAACTGGTCCATTAACTACTGTAAACGCTCCGCGAACATGATGGCGGACCTGCTGTCCAAGCATGACTCCCCTGTTGTTGCTCTCCACGCCACATCTCTTCCACCTCCTCTGTGGGCCGTGTATCAGGAAGAGCAGAGTAAAGCTGCCGCCTTCACTGCAACTTTCTACTTCAGCTCTGCGGGAAATGTAGCAAGTACAAGCTTGACATGGAGATCATGATGTACCTCTCCACTTTTGCTTCTCATGGGGATCCAATCATATTTGGTGAACAATGCTGCATATGCTGGGCTATGTTCTCTCTTTCAAAGAATACCTGGCTGGGACTTTACTATCCTGTCTCTTCTTTTTGTTCTAGGTTCTCTCATTCCTTTTTGCCATATGCTTATGTAACCCTTCTGGGTAACACTGTCTATGGACACCGGCCTGGTGATCCTCTCGTCACTTCCTCTTAATTAATCTAATCTCTTTTTCAGCAACAAAAAAAAAAAAAAAAAAAAAAAGGCAACTTGAAATAACATAGTGCCACGGGATGATAGATTTCGATATCCATGTGCAACAACAGATATAGAACAAATCAGAGGGTTAGAGTTAGATATCAGAAATGAGATCTTGTGGAGGCTGGGTAAGTATAGATAAGCTTCTGAAGTCAGAAGTGCTCTATGATTGTCAAGTGTTTGATTAGAGCAATTTTATGGATGGCAATTGAACTCTGTGTTCTGTAGTGCTAAATTTAGGGAACATGAATTAACAGAAGCAAAAGCAAAATGCATGTAGCAAAGATGTGTATGTTGAGATAGATTTGTCGAGTTACAAGAAAGGTATAATTAGAAAATAATTAATAAGATTAAATTGACATTTGTCTTAATTAAAGATAAAATCAAGGAAGTTAGTGTGGCTAAAACATCAATACCTTTGCCAACACACTCATGGTCGAACGGTGTTGGCCCCTTACTATCATCACATGCCCATGGATGGTCTCCGAGTTTAAAGTATCACTCCTGACAAGTGGAGCATACCTTTTGTAACACGTCTGGCTTCTTCTGATATGCCTATTTTTTGTGTTTTGCAGGAAATAGAAATCAGCCATGAAACTGCGATTTCGGAGATGGAGATGTAGTTATGCTATCATAGTATCTTCTTTCTTATTTTATGATATTTAAATTTACAACTTCTTGTATATGAGTGATTCTATTGTGCCCACCTGACTCACCTCTGTATCAAATAACCCCATTTCCTACTTGTGGAAAAATAAAATAAAGAGAGTAATCCCCCCACTGAATTGTTATAGTTCATATTTCACTCAGATTGGATTAGCGTTCACAAGTGGATTCAATCAGCAAATATAAGAGAGTAAGTTGGGTTAATAGCATGTAAGACAATTTTAAGGTGCTCCTTTATTGAAAAAATGAGGTGGTGGGTGCAGTCATATTAGAGAGAGATCCTAAAAGCTTTTCATAACTGTCTATATACAGAAAGACAGTTTATTGGATGTCTCCTGCTTCTGATTTTAGGCCATGAAATAAGGCCAGTTCTAGTTTGGTAAGAGGTCTTTGATTATAAGGTTTGCTTTTCTATTTATATGGGCATTGTAGAAGCAGTTTAAATGGTTAGATCCCAAATTCATATATATATATATATATATATATATATATATATGAGACCCTTGAATATCACATTCGTTTTGGGTTCCTCCACCTTGAAGGTGATAGTTTTGTGGAAGCAATCTACGCGAGTTCGATATTTCGCGAACCAATCCATCCCAAGGATGACATCAAAGTCGTGCATCATCAGAATTATCAAATTTGCTAGCATTAGCAATCCGCCGATTTAAACACTACACTTATGATAGTAGTTCTCGCAAGCCACTCGTTTGCCCACTGGGGTAGTTACTATCAATATGAATAGTAGCAAATCAGGTGGTTGCTGAAGTGAGGGATATTCCTATCCATCATTCCCTCACTATATAGTGAGGGACAAACTTAATGAGGCTCACCTAGGGACCCACTAATCATGGGACTTGTAGGGGATGGGAAGAGACACCTTGGATAAGACCATATATCAAATTTGGGGTCAATCTCATGCCTCTAGCCCCTTCATTCGTGGCCCACAAATTTAATGACTTTATATTAAAGGAAAAAATTTGACCATCGATCCAACGGTCCAATTCATTTGAATCGATAACAAGTCAATGGGCCTAGTATACTTAAGGGGGTTTCATATGTGTGGATGGTTTCGGATGTATTATAAAGTCAACCCTACTATGTTATCCCTCACCATGTTATGGTGAGAGATGGATGCAAATGAATATTTTCATATATATATATATATATATATATATATATATATATATATATATATATCCAGTAGTGCATTGTGACCCTACAGACTTTATATGCTCTTGTAAACTTGGAGGTGAAGTGAGATTTTCTGGACAGGGCGTTTGTATGGAGACATCTTACTTTGGACGTTAAAAGAGAGAAATGGGACCCTCTAAATTTCAGGCACTCACTGTGATAAGCAGATGTTACATGAGAAAACTCCAATACTTAGGGCCTGTTTGGATGTAGAAGAAAACATAAGAAAATAATATTTTATAGAATATAATCTTTTATTTTTTAAAGAAGAAAATCTTGTGCGTTTGGTAACTCAAGAAAAATTTGAATAAAAGATTATTTTCTTTCAAAAAGCTCAATATTCTTTCCTACAGCTCTCCCCTGTAGAAAATTTTCTACAAGATAAGAATATTTTAAAATGACTATTACAAAGTGGTAGAAAAGTAAAGACTTTAGTTCACTAAATACATCATAATGTTTATGTTTACACATATGGTAAAGTAAAGTAAAAGTAAATCTCACATGACGGTAAAGGTCTGGTAAAGTAAAGGTGAGATAAAGTGCATGGTGAAGTAAAGTGGAAATGAATGGTAAAGTAATTTCTTTTCTTTACTTTACTTTATCACATTTTATCTTAGTTTTATATGGTAAAGAAAAAATGACTTGTTTACGGGTGTGGTAAAGTAAAATAAAGATTAATTGATGTCATATCATGGTAAAAGGTGAGGTAAAGTAAGGTCAGATGAAGTATGTGGTAAAGCAAACTGGGAGAGACAGAGAGAGTTACAAAGTAGTTATTTTTTCATTGACTTTACTTTACCATACTTTACCATGAATTTCTGTGATAAAAGAAAGTAACTTATATTAAAAAAATGAAAGTTAAACTTTACTTTACTATATTACTTTTTTATCTAGACGTGGTAAATTACATATAAATTAAAATATTTAATAATTTTTTGTTCTTATAATGTAATTTACTTTAATCATAACACCTTTCAAACTGCTCAATTTGAAATCTGTAATATTCTTAAAACATTGCCAAACAGTAAAAATATTATACTATTATAATATTGCATTATTGTATTCTATACTATTTTATTCTTACAATATTTAAATCTATAAATATTTTATTCTGTAGACATCCAAACGGGCCCTTAAATGAAGAGCTATTAACTAATCTAAGGAGTTGAAAGGTGGCTTTAGAGAATGTTCTTCTACAAGCAGACTATATCCCAAACAATATTCAGTCGAGCTCGTGGGCTTATTTAGATGTATGTCTATTGATGGGAGGAGGGCAAATGGAAATGTCTCTTTGTGAAAAAAGAAGACCCAAAATATCAGCTTCACTATCCTAGCACTTGATTATATAACCATTACAATTTAATAACGTATTAATCATCTATCTTTTTGTGATTCAAGCCAACTGCAAGCAAAGGCTCAATGGAAAAATGGGCTCTGTGCCAAATCATGAGAGTCCAAAATTTAATAGCGCTACATTGATCAAAGGTGGATCAGGCTCTATTGAATTGACTACACATGCAATCTGTATGTAGGAGAAAATATTCCAATTCAGTTCGATTCCATTCGTCAATGGTTGGCTCAATTTTAGCAACCATTATTTTGATCCGACAAGGAAAGAAAAGATGACAGTGATGTGTGATTTGTATTAGAAGACGTGCTTTCCTAATGATAAAAGATGTTTTCATGGGAGGGCCTACCAGGGCCCTGTGTCCTCTTCTTCTCCTCTCGTAGGCTCGTACCAAACATGGCTGTTCATGGCAATCCATGCCCACACGTACCCAACCTGGGACCACAAAGTTCGTCAATTCATGCCCGGTATGTATGTTGTTCTTACGCGTACAGAAAAGCACATGGTCGGGATGGTTAGCACCTGCCACGGCTTACGTGTAATGTAACACGCATCTATTGGGTGGATGCTCTTGAAATGTTGGTGGGGACACTATTCTAAATTGTTTTAAGATTTGATTTGACGCATTTAATTTATTGATTAGTCGGGGCTTTTCAATTATTGATTTGGTCTATCGAGTTCAAGTCATGGAAAGGGCTATTTGGATCAAAGTAAAAGCTTTCATCAGTCTTAGGGCGTTTGGCATATTGATTAGATTTATAATAATAGAGCTCCTTATAAATACGTAGGAAGAAAAAAAATTTCAACTACCAAATTTAATTTTGTAAAACATTAACATGTATATGATTTTCTAGAAAAATAAAAAAAATTTCAGAAACTCTATTCGGTCTCGGAGTTTAAAAGTTCCCAATGCAGGAATTCTCTGAATTCAGCATAGAAAACAGTCCTTACAATAGATGGCCAAACAACACTAATCAATCTACAACCACAACCTTCTTTTGAGCCACTTACAATGGATGGCCAAGCAACGCTAATCAATCTACAACCACATCCTTCTTTTGAGTCACTTACAATATATGGCCAAGCAACGCTAATCAATCTACAACCACATCCTTCTTTTGAGTCACTTACTTCAAAAGTGTTAAATACCAGAAGGATCTCACACCAACCCCACCAAAATGCTAGAAGTCCTATAAATAGTTGCCAGATGAACGAGGAGCTGCATTTATGATCAAGGACCGATGCATGTTCTCCATTACAAATGGGGGTTTTTCCACCACTAACCACTTAGTCAGGATTTGCTAGTATCCTCCTAACAATAAACCTATGCACCTTTCATAACATGACAGAGGACCCCACCTTTTTTTTTTTTTTTATATATCAGCAGAGGACCCTGCCTTTTCTAGGCCCAAACTATCAAACCCATCTCTACTTGAATTATTAAGCCTCAAATCTCAATTTGTTTAGAGTAACAATCAACGGTAGCATCATTCATGCATATAAAAACTACACAAGAGTTTTGCCGAAATGGTGAGTATCTACCTCTTAATAGTAAGTATTTGACAGGGTAGGAGCCATTATCACGAAATGGCCCCGAATGGGACGACCTGAAGATGACAACCTGCCAAACTACTGATTGCCATCAATCAACGGTTGGATGAGGTCTTGTAAAGAATCGAGTTATCTACATTATTGTGTCAATAGAAAACTCTTCTCATAACCCACAGAAAAGCTAGCTGTATGCATGAATAGATCAGCTGGTAAAATTTCACTCTAATTTATCCGGAAACGGATCTCCTGTTTGGACCAATCGGGGAGAGTGGGGTTGCCACATAAAAAATAATTTTTTTTTTTCTTATCGAAGGAGATGGGATTTCATTGATTTGACATCTTCTTCACCATGTGCACCCCCATTGATCAAAACCCTATTTGGTTCAAACAGGGATCCGGATCCACATTGATGTCATTCCAGTCTCCAATCACATATACGTAAGATCTTAATTGCTTGCACTTACTATTCTACTGCCACCCATGTGCAATGATGTCAGGAAAGGAGAGAGGCCCATGCTCGGAAGTCTGACCCACAAGACAAGTCAAAGATCTTCCTACTCGGTCGTTTTTAACCATCCAAAAGCCAAACCCACCGTCTTTGCCTACACACTAGATCGCCCAACGGTGGGCCCACACCTAAGAAAATGCTTTTTGTTGTTTTTTTTGCTAGAGTTTAGAGACTTCGGGCCTACTTGCCATGTACTCGTGTTGTTTTTTATTTTGAGATTCGGTCGAGATCGAATCGTGTGGAAATTATATTTTGTAAAAACTTATTTGATAATATTATATTAAATTACTTTATCAATAATATATTATACGAAACTTATTTTGGAAACATTGTAAACGTTCTGCTCCAAAGAGCGAATATAGGGATTATAATACATGACCCACCTTTTATTATTTGCAACACTATTATTATTGTACATGAGATTCATTTGTAGAAGCTACAACATTGTATCTCACCTTTTTGAGAATTAGTTTATGGAACACATATCCATAGAATTTATAATGTGGGTCCACTTTTATAGGAATTATAATGTGAGGCCACTTTTTGTGAATGTAAATATGGAAATCGACCACCTTTAGAGATTACAATATGGTACCACATTTAGGAATTAGACTATGAGGCCCACATTCATAGGATCGACAATATTGGTCCATTTTTTTTATGATCATGATTATGTGATTTGCATTTGTAAATGACAAAATGGAGTCACATTTTTTGTAATTGTAGACTCATGACCCACCTTTAAAAATTACAATGTGGTGCCCAAAACATGGGGTAACACATTTATAGGAATTAGAACGTGGGCCTACCTTTACAGGAATTATAATATGGGGCCTTCTTTTTTATTAATTGTGAACACGGGACCCACTTTTAAAAATTTACAATGTCGTACCCACATTTAAAAATTCAAACATGGAGCCACTATTAAAATGTGATTGTGGACACGGAGACCCGCTTTTAAAATTACAACGTGATGTCTATCTTTATCAAATTAGAAGATAGGGTCTAGATTCATACGATTTATAATGTGGTCTTAGCATTATAGAATTATAATATGAGCCCACGTTTTGTGATTGTAACTACGTGACCCAGTTTTAGAAATTATACCTTCATTGAGATTGTAAACATGGAGCCTATTTTTATGATAAATGAGAGGATTTAGAATCTTTAAATTAAAAGGCAAGAGATAAGTAAAAGACAACTGTGACAGTAAGTTGTTTCTTAAAAAATAATTTTTTTTCGTTATAACTTTTTTATGCAAGCGGGTTAAGATTTTGAGATTCAGAACAGTGACTTACACATACCAAACATGTTTTTTACCACCTAATCTTATGGGAACATTCAAATTGCACGATACCAAACGCACCATGTCTGGGAAATTGATGAATTCCCAAAATAGTTGAATTTCTAAATGCTGATTTTGCATACGAGCATCCTAGAAATAAAAAAGAGAGCATATTAATAGGTTAGGATTTCAAAAGTCCGTTTCAGGAGTGGCTCGGATTTGGAAATTCTAAGAAACAAGCCATTTAGAAATATCAAATATCATGTCACCACATCATGTACAAAACATCCCCACACCTCAAATCCGAAAAAAAAAAAGAAGCAAGGATCTCCTAACGCCACGCATTAGAGCACTATCTACCAGTCAAACTCATTGTTCCCTTTTCTATACCGGAGGAAATTTGTCTTAGACTAGAATCAATACATGTTACACACCTAAAGCCAGCGTTCCTTTTAACAACAAAAACACACAAAAAAAAAAAAAAAGGCTCAGCATCCCAATGCAGCCGCCAAACCCATTTAAGCTCCAATCCGAATCCTCTGAAGTTTTAACCTATTGAGATTCTAAATGCACCCCCTCCTAATGTCAAAGATCACTGTTCACACAATGAGATGTGGGTGTGTAAATGGGGGTGCAAAATTCAGAGTTCGAAAAAGGAAAAAAATATCCAGAGTTTAAAAGAAATGAAACTTTATAAGGAAGTTCAAATATTAGAATTCGTACAATTCAAAATAAATACCTCAAACTCGAATAACTAAAAATAAATATCTGAGTTTATCGGGTATTTTTAAATTTTACATCAATTCGAATTTATCGGACTATTGAATTAATATTTTGATAAAAAAGCAATTAACACAATCCTATACATGTTCATTTTCACTTTATTATTATTATTATTATTATAATGCTCATTTTCACTTTTTTATTATTAGTATAAACTGCTGAATCCAAAGGTGAAGAATTGACGTGGAATTAAGAGGTATCCATTTACACAAGGGCCTCTTTATTTTTAACGTTCGATTAGAGGCTTCAGCAGAGTTTGGATTCTTTTATCCCACCACAGTGACTACACCCTTGCAGCACGCGTGCTGGACTCAGCTTTTAAAAATGAGATTTGATCCAGTGAGAACTGATCTTCCGAAAGTCATCAGTGGAACTGTTTTATGGGGCCCACTGGAGATGTCATTTTCGGATGGGATGGGACAGGTAGGGATTGAAAAATCTACATGGGACCACCCATAATATTAAATTTGATGCTAATCCATGCTCCTCTATTCTTATGAGTATATAGTCGAACGGACCAATTCATTCGCATCTAAGCCAAACCCCCATCTGACTATCAAGTGGGTCTATATCCATTGCAAAATTTAGATTGGATGATTGGTGGGCTCCACTTATAGTTATCACGATTTTATCAAGGAGAAGAGCTATCACCGATTATTTCCCTCTTAAGAATCACATAAAATGAGATGTATCCCCTCTCGCGATCCCGCCATCCTCTTCTACCTGTCTCATTCCCAAAACTTAGACCGACAAAATAACTGTGTCTGACAAGAGTGAGAGAGAGAGAGATGGCGACCCTTCTCACCTCTCCTCCACACACTTCATTCCAAACCCTCTCTCAATTTTACTACCCCCAAAACTCCCTCTTATATATCCCCTTCTTTCACCATTCTCTCCTCCTCCTCCTCCTCCTCCACCACCACCACCACATTCACCTCCAGAATCAGATGGCCGAAACACCGGACCTGCAAAACCCCGACACCCACCTCCTCCATGAGCTCCAATCCCTCCACCAATCTCTCCACTCTTCCGACCCTCCCGCCACCGCACCGCCTCCCTCTCCCTCCCACGCTCCACCCCACAGACACCCGACCCCCGCTCCCGTTCCCGCCGCATGTCCCTCTCCCCCTGGCGTCCCCGCCCCAAGTTCCAAGACTCCGAGGACGACCTCGGCAAAACCCCCGACCAGAAACTCTATACGGTAACCGCTTCCACTACGCCGGAGAAGAAGGGGATGTGGAACTGGAAGCCGATTCGCGTGCTCACTCACCTCGGAATGCAGCGCTTCAGCTGCCTCTTCTCCGTCGAGGTGGAATCCGTCCGAAACCTCCCGGCGTCCATGAACGGCCTCCGCCTCTCCGTCTGCGTACGGAAGAAGGAGACCAAGGGCGGCGCCGTCAGCACCATGCCGGCGAGGGTCCTCCACGGCGCCGCTGACTTCGAGGAGACGCTCTTCCTCCGCTGTCACGTCTACAGCTCCGCCTCGAAGCAGCGGCTGAGATTCGAGCCTCGGCCGTTCCTGATCTACGTCGTGGCAGTCGACGCCGCCGCTGAGCTCGATTTCGGGCGGAGCTCGGCGGATCTCAGCCGCCTCGTTCAGGAATCGATGGAGAAGAACTCGGAGGGGACTCGGATTCGGCAGTGGGATACGAAATTCCCTCTCTCTGGAAAAGCCAAAGGAGGAGAACTCGTTCTGAAATTAGGATTTCAGATCATGGAATGACAAAGGCGTAGGAGGGATTTTCAGCTCAAAACCGATGAAAGGAATCGATTCATCAGCTTCTGATTCTAAACCTTTCGCTCGCAAACAATCGAAATCTTCCTTCAGCATTCCAAGCCCGAAAATCTCAAAGCGATTCGACTTCGACACCTCGACCGCTACGAAAGAACTCGAAGGGATTGACTACTTGAATCTCGACGAGCCGCGATACGTTCAGAAATCAGATCCAAATGCGAAGATGAAGATGGAAGATCTTGATCTTCCGGAATTCGAGATCGTCGAGAAAGGAATCGAGATTCAAGACCGAGGAAGAACTGGAGAAGCAGATTCGGAAGTTTCTAGCGAGATCGTGAAGGAAATCGTACACGATCCAATCCATCTGAGAAGAATCTCAGAACTTGATTCGATCGCGAAGCAGATCAAAGCTCTTCAGTCGATGATCGGCAACGAAGATCATAAAGAAGATGCAGATTTTCATGTTCTAGACGCAGAGGAAGAAACAGTTACAAAGGAATTTCTTCAGATGCTTGAAGTAGAAGAAGAAGAAGAAGATGAAGATTGCAAACCTGACATAGCTGGTGTTTCTTCTTTGAAATTGAATGGAGAAGAAGCTGAAGCCGTCGAATCCAAGAGCTTTCTCTCGGATCTCGCCAAGGGCTTGGGTCCTGTGATTCAAACCAGAGATGGTGGCTACTTAGCTGCTATAAATCCTTTCCAAATTGAGGTACTGAGAAGAGAAACGCCGAAGCTCGCAATGCAGATCTCGAAGCCATTGATTCTTCCATCGCAGAAATCTGCGAGCGGATTCGAGTTTTTCCAGAAATTGGCAGCAATTGGAGTGGAAGAACTGGCATCTGAAGTCCTCTCCGCGGCTTCCATGGACGAATTGATTGGTAAAACTGCAGAGCAAATGGCCTTTGAAGGCATCGCGGCGGCGATTATCCATGGGAGGAACAAGGAAGGCGCGAGCTCTAGTGTGTCCAGATCCATTGCTGTGGTTAAATCCATGGCGACGGCGATGAATGCAGGCAGGAAAGAGAGGATCTCGACGGGGATTTGGAGTGTTAGTGAAGAAACAGTGAGAGTGGAGGACGTTCTGGCATTGTCATTGCATAAGATTGAGGTGATGGCAATTGAAGGTTTGAAGATACAGGCAGAGATGGGGGAAGAAGAAGCACCTTTTGATGTGTCTCCACTTATGGTTGATGGGGAAGATCCTGACCATCTATTGGCCTCTGCTGTTTCACTAGATGAGTGGCTTAAAAATGGTGGTTTTGATGCAGAGGAAAGGACTGTAACATTGGTGGTGGTTGTTCAGTTGAGGGACCCACTTAGGAGTTTTGAGGCTGTGGGGGGCCCATTGATTGCAGTCATTCAAGCAAATGCAGTTGCAAATGGAGAGGGAGAGGGAGAGGGAGAGGGAGAGGGAGAGGAGGTTAGGTTTAAAGTTGGGAGTTTGCATGTTGGGGGTTTGAAGGTGAGGGATGAGGGTTTAAGGAGGGAGACATGGCATGAGGAGAAGCAGAGGCTGGCTGCAATGCAATGGTTGGTTGCAAATGGGTTTGGGAAAGGAGCGAAGAAAGGGAAGAATGTGCAGATGAAGGGTCAGGATTGCTTGTGGAGCATCTCTTCATGGGTGATGGCAGATATGTGGCTCAAGCCTACGCGGAATCCTGATGTCAAGTTCCCCAAACAAATGTAGTTTGGGGCGCAAACAACGCGAGCTGAGCCGAGCCGAGCCAAGCCACCTTCATACACAGCTCGATGGCTTTTTGTGCATTTTAACTTAGCCTAAGTTTGGGGGTTGGAGATGAGCTTGGGCTCATTTGGAGCGTGAACTTAATTTAGGTGATTTTTAGCTCAAGCTGACTGGGCTGAGAAGGCTCTAATTCGAACTTTTGGCTTGTGAGCTAATTGAGTCAAGATCTAGCTTGTTTATCATTCAAGCTGAGACTAACTAAGCAGTGCTTGAGCTGGCTTGGCTAGTTGAGAGCCCTAGGACTTTGGATAAGGAAAAACTGAACTGTGTATGATGTAATGTTACTCTAATTGGTGTATGTTTTAGATAGAACTTTATAATTGCTTCGAGAACAATTTTGGTCTTATGATGGACCCTTCAGTTGACATGAAAGAATAAGACACATTGTTGAAATCCATGGTATCCATCTTGTCTTGGTGATTGCAATATTGTTGTTCCCTATATCTAGGAAGGCCAGATAGAGATGAAAGACAATGAGCGTACAACGATGACACTAGGTACTGTACAAGGCCTTATTGTTGAGTCTCCTACCCCAGTCCCCAACATTTTCTGTCCAGATGTTTCCCAATGAAGAGTGTAAACTGCAAGCAGATGTGTCAGCATAGGGTCCCAAGGCCTGTTACTATGCTGGAATTTATGAAATTCTTGTTAGGGGAATTTTTCAATTTTTTGACATGGTGAAATTCCTGAATGCTCAATTGTACTGAGTATGTAGAAATTTCACCAAAAAATACAGGAGCTGAAATGTATGAATTTTCAACAGTAATTTAGGGACCTTTCAAGCGACTAAAATTTTGAAATGCTCATGAAAACATTTGCAAATGTCAAGGGCAAGATGTCATATCAAAAAAAAAAAAAAAAAAAAATCCCGACCCCAACAAGGTAAATTTCTTCAGAAAATTCGAATAAAGAAACATGTCCTAAAAGTGCCCTCGAAGCTCCTAAAAATCATCATTTCTTATAATGTTGGGCTGGCAATCTCCCTTTCCCTTTTCTCAAATTGTATCCCACTCCCAAACTAATTAAGCATGTAGTCTTGGAGGCTAGTTGTTCAGGAAGGATTCCGGATAAACTGCATTGGTTACCAGTCTGGATCATGTATACTGCAACGGAAGAGTAATTTACAAATGAAAGGGTGAAAGGGTCATGGATGTGCATGTTGACATTGGATGAGAAACCTGGTCTGCATGCTCATCCTCACATGGTTCAGGCGTTTGCAGTACTCGTTGGTGTCTCTGTCAAAACATAGTCCTACTTCCTACCAATGCTCCCCACTTCCCCTTTTAACATTCCTGAAAGAGTTCCATTTTAGGGAGTGTTTTGGTACATGCCCCGGAAAATCAGCTCACATAAATTTTCCTCTTCCATAGAAGAAATTTTTTCTTTTCTTGACCCTCCATCTCCAAAATAAAATTTTATTTTTCAAAAAATGGTGGAAAATTTAGCTCATTTTTACGCTTTTCCACAAGAAAAAGTGGATGAACCAAACATAAAATTTTACCGTAGCATGGAAAATACTTTCTGAAATCCTCCTTTCTTAGTGGAAAACCAGCAACACAGAGCAAAACTCTAGTCTAAAGAACTGAAAGGAGGTTATTTTTCAATTTGTAATGATTTTGAAACCGCCCAGCAATATTAGTCCCAAGAAGTATGATCTATGTAGAGTCATCAATCAGCATGAGCAGGTCAAGCCCTGGTTGGAGAAACACGAGATGCCCGAGCCGGCGGCTTATCTCACACAGCCACCAATAGATTGATCCTGGGTGCGTGGGTAGGTAGTCTCACATGTAATGAATCACTGACCCAACTTAGGTAAAAAAAAAAAAAAAAAAAAAAAAAATAAATTATCTAAGACCTGGTTGGGTTGACTTTGAATAAAACTAGAAACCATTATGAAAGGATAAATGTCAAATCGGGCAAAACTTGAGCCAAATTTTGAAATTTTCCCGTGAAAAAATTCATAAACTCATTCTCATAATGAACCCTACAAAATCAGTACCAGACCTATCCTTGATACATAATCGGAAGGAATTGGAATGGTGGCCCAAATTCTTATTGGCTATAATGGAATTCAAACTCACACACTCTACTTCGACAATGCCCTTAACCAGCAATGCCACGACTGGTGTCAGCTCGCTCGTACAGTTGCAATTCTTAATTCGTGTAAAAAAAATAGTATTTTTATTTTCAAAGAATTGTCATAAAAGGCAATTTATGTTTAATAAATGAACATAGCTTCCGAAGAAAAAGCCCCTACATTTAGTTTTGCTACTATAAAGCATATTCACATGGAAAATGATGCCATGGAGAAGCCAATTAGTACTGCTCGGATCCTCTAAGAATTAAATTGAAAATAAATTGGCAAGGCTTATACTTAGTGTGTCTCACTTATTATATAAAGATAAGCAGCACAAGATATATATCCTTCTCTTGCATGTTCTTTGATTTAAATTCCACGCAATTAGAAGTTGACCAACCATCAAAATTGCCACATACAAAATAATGAATGCAATATCATAAAAGAATTGATGTTTTCATACATGATCAATTTAACCACATGCCTAGCTCCCATTAAAGTAGAATATGTTCCAAGGCCATATAGAATGTGACATTTATTTTATATGTTTTGAAGTTTTGTTATATGTGTGTGTGAGAGCACTACACGTGTCATGTCAAACTATTTTACTCCTTTACTCTTTTTATTTATTTATTATGAATCATTGGATTGGTTTTAATCCAAAGGGTTGTGAAGCTTGCTCCTTTTGAAAAAATTCTAGTAGAGAAAAAGGGAAATTCCATTGTAAAGATTGAAGAGACAGGGAAGGGAAAAAGAAAAGAAAAGAGGGGATTCTCAAAGAAGACCTAGGGGAGGAGGGAAGCTTTATAATAAGTTCGTATGTTGTAAGTTGGTTCTCTAGACTTTAATAAGAAGGCTTGGAATCTCCATTAAGGAGTAAGAAAAGCTTCGCATTGCTCTCAAATAGATGTAAGTCGCATATTGTGGACATATATGATCTTATGTTTTAATTGCTTGTTCTCACGTTATCTCTAATTTCATAGTGGTTTGATCATTATAACTTTGGTTGCATTTTCATAAACATTTGATTAGAAAATCACATTGCTCATTAAGTATTTGTAAATACTCTCCACTAATAATTTTAAGCATTACAAATTTCGGACCAAGTTGGAGGGGAATCCGACTCAACCAATTACCGCAACAAGTGTACTTTGTTCAATGGAAGGTGAGAATATGGTTGTCCCTTGGACACTTGTTGCATGTAAGACAAAAAATAAAAATAAAAATTGACATTGACAAAAGATTAAATTTTGTGTGTATTACTAGTAAAACTACACCAGGTACCTCCTCTGATATAATGATATACGTGCTCATTGCCCTCATGGCACATGTGTAACTAGTTTTTACGGAAAAAAGTGAGGATTGTGTAGAAATAATTTTTTATGCTACAGTAAAACTCGAGTTTGGTGCGGCCACTTTTCCTTATGAAAATGAGCCAAAAATATGCACCCAATATATATCCAAAAGTTCTCTTATTGACATGGCTTATAACATACTTAAGAATGAAAGTGGGTTGCGTAGGACTAAGTCCATATAAACTTAAATCCAAATTAAAAACCAAAGATGGGGTGTTGGTTTGTTTTTTTTTCCTCACAAATGCCTCCTTCAAGAAATTTTCTATATTGCGAGGACTCCAAAGGAATATTTCTAAAATCTAAAGTTAAAATCCAAAAATAAAATAATATATATATATATATATATATGGAGATGCTCCTATGAGAGATGTTCTCACCTTATTATAAGAGATAAGGTGGGGGCTCTCACATCCATATCCAATGCCAATAACTTAAATGTGAGGGCCCCCACCCCTATCTCTCATAGTAAGGTGAGAGATACTATAAGTTCGATTAATAGAAGTGCAATTAAGGACTGATCCATAGTTGTTTCTTGGGAATGGGACAATTAGTAAAATGACAACTGTTTATCCTAATGTAATTTTTGATTGGGTTAAGTATAATATTGTACCTTAGTTCACATGCATTCTTTTTTGCCACATTCTGATGCATGACAATAAACAGATGAGTGGTGAAAAATAGCTCTACAGCTGGATTAGGATTAAATGATCCTAGCTCTTAATACTCATTTTGATTAGTGTTGCATTAGAAGCAACAACCGGATGCATAAAATCGTGAAGGAATTGAATTGAATTATAGGTGATCCCTTCTATATAAAAACATAAAAAGTCGCACAACTAATCAGGGCTTTCTAGAGAATTTATCATACATAATAGACACATACATATACACACATAAATCGATACACATACATACATAAATAATAAATGGTCACGCATCTGGTTTTCGGGTCCTCATGTATCAAAACCATGGACCTAATCCAAACCAGAATTTGTTCAGGTCTGCATAGTGAGCCCGTATGTAGACCACTTTTCAGAAACAAATCCAAAAATTGGCACCATACCTGACCTTTTCAATTCGTTGCCTCCAGAATTTTGCAACCTTCAAACAGTTGCATTGTATAGTCTTCATAAAAACTGTACAATTGAGATGGACCGGATAGCCCTCAGGGCCCTGAGGAGCATGGGCTTGATTTTGGCTTAAAAAAATCCTGTGAGCAAGATTGATCAAAAGACCAAAAACATGGCCTGCCCCAAAACACTCTTATAGCTCATTCAATTCAAACCGAGCATAAATTAAAAAAACCATAGATATTCTTTCAGCAGAGGATCATAAAAAAGGAGGTCTTATACTCTTATAGAATAAAGTCTTAGATGGATTTCTCTTAGCAAAGACAGTAAAACTTGACCAACTATTCCTCTCTTTCCCTCTAACAAGAAAGAGAGGCACCATACGATGGACAAAGCTAGTCCAAATCAGATAAAGATGAAAGACACATAGCAAACAAAAAACTCAGACAGAAACCAGGAACTGTTAACCCCTTATTGTTGATTCTCCTTCTTCAATGTCCACCCCTTCTTACCTGATGATATATTTCCTCATAAGGAGGAAGGTAGTCACTGCAATCATAGGAAAATTGGCCAGATGGGTCACCCCCAAAAGTGCCCTGAAAGCTCCCAAACTCATCTGTAAAACTGTTGTTAAGTGGGAAGCTCAGATTGTTAGGCTGCTGCTCTCCAAAACCCCCAAAATTGGTCAGATGGCTCATCCCATCAGTTGGAAACAGATTGCTAAGTGAGTGCTCTCCAAAACTCTCAAAATTGGTATGGCTCATCCCATCAGTCAGAAACATATTGCTAAGTGAGTGCTCTCCAAAACTCCCAAAATTGGTATGGCTCATCCCATCAGTCAGAAACGGATTGCTAAGTGAGTGCTCTCCAAAACTCCCAAAATTGGTCAGATGGCTCATCCCATCAGTCACAAACAGATTGTTAAGTGAGTGCTCTCCAAAACTCCCATCAGTCAGAACCAGATTGTTGGGTGGGTTCTCTCCAAAACTCCCAAAACCAGCATACAGATAGGGAGGCTGTTCAGGAAAGAGTCCATTAGGAGGCAGTTGAGGAAGGATTCCATTGGGAGGCAGTTGAGGAATGATTCCAGAGAAACCACCCTCCATTGGTGGGGGTGTGTTAAAAGTCTGAAAAAAGGTTCCTGCCATAGGGGAGAAGTTCATAAATGGATATGGTGAAGGGTTAGGGATGATGGGTTTGTTGATATTGGATGAGAAAGTGGACTCATCCATGTCCCTGTTTTCAGATAATCTGGGTCGCTGCCTCTCCCTCATTCCTGGATTGTCCATGCGCAGGTAGTGCTTCTGTGCATGACTGGCCACTTGTGCTGGAGTCCTTGACACAACAGCGTCTCTGGAAATGCTCTTCCAGTCCCCTTTCCCATACTCGAGCAGACCGTTGAGAAATAACCTGTGTAGTGAGAGCATAAGTTCAGGGTTCAGATCTTCCTGCAGAGGTTCTTTAAATTTCAAGCACACCCCATAGTTTGTAATAATAGAATAATGCAAGGATGAAAAGAACACAACGACAGCGATAATGGTAATGGTGATGGTGGTGATGATGATGATGCGGTAATTGCTTGCAGTAAGTGGAGAGCTTTTGAAAAAGCTATTTGTAACATATGCATGCCATTTGTATGGAGGTGAACAAGATAATTGTTCAAGTTTTCAGTGCCAGCGCACCAGTGTCATATCTAAAATCCTACTTATTCAAGTTTCCTCTCACTTTTTATTAGCTTGAACATAAATTTTACTCTAAAAGAAGTTGGCAAAAAAATAATTTTAAGAAAGAAAACCTATAGATAGTAATTCCGTATTTTGGTTTAGCTAGCTCGAGTTAAAGTAGCGAAAAAAAGATAGTAAATTTGAGTAGTTTGAATTTGAGAAATGGGCCTAACACCCGATTTAAAGCTCAACAAATTACATTCAGGTTAAGGACACATGAGATTCTCACACCTTTTACTTCACTATTTTTACAAAAAGGCAATTGTCTGAATTTAGGTCAAACCTGTTTGGGAAAATAATTTAATTAGACACATTGCTAACTATCTGATGTAGGGCCACAAATTAGGTGAAGTTTTACTTAAACCGCCCATTTTTGTACTCGTCGATTTGATGGTTATTTACATATACTTTTAACTAATTCTAAAAGCCTCTTGTATTGAAGGTAGTGAGTGCCAGATTGCTTAAGTGTTCTACTTCTGTAAAAAGAAACAAAAAAAGGTTTAGACAATTTGAAAAATAGAAGCCAAAAGAAATAGAAAATTGAATAAAACTCCTTATCATTTCAACCACAATAAAGACTGTTTTTAAAAGTAAAAACATAAAAAAATTCCTAAAGTTTTCTTTAGTCGAGAGAAGGGTCTTGTGTTTTAGTTTTTCAGGAAAATTAGAATTTTCTCCAAACTTCTTTAAATAGGCCCTTTCTAGCTAAACCACGTACTGCTGCCGGCCACTAATTGAATTTTTTAGAATGGAAAAAATGCCCTTGAACAGCTTTTAAGAAGTAAGGTTTTTAACCTTTTCCTTTTACCCATTTCTTGTTTCTTGCCAATTCAACTTCTCCCTCCTCCTTCTTCTTCACATATGACTAGCAAGTAGCGATAACGAGCAATTGATTAGGTTGGAGAGAAGTGTGAAATGAAGAGCTTATATAGTTGATCCAACAGTTCAGTAAATTCGATTTGACCGAAAGTTGGTGAATACGTACAATTTTAGGGGGTCATGTGTTTGGTCAATTTAGATAGACTAAAGGTGGGCCCCATATGCATGAGCTTATGAGATTTTCCCCTAAGCTTGAGCTTAGGAGAGCCTTGCTTATATGTATATAGGGAGAGGAAGCACATACCCAACAATTTTCTCTAACTTAAATCTACTCACTGATCGCTAGTGCTTGTGAAGTAAGAGTAAAAGAAGGAATAAGAAATGGGTATAAAGAAAAGAAAAGAAAAAAAAAAGAAGAAAAATCTTACTTTTTAAAAGAAGTCGTGAGGACATCTAAAAAAAAGTCTAGCCAGCAATGGGATCATTTCATTGGAGTGAACCTGTTTAAAAGAAGTTTGAAAAACTTTTAACTTTTTTAAAATAATTAGAATATTGGTTATTTTTTAAAAAACTAGCAGAAAATTTAGGACATTTTTGAAATTTCCCTCTTAAAAATATAAATATCCTAAAAAATAGAAAACAACAACTTTTCTTTATAAATGGCAGTGACATCAGTGACCCTAGATCCTCTATAGCCTCATTGTAAAGGTTGCCTACAGCTTTTTCCGAAGACATACACATGGCACGTTTGCTAGGAGAGTGTTTCCCATTTCATCCAATCTAAATTCATGAAATAAACAACTAGTAGATGAAGACCGTGGTTTGATTTTAATTGTCTTAGATATCCAACCAATAGATTCTCTTTTATTTAGTAGGACTAGTAGGCTTCGTAGATGACGATAGCTGCTAATGCCACACTCAAAACTTCTTTTTTTACATTATTTTATTTAAGACCAATATACTCATATGTGAAATTATCAAAATGGACATCATTTATAGTTTCATATATATTTTAACGAATTTCTCTCTATACTCGCTCACCCTCACCCCAGCCACCACCACCCCCTCTCGCCAGAGGGACAAAGAGAGGAAGAGAGGGAGAGAGAGGATGGGAGAGGAGAGAGAGAGGGAAGCGAGAGGAAGAAGGAGAGTGTAGAGAGAAGGCGAGGGGTAGAGGATATGGTAATTTGTGCTTAAAGGGGTGTGTAGAGAGAAATTTTGGTAATTTTTTGACTTAAATGGTTTGTGTAAAGAGAAGGGATGTGGAAAAAGAAGTTTTGAGTGTGGCTTTAGCAGCTCTCTAACTGCCTGTATTTTCTTCTTTTTCTTCTTCTTTTTTGTTTCTACTTCTAGCCTTGGGTCTCTCTCTAGCTAAGACAAATGGAGGATGGGTTGGATAAAAAATTACCTGGTTGGGTTACTCTGTTGGGGTGTTAGAGGAGAAAGGGATCATAGCTTGTTGTAGATTCAGGGTTTGGCAGGAATGGTGGTGTTTATGGGGTTTAGGAACGATTGAGAATGAAGTTTTATTGGTTTGGTTGGTTTTACGGGGTTTAGGAATGACTGGGAATGGGGTTTTGTGGGTTCGGCTGGAATGGGTTTGGTATTTGGGATTTGGAATTCGGGGTTCGTGAAACTTTGCCTTTCGATTTGGTGAAGGGAATTGAAATTGGCTGTGATGGGGTTCGGATTGAAGGGGTTTTGTGTTTTAGAACTGGGTTTGGTTCGGGGCATGGGAAACTTGGGGATTTTAGTCTATTTGACTTGGGTTAGGAAATTTCTCTTGCTCTCGCTCTCTCTCCCTCAGTGTCTCTCAACAATTTCTTCTCTACTAACTTTTCAAAAATAGAGAAGGCGCTTTCTCTCCCTCGCTCTCTCTTAACAATTTTTTCTCTCCTAACTCTTCAAAAATAGAAAAGGAGATTCTCAATAAGTTATTTCTTCTCCGAATTTATTGATTTCACAGCTACAGGTATGAGTTTGTGTCTATCAATTTTCTTAAAAAATAAGAAAGAGAAGTCGAAACCGGAATTCCAGAACCAGATTCCACTAATGTTATCGGAATCGGATCCAGGACCAAGAAACTGGTTTCGAGCCGGTTTCGATTCTAGTTATGGTTTCACCATCTGAAAATGGTTTCTGATTCTAGTTCTACCATTGACCAAGATCAAAACAGACCCGTTTATATCCCTGGGATAGAACTAGAAGGGGAAGAGGATGATCATGACCCTTTCTTTTTTTTGAAAACCTTTTGTTTTCATTACATCTCCTTACACTATTTCTTTTGCTGAGTGGCTCCTTTAAGAAAAAGTTCCCCGCCGTCGTTCATACGAAGAAAAATGTCCACAAAAATCATAATTCAGCAGGTGTGGATTGAACAAAAATCATCATTTTTGTTCGTAAAATGGTTTATATAACTTACACGCAATAAAAAATGCAGTATCATATGAAAAAAAAAAAAAAAAAAAGAAAAACCCCATGCTGAATATACATCCTTCCGGAATTCTTAATAACTTAAGAAAGAGATCCAAAGTGACCAAACCCAAAAACCATTCAAAAAGAAAATTCCAAAAACCCAAAAGAAAACATAACTAGATGAAGCAATCCAGCCCCAAGCAAACCTTTTATTCAACCCAATACTCTATGCAATGGCGGACCCAGATATTTATTTGGATGGTGTGGGCAACGGACAAATTAAGAAGTTAAATAGTAAAATAGAATTTTTTGTGGTACCATTTAAGAATTTTCTCTAATCTCGCAGGTGCGACCGCACCAGTATGGTAACACCTAGGTCCGCCCCTGACTCCATAAAATAACGAGACATAAAAATACTAATGAAAGAAAATACATACAGGAACTTTCATTCAACATGTATTCAGTTCGTAAAACCAAGTAAACAAGCAATAAGGTTAGAAAGGCAAAAAAAAAAAAATAAAAAATAAAAAAAATCCCATGAACACAAAATAAAAGCTCAACCAGATGAAAAACCCGCACTCACAAAATCTTTCCCTTTAGCCTGTACCCTTTGCATTAGACAAGCAATGAAGCACCTAATAAGCTTAACAAAGAAAAACCTCATAAACCAAAATAAAAGCTCAAGCACATGAAAGATCCAGCCCCAAAGAAAACTTTTAATTAAAACCTATACTCTTTATAGGATAAAAGTACTACAAAAAACAACCACATGACAAGAACAGGAAAAAAAAAACTAGAGAGAGGGGAAAAAACCACAAGAGAGAGAGAGAGAGAGAGAGAGAGAGAGAGAGAGAGAGAGAGAGAGAGAGAGAGAGAGAGACTCATCTTTAAGAGAATAAACCAATAAAAAAACCAGGAAGTAAAAATGTCTGAAAAGCTGAAGACACAGAAGATATATGTAGCAAAGCCATGACCATCCCATCTCAAACCATTAGAAAAGAAATAAGTACCAACAAACCTATGCTCTTCTTCAGTCCAAAGACGCCCCTTCCCCTTATTGCTTGGATTCCCATCCTTCCTCAGCACTACCCTTTTTTCCTTAGACTTGCCTTTCTCCTTCACATCTCCAGAGTTCACCACCTCCACCATCTTCTTCTCTTCACTCTTATCAAGGCCATCAGGGACCGAGATCTGATGTGGTTCGATATGCTCGACATCCTTAACAAGCAACTTGAAGTGCTTCTCCACCCCTTCTGGAGTCTTTCCTGGCACCATCTTCGCCAACTTCTCCCAACGGTCTGGTGTGCCCTCAGAGAACATTGCGAGCACATTGTCAAATAGCTTGTTCTCGAGTTCAGTCCACTCAGTCTGAGCCGACGAGTCGGACTCGTTAGCAAGAGAAGGAGACATGGGAAGAGGGGAGGCTTTTTCTCCTGCCATGGGTTTTTGAAAGGGAGGATGAAGATGAGAAGGAGAGAGGCTGGTTTGTTTTTTTTTGGTGAGGCTAGTGGAAGCCACTGGGGGCTACTAGATACTAGCAGGGGTGTAAAAATTTACATGATTACCCTTGGAAATGTGATTTGACATGAGATTTTGTAAGTGAGGTGACATATACATTGAAGTACAAAAATGCCCTTCTTTTTTGGAGAAATGATTATCTAAGCATGCATGAACCAATTTAATGTTGTTTATAAGTTTTGCATTGTCTTTTTTTTTTTTTTACTAGAGCTTTTGCTTTCCTTGTTTTTTTTTTCATGTGTTATCCACCATCATGCATTAGGACTAGAAAATATAACTATTTCAAACTATAAACAACTAAAAGCAAGAAAAAAAAAACCACCCCAAAACATAATGGTTTTAAAATAAATTTTGTTAAGACAAACACTATAAAGATCCTATAAACATAGGTGTAATTTCCCAATGCAGCTAGCTAATATTCATGACTAAAGGCTTAAAACTAAAAAATATTCCACAAACACTTGTTGCGTATGTTATAAAAGCACCACTAAAAGCTGAAAATTTTTGTGTCTCCTCTCAATAAACTTTTGCAACATGGATATAAGATTGTGGTGCAGTTCTTTGAAATAATGCTTTTGCATGTAATCTTTGCCCCTACTTTTGTAGGTTATACATATAATTAGGGATGATTTGGGGTAAATTATGGTTGGTTGATGTGTACATTTGAACCAACATTAAGTTAAGATGCTCGAGTTTTAATTTAATACTCAAACTTTTCTAAGACCCCTTTACTTATAATCTAAATTTAACAAATATATATTTTATATACTCAAACTTTTCTGAGACCCCTTTACTTATAATCTAAATTTAACAAATATATATTTTATATACATAATGAGCAACGCTAGAAAAAATGGTCACCCCTCATGGGGATGATTACTTTAGGACATAGATTAAGTAAATGTGCAATATCAGTTTAATCAAATGGTCTTATCCCTTCTTTTATAGGCCTCAAGTCATGCATTTTATTGTGATAAAAACCAATTATAGATAACATTCAAATCCATTTAAATTAAAAATAGTACTAATTTGTGTTTGTTAAGGGATTAAATCGATTATAGGTGGGCTCCTTGGAAGTGTGAATTCTGACCCTTCAAAGTGTTTGTGGAAAAATTAGAAAAAGTTATACACAAAATCAAAATTTCAAGAAAATGCAAATAAACATGATCAACAAAAGATGATTTTATTGTTCAATGGATAATTAGACAAAGAAATTAGAGATTCTATGTTGACACTAAGCTCTCTTCTGAATTAATGATCCCTGATACTCTTTGAATCATTACAAAAAATGACATTTTATATGAAAAGAGAAACTCAAAACTCATAGTTGTGCCCTCTCTTGTGAAAAATGAGGGAATTGGCATTCACATCTTTACTTCAATAAGGGTAACATTGTCATTTTGCACTATCCTTTGTTGTACCAATCGCTCTACAAGAACTTCGCTCTACAAGAACTTTTTAAATGTCAACATTTACGAGGCAAAATCAGGCCTATAGACACCTGCACGGTCAAAATTCCTAAATTTATATATCAACGATGTTGATATGATTGACTTTAAGTTTTTTACTTTGAATCTCCAAAAGTGAAGAAAACGACAATATGGATATATTCAACATTTAAACAATTTACGTTATTTGGTGCTCAAAATCTGAACGCAATGCAGATTTGATTCTCGTTATTTTTGGTATTAATAGGTTTTAGAAAGGAAAAATGTAAGGAAATAGAATATGGGGATAGGCGTTGTAATTAATGCAAGAAACTAGACGGAAAACGACCAAGCTTCCCCAAAATTGCTCCACTTGTATGCTTCAGAGTAAGGATGACAATGGGTCGAGTTAAAACTACACGTTGTCCTAACCTGTTCCCATCAGTAGTGGGTTCAGTTGTGGGTATGTTGGGTCTGAAGTGGGTATGAGTTTCCAAACTATGTCCTAAATTGGGTTTAGGTAGGTTCATGTTTTGGGTGCACTCGACCCACCGTGCTCCAGTTATACATTTTGTATGTTATTATGTAAATATTTACACAACATTACTATTGCACAACTTGTAGAAGTTGGAGGTCTAGGTCATTTATTTCAGTTTGCCCTCCACGTGATAGATTGCTTTAAAAAAAAAAAAAAACCCTAAGAAATTGCATTTATTAAACTTGACCTAATCCAACCAGCACCTATCACAAGATGTGTTTTGTATTATGAGAAATAAATCCCCCACTGGTCGGTTTGGATTTGGGATGAGATAAATGCGAGGTGGACCAGGTTTGGGTCAACCTAAGTCTGAACCCCACCCAACTTGTTTCCATCTCTAATTTCAGAGTGTAAGAGAGATCTTGATACGGTATGTTAAGTTCTTATAATGCCTTACCGTAGGAGATTGATCTCATTGAATAAGTATGAGCCTTTAGCATTGGGGTAGCTCTCCTAGTAGTGTTACAAGTGTAGAGGATCCCCCAAGTCATGTAATGGCTTCTATACTCAATTCCTAACAAAGAATCACATCGCTAAATGATATGTTGGATGGGGCAATACATATATCCTTGTTGAACTCAAATTCTAAGTCAAGTGAATTTATTTAAGAAATCTTTACAAAAAAAATAATTATAAACCCTAATTACACGAATTGATTAAGAAAGATACTACAATATCGAATTAGGATGTCGTCTGCAAGCAAAAGAAAGAAGGCAAGAAAGTAGTAAGTGATGCAAAGTGCAAAGCATATGATGACCTAAATAATGAGTTGGGAACAATACAAGGCGAGAAGAATATTTTTAAGCTTGCAAAAATAAGAGAAATGAAAAATATGGACTTATATCATGTCAAATGTATTAAGACCAATGACCAAAATGTTCCATTAAAGGACAACGATATCAAAAAAAATGTGGAAGAAATATTTTAGCATACTCTTAAATGAAGACTATATAGGAGACATAAGAACAAAAGATGATACATCATTAGCAAAGCATACTTTTTTAGTTTTCATAGAATTATGGTGGTGGAAGTGACGCAAGCATTAATGCAAATGAAGACATGAAAGACTACGAGTCCATATAACATCCAGATTGAGGCTTGAAAATGCTTAGGAGAAGTTGGAGATATTTTGTTAACTAGACTCTTCAATAAGATATTAATGACAAAGAAAATATCGGATAAATGGAGAAGAAGTGTTGTAGTATCTATATATAAGAATAATGGAGATATATGAAACTGTACCAACTATCGTGGGATTAAACTTATGAGTCATACTATGGAGTTATCAAAAGAGAGTTATGGAGTAAAGATTTAAACAGAAGGCCAATATATCTGAAAACCAATTTGGTTTTATGCCAGGGAGGTCCACGATGGAAGCTATCTTCTCACTTAGTCAATTAATGAAAAAATACCGAGCGAAGAGGAAAAATATACAAATGGTCTTCATCGATCTTGAAAAAGCCTACAATAGGATACTTACAGATTTAATTTGATGAGTTTTTATTAAAAGGAATGTTCCAAGAGGTTATATTGAAATTATTAAAGACGTGTATGAAGGAGCAATAATGAGTGTGAGTACTATATGTGGAGAGACAAATGAGTTCCCAGTGACCATAGGTTTGCACCAGAGGTTAGCCCTAAAGCCCTAAGCCCTTATCTCTTTGTACTGATTATGGATGAGTTAACTACTTATATTTAAGATGAGATACCTTGTGCATGTTATTTGCACATGATATTGTGGTGGTAGATGAATTAACAAATGGTGCAAATACAAAGCTTAAGAAATGGCAAGAGGCTTTAGAATCCAAAGGCTTTAAAATAAGCCGTACAAAGACGAAATATATGGATTGTAACATATAGAAAGAGCTAAAACTACTGTAAGATATGAAGACCATGAGATACCACAATGTGATTCTTTCTGCTGTCTTAGCTCTATAATTAGTAAGGATGGGGAGATTGATGAAAATGTAGAACATATGATAAAAAAAAAAGATGGTTGAAGTGGAGACTTGCTTATGGAGTGTTTTGTGAACAATGAATACCAACAAATTTAAAAGGAAGATTTTACATGACATTGATTAGACCAGCTATGACCTGTGGAGTAGAATGTGTCATGTTCCAAAATCAAGTATCATTAATAGTCCAATTTCATGATATAACCAGTGTAGGATTTAAAGTCATTTAACTTAATAAAAGTTAAATCCCACACCAACCCACAGGATATCATGGGTGAGTAATTTGAATATTTCAAAACTTTTCTCGTAGAAGCATATAAAACAGGAATAACATTTATTTATGAACAGATAATAAAAGAGCAGGAATATCTCAACATATTTGCAACTGGTTTGTCTTTCAAGTTCATAAATTTGATATATAATTACAAAAGCTTGAAACGTTTCTATGACTCCTTGTCACACCACCTACTGAACTGTCTCGACATGTCTTTCCTCGATACACTTATCCATACAAGATGAGAGTCATGTATTTCCTCAGATTTAAACAATCTCATCAGTAGTCCACTCACTGCCTAGTGTCTGACGCTTAGAACATCTTAGTTCCTGGGGTACTGATGCTATCTCTTGTAACGTTAAACGTCGCATCAGTAAAACCGAGTAAGTAAACTAAATAAATAAACAGAAATAATAGAAATAGCTGAATAACTGATAAACATAATAAATCTAAAATACATGTAGTATGAGATACCATATAATTGATATAATAAAATACAAAAGTAACAAAAATAACAGGAGTAGCAGGAGGGCAATATCCACATCAACTAGATAATCATAATATAGAACAGTGGGTACCATGTATGTCACAAGGTGACCACATAACAGAAAAGAATAGAATACAGAGGTACCAAGAGTACATAATACTCTAACATAACAGAACTAAACTACAGCTGCTAATAGAACAGAACAATCTGACCTTCATCACGTCTAGTTCAAGAAGGATCGAGCTAAGTGGTTCCAATATCAGAGTACTTTTATACAGATACGAGAAATAACATCAATACTATATTTTTTTTTGACAAAATTCAACATAAACTAGATTAATCGAGAGAAATTGAACAATGCTGATATATCATATTTTCAAATAATTCAGAGAATTACAGAAATTCAGATATAATTTGTGAATTCAAAATTTTATTTATAAAATCATTAATTTCAAGAAATTCAAAAAATAAATCAAATAAACCATAATATTAGTTAAAATTAGAAAATGTGAAATAACTGTGAATACTCATGGTAAATAAGTTTATTTTATGATTAAGAACCACTAATTAATGAAATAATTCATCTTTAAATAAAATTTATAATCTTAGAACTATTCATAAAATTCCCAGAGTGGTCGATCGACTAGGGTGGACATTGTGTCGACTAGCATCAAAGAAAATCGAAAACTGTTGAGTCTCAGTTATCAGAAAAATTCTTTAATTGACAGGGTGTTAGGCTGTGTGATCGGTCGACCGTCTATACACCAGAAACGGAACCAGAATTCTTGTTCTTCTTTGTTTCAACGTGCAACTGAACTTCTTTCCATTCTTTTCATTTCCAAACATCTAAACATCATTTATATAGTGCAAAACATACAATAAATACATTAAATCAATCTAAAACTTAAAGAGTCACAATTTCATATTTCCTTTTCAAAATAACAAAGTTTTGCAGAAATTTACAGGAAAAAACTGAAACTAGAAATAAATCTTGAAATAGAGGTTTATTTGCCTTCGCTGAACTTTTATCAATTAAGGAACTTAGCTTAGAAAGCTTCCAACAAATATCGAAATGAAAGAACACATTGAAAGAGAAGGACCAAACTCAACAGAAAAATAAAGAGGAGAAGAAACGGCAACAGAAGTATCGTCATGTGAAGAAAGATGATTAGAGGAAGAAGAAAGCTGGTGCACACTGATTCTCTACCAGTCTCCCTTTACCAGATTCATTGCAGAAACATGAATTCCATCTCCATATTCCTCTTGAACTATTTCATAATAATCAATAAACTGAGATGAACAAGATACATGAAACGAAGAAGAATGAGAAGAAGGAACAAGAGAAGAAAATGGAGCATAATGGTCATTACTCTCCACTGGCTACTAGAGGAAAGTGAGAATGAGAGAGCTGGTTGCTTTCTCTTTTCCTCACTGTAGCAGACGGTGGAATGGATATAGCAGAGAAGGAGCTGGAATTCCATGGCAATTCCAGGAATTTCGTTGGAAATTCATGGCGGATGGGTTTTCTAGATTTACAAAGAAGTCCTTCCTGACAGGTATCAAGTCTGTTTAGAAATTATCCTAAATGAGGTCAAATGAAATTGATCTAGAAGCGAAAATCAATAACCATTTGACCCGTTTTCCAATGAAATCAAAATCATCGAAAAATTCCATCGTTACAAAATATTTGTAAAAATAAAATCACAAATAAGTCCTTAGCAATGGAAAATGCCTCATTTTTCATTAAATGGCATTTCAAAATAATAATGGTCCAAAATGAGAAATCCAATGATATCAAGAATATCATACCATATGATTAATCTAGAAAAATAATCAAAAGTATCAACTAATCATGCTTAATTAATCATTAATCATACTTAATTAAATATAAATACAGATTAAAAATAAGGAATCTCACATTGTTGGCTAATCAAGAAGCAACATATGCATAAAATGGATGTAGCAAAGACGAAAATGATGAGGCGGACGTATGGTATAACTAGGAAGGAAAAAATTTGCAATGAGTGCTTGCAAGAGCATTTAAGGATAATAACAAAAAGGATAAAATTAGATAAACCTGCTTAAGATGGTTTGGGCACGTCTAACGTAGGCCAGCAACGACGCTGGTAATGAAAGGTTTGACTATGAAGGTTAATGGACTACTAAGGGGAAATGGTATGCTAAGATGCGGGTGGAAGTAATAAAAATAGATATGAAGAAGTGTAACTTATATGAGGATTTGGTTCAAGATAGATCGGAATGGAGAAATAAAATTAGTGTAGGCGACCTCGTCATAGTTAGGAAAATGCTTTGATGATAATGATGATGAAGCAGCCAAAAGTCCAATTAGCCTCGCAATGATTTTGTTAGGGCTAGTTAAAAAAAAAAAAAAACTCTTTTCGATATTTCCCTTTTTCTACCATTTTTCTCATCTTATTCCTTGGCTTATATTTTATTCCTTTATTCGTAGTTTCCAGTTTGGTATCTGATTTATGGCAGCATATATATATATATATATATATATAGAGAGAGAGAGAGAGAGAGAGACTATGGACTCAGTCCCAATTGTGGACGAGTGATAGAAAAACGAATGAACCTCTTATTTCACAAATACCAAAATGCATACTAATCATCTATTACATAGGCATTGTAGGTTGTACCTACAACTCCAGTAGTAAGTTCTTTACCGTTGTGAGAGCACTCTGAATTTGGATCTCTCTTTGCAATTGAAGGTATAAATGATGATTTTTTAACTACTACTAAAATACAACCTTAAGAGCAATAATGTATTTGCTATGTACAGAAAGATTGTAGATTTTGGAAAAGAAATGAGAAATGAAAATGGGAAATAGAGGTTTTGAGTCGAAAAGAGGAAAAGAGGAGAGGCGGGAGATGACAATGAGGTTTTTTTTTTTTTTTTTTTGGCATGAAATGAAGATAGGGCAAACAATATCGTTCGGAGAAGAATAAGAGAAAATCTTTTAGCAATGAGCCTTAACAATATTTTTTGGGGAAGAATAGTTTAATAAATGTTTTTTTTTTAATGAGCACTAACGATATAATTTCTGGGCAAATTGGTTTTTTGATTGCGTACAACACTGTAATTGGCTGTTTTAGGGTCTTTCTTAATCAATTTGTGTAATTAGGGTTTATGGCAGATTTTTTCGTAAAAACTTCTTTATTTAGAAATGAATTAGATACACGAACCTCACCGAATTTCAAATAAAGATGGTCCCACCATTATCATGATTAGTAATGCAATTAACAAAATCTTATGATGGTTAATTATAAGAACTCCTTTCATTATACTATGACAAAACTTTTAGCAGGCTTATCTTATGACCCATCTGAGCTGTCCAATGACATGGAACATCTCTTGATAGTCTCTTGACTCTGGAGTTTACACAACAAAATAGACTTGACTGTTGGATCGAGGGTTAATTTGTTTTAATATAAAGCCATTAAACTTGGGAGTCATGGATCTAAGGAGTTAAAGACATGAGATTGACCGAATTCTTGATATAAGTCGATCTTTCATCCCCTCCATATCCCATGATCTATGGGCCCCAGGTGGGCCCAAATAGCGTATGTGTCTGGTCTTACCGTGCAAACCGAATTCACAGAAACATACCCATTTTTCAATATAAAGTAACCTTATTAATTATTAATAATGATATGCTAAATCTTACGGTGGAATATTTCATCCGTACCAACGTAGACATTTACAATTTGAGCGGTTCAGATTTTCAATAAGTGAGCCTACCACTGTAGAGTTCCACTCTCACATTTTCGACTTCAATTGGTGGGCCCATTGCACACAATCCCTACCACAAGTTTTTTTTTATTAGAAAAATGAAAATGATAAAACGTGCAGCAATGAGCTTTTTCATCCCCATTTCCATCCAACTCCTGACATTACGAGCACACACCGAAGTCTCTACTCTCCATCTCTGTCTTTAAGCGGGCAACAAAGATCGACCGTCCGATCTAGGGTTTTGATTTTAGAGAAATTGCGATGGGAATCGAAGCGACCCAGCAAATCGATCGCGAGTCCCTGGAATCCAGGCCTGGTATCTTGATCGTTGGATCTTCCAACGTTGGAAAGCGAACACTTCTCTCCAGTAATCATCTCTCTCTGTTTACAAATTAGGGTTTTTTTTTTCTCGAATTTCGAACTCATCTTATAGAATTCAGTTGCATTTCGTTGCATTTCTATTGTAATCTTTGCGGATCTATTTGGATATGCTTCTTTAGGGCTTTTGAGTTTTGATTGTTGTGTTTGTTGGGAAATTCTGCTATGGAATGAGGGATTTCAAGCAAACAGATCGACCACATGAATCTCTAGTATGCATTTGTTTTTTTGTTGAAAATGATTCGAGGAATTTATGTAAAGCCTGTTTGGATGGTTTTGGAAATTGTCCTTTACATGGAAAAGTGAGCTGACACAGTCATCTCCGGATGTCTGGTTATTCTAATTGGGTCATTTGACAAGAATTGAGCTCACCCAATTAGGCCGATGATATGTATAATGATCATTGATCAAGCGTTCGAGAAGTTTAAGTTGAGCTGTTTTTGGATCAGCCAGTTTAAGATCCAATCAGTTCTGATCATTGTTGTAGAGATGGTTTTCATTTGCTTCTAAAATGGAAGATTTGGGTTTTCCGGATCTTTAGCTGTTTTTGATTTGGGAAACATGTGGGAGAATTTTACAGAGGAAAGAAAAAAAGTTACACATAACATACATTTTAATTTTAATGACTGACCACTGTACTACATGTCAAATCATCAAACTTAATCACAAAAACTAAAATTTTCTTTAGTTGAGTAAAGTATTAATGTTGAGGGATAGGGCTGTGATTCTTCAAATGTATTTTAGGCCCGCGATTTGATTGGGCGGAGAAGAGACAGGGTAATATGACCCCTTTTTTTTAAATTCTATTTTTGATGCTTAATTTATGAGTAAATTAACAAAATGTGAAAATAGTATATTTGGACCGTTTAGGCTTGTTTTGTCCATTTCAGATACTTCGACATACTTTAATTGTTTTGGTCTCTGTCTGCTGAAATGAACCAAAGTTTTAACTGGAATTTTTATGGCTTCAATGAATCCAATTTGCCTACTAACTAAAGGCTTCCACTCTTGGATACTTATATAAGCTGAGAGAGGTTATGATACCTGCAACATATCCATATCCTATTGTATCCGATACTTCAATTTTATATGTAAAAATATCTATGTTCCTTCCATATCCATAAAGTATCTGCGGATCATAGCCTATCAGGACAAGGCACAAGCAGCATATCCGTATCTTATTGTATCTGTGCTTCAATTTTGTTTGTAAACTGTGTGACCCCTCAGTATAGAATCAATTTTTGAGAACATATAATCGTGAAAGCATATAATTTTTTTTTTACTAGTTAACTCCTTAGTATTCTCATTTGCCATGAATGTGTTGAAACTTGAAAGGGGAGCATATTGGTTCATCTTCTTCATCAAAAGATTTCTACATATAAGATCATAGATTGACATTCAAGATTTATAAACGTGAAATGTCATACTGGGGTAGGACGACCAGTACTTCAAGTAAGCATTTGCATCAAGATTACAGATTTAACCTCAAGTTCTATTTAATACTGATTTTGATTAAGGGAACACGAAATCAGCCCCATGTAAATGGGGTAATGCTTCAATGTTGTTGATGATGATGAACCAGGCGTTAACTGTAATCTTAAGTAAATACTTCTTTTATTCTATAACATATATTAATTATTAGAGGGCTTATTGTTAATACAAAATATCTTGATCATGAAGCTGATAAAAAAGGTAAATATCTTGATAATGAGAAGGCAGTGATCATTTCCCTGCTTCAATTGGAAAGAAACTCATTGTCTTTGTTGAGTCATCTTTTTATGTCCCTCTGTTTCTTAATTACCAGTTTATAATATATATATATATATATATGTGTGTGTGTGTGTGTGATTGAGATAGTATTTCTAATGCAGAAATTTTTAGAAGAATGCCTAGGAACTGTGGAATCTGTGATGATTAGCAGAATGAGTTCTTTCTATTAAACCATTGGGGTTCAATCTAATTATATCTTAAAAAGGTTTCATATGCGTTTAATGATAAATTCAATAATTCATGCAACTGCATCTTGTTAAACAGGCCCAAGGCCCATAACAGGATCCAGTCCAACACATATTACACGTGGGTTGATTTGGTCAATATATCATTTAGCTGTACATATTCTATTAAGGTTTTAGTTTCCTAACTTAGAATAGGTAATTAGTTAGTTTCTTAAATTGGAGCCTTGATTAGGGCATTGTAATAACTATATATTGAGATACGATCTCCAGAGGAGAACACACACAATAATACAATTTTGAGTATTTTCAATCTTTCAAGTTCTGCTATCATAGATTTTGTCATGGTATCAGAGCTTTCTGATAAATTTTTCCTCTTCTAGTCTTCTTCTTCGACTTGTTTGTCGAATCTTGGTGATAACAGTCATTGACATCCTGTCCTTGACTGTTTGTGCATGTTAAACATAGTTTTTCATCAAAATCTTGAAGTCTGATCACTGTGGCCCACCACAGATCAGCCTAAGTTCATCACAGACATCATTCTCTCTTGATCGACAGTTGATTCAGAGCCTTGTGGACGGTTGTTTGAATCAGCAGAGAAATCAGAGCACAGATTTAGATCTGGGAACCATTCACGTCAGCAACTTGGAGCAACTCATCAGGGGCCCACCTCTGATCAGCACTGGAACATCAACAGAGCCTCCCATCTTGGTCTACCACTCATCCTAGAATTCTTGGACATTTTTTCAGCAATTTTAGATCATCGGAGGTAGGCCATCTACCATATTTTTTGGTATTTCAATTTTGTCTATCAGATTTCATCTCAGCCGTTCAGAAGTGTGGATTTTGGTCCGTTTTGAGTGAGACTTCTTCCAATAGTTGCGAAAATAGCTTAACCTTCCATCCCCAGTCTTTGATCTGACCATTGATCACCATCTGGGGACCACGTGGACATTCTTCCACTGACGACAGGGTCGTTTGGAGTGTTTTTGTTTTCTCTGTTGGGGGCTGTTGTGTGCTGTGGCCACGGGAGTCACTTGCTTTGCTGCTGCTGCTTCTATATTTCTATTAGAGTTCATCTCCATCCTCAGATCTGTGAGAAGATCAATTGGTGGGGCCCACGTACACTTTTCTGGTTGCTGCTGTTCTCAGATCTGTGAGAAGATCAATTGGTGGGACCCACGTACACTTTCCTGGTTGCTGCTGTTCTCTTTGCTGCTGTCTTGATCCATATTTTTTTGCCAATATCTAGTTGAGATGGAAAAATCTGACGTTACCTTGATCCGTTTCACTGGAAAGAATTACCCTACTTGGTCTTTTCAATTTCAAATATACCTAGAAGCTAAGGAATTGTGGGGATTTGTGTCTGGCACCGATCCTACACCCACTGAGGATGAGAAGAAGATCTCTTCTTGGCATACTAAAGATGCCAAAATCAAATCCTGGATTCTGGGATCTATCGAGCCTCATCTGATAATGAATCTCAAGCCTTATTCAACCTCTAAAGCCATGTGGGGGTATTTGAAGAAAGTATACCATCAAGATAACTCTGCACGTCAATTTCATCTTGAATGTGCGATTGCTAAATATGCATAAGGGACCTTGTCGGTACAAGACTACTATTCAGGTTTCCGTACACTGTGGTCGGAATACGATAGTATTAAATATGCAGATGTGGCTGACAATGTGTTGTCGGTAATTCAAGATCTTCAGGCCTCTAGTCAAAGGGATCAGTTTTTGATGAAATTGCGGAATGAATACGAGACTGTCCGATCTACCCTAATGAATCGGACGCCATTACCTTCGTTGGATGTTTGCCTGAATGAACTTCTACGAGAAGAACAGCGCATTGCGACTTCGGCTCATATAGCTAAATCAAAGACCGAGACTTATTCCGTCGCGTTCTCTGCCAATAGGACTTCTCAGCCTCCACCTCGAGACTTGAGCAAAACGCAATGTTATAGTTGTCAAAAATTTGGACATATTGCAACTCAATGCAAACAGAAGGTCTGCAGTTACTGTAAGAAGTCAGGACATATCATCTCTGAATGTCGCCGCCGCCCACAACGTCCATCACCACAGTCTCAGACTCCGCAGTATCAGACTCCGCATGCGTATGTTGCTTCTTCGGTTATGCCTGTTCCTCCATCGGCACCCTCACATCCTAAGCCCTCATCCTCTCTCACTCCTGAATTGGTCCAACAGATGATTGTCAATGTCCTCTCTGCTTTTGGCCTCTCAGGTACATCCCCTCCATCTTCTACTTGGTTCCTTGATTCCGGGGCGTCTAATCATATGACGTCTTCCCATGCCCCACTCTCTAATGTGCAAAGATACACTGGCCATCTTCAAATACAAACTGTTAACGGGGACCATGTTCCCATTACTGCTGTCGGTGACATCCCTGGTCCCATTCCATTGAAAAATGTTTATCTGTGTCCAAATTTAACTTCCAACCTTTTGTCAGTCGGGCAGCTCGTTGAAAATAATTGTAACATCTTTTTTTGCTTCTTCTGGTTGTGTTGTGCAGGACCAGCTGTCCGGGAAGGAGATCGCGAGGGGGCCTAAGTGTGGACGCTTGTTTCCTCTGGATTTTTCTACGACTTCTAGGAATACAATTGACAATGATGTGTTTTGTTTTTCCATTAGAGATAACTGCCAATTGTGACATAAAAGACTCGGACACCCTAATTCCAAGGCTTTGTCCCTTATGTTAAATTCTGGTTTATTAAATAAATCTATTGGCTTATCTTCTTGTGTGCCTTTTGATTGTGCTACTTGTAAAATGGGCAAGAGCAAAACTCTTCCTTTGCCTCTTTCCACTACACACAGCACTCGGTGTTTTGATTTGGTTCATAGCGATGTATGGGAAATTGCTCCCGCTCTTTCTCATGCTCACTATAAATACTTTGTGACTTTTATCGATGATTTCAGTCGGTTCACATGGGTTTACTTTCTGCATTCCAAATCTGATGTCTTCAATGTTTTTAAAACTTTTTTAGCTTATGTTGAGAATCAATTTTCCACCTGCATCAAAATCTTGCGATCTGATTCGGGTGGGGAATATGTGTCCTCTGATTTTTAAAAGTTTTTACAAAGCAAAGGCATTATTTCTTAGAAAACTTGTCCTTATACTCCACAGCAGAATTGAGTTGCTGAAAGGAAAAACAGACATCTCCTTGATGTCACTTGTTCCCTCCTTCTTGAATCATCAGTTCCTTCCACTTTTTGGGTTGAGGCACTGGCTACAGCAGCTCATCTTATAAATCGTATGCCATCACCCTCTATTGACAATCAGAGCCCATATTACCGCTTGTACCAGACATCTCCATCATATGATGATCTTCATGTTTTTGGATCCACTTGCTTTGTGCACTTGCCTTCTTCTAAGAGAACCAAACTTACCGCACAATCAGCTAAGTGTGTGTTTTTAGGTTATGCGCCCTTCCAGAAAGGGTTCATTTGCTATGATCCTCACATTCGTCGCTTCAGGACCTCTAGAAATGTCGTTTTCTTTGAAACAGAGTATTTTTTTCAAAAACACCTTGATCCTCCTGCCTCCTCCTCCTTGGTGTCTTTACCTGGTTTTTCTGACAACACCTCCGTTGTTCGTTTTTATACAGACTTTGTGTATCACAGACGAAACAGAGAAGCGCCTCCTAGGGATCCCCCTCCTGATCTTCCTCCAGCATCCGGTCCACCTCCGGCACTTGGTCCATCTGGCTCTCCTTCATTGCGTCGCTCCACTCGCATTTCGGTCCCACCCGACCGCTATGGGTTTTCCCATACTTCCTTAATGGCCACTTTGTCTTCTTCTTCCATTCCCCTATCCTATTATCAGGCTGTGCAGGATATATGTTGGAACAAGGCTATGCAAGATGAATTGGCTGCTTTAGAGAAAAATCATACGTGGGATATTGTCCCCTCTCCTGTGGGTGTCAAACCTATTGGCTGCAAGTAGATCTTTTCTCTCAAGTTAAAATCAGATGGCACTCTCGATCGGTATAAGGCGCGCCTTGTTGCTCTCGGAAATCGGCAGGAATATGGCATTGATTATGATGAGACCTTTGCTCCCGTCGCCAAAATGACCACCGTACGCATCATCCTTGCTGTTGCTGCATCTCAGTCCTGACCTCTCTATCAAATGGATGTAAAAAATGCGTTTCTTCATGGTGATCTCAAAAAAGATGTTTATATGCGTCTACCTCCAGGGTCCTCCTCTGGGAAGGGTATGGTTGCTAAGCTTCGTCGCTCTCTCTATGGTCTGAAGCAAGTTCCTCGAGCATGGTTTGAGAAATTTCAAGCTGCCCTTCTCCGTTTGGATTTTCATCCTAGCCAGTATGATCCTTCCATGTTCCTATATCATGCTCCGTCCGGGATTACTGTGCTCCTAGTCTACGTGGATGACATTGTCATTACTGGTCCCAATGCATAAATGATTCAGGCACTCCAAGCTTCTCTTCATCAGACATTTCAAATGAAGGATTTAGGCCCCTTACATTATTTCCTTGGTCTTGAAGTTCATCAATCGCCTAAGGGTATAGTTCTAAATCAGCACAAATGCACGGTTGATCTTATTGATTTGGCTGGCCTTACCTCTTCCGCTCCAGTCGATACACCGATCGAACTCAATGTCAAGCTCAGTAAAGAGGAGGGTGCCCTTCTTCCCGATCCTACCGCATATCGCCAGTTAGTGGGTAGCTTGATCTACCTCACGATTACCCGTCCTGATATCTCATTTGCGGTCAACCTAATGAGTCAGTTCATGACTGCTCCTCGTCATCTTCATATGGCTGCTGTTCGCCGCATCATTCGGTACCTTATTCGCACACCGACTCGGGGGTTGTTTTTTCCATCCAACAATCCTCTATCTCTCAAAGCTTATTCAGATGCTGATTGGGCTGGTTGTCCAGATACTCGCAGATCGACGACAGGATGGTGCATGTTTTTGGGTGATAGTCTGATTTCCTGGAAATGCAAGAAGCATGGAAAAGTTTCCAAATCCTCTATCGAGGTTGAATATCGAGCCATGTCTGCCGCCTGCTCCGAAATTCTTTGGCTCCGAGGTCTGCTCTCTGACATTGGTTTTCCAGCAGAAGGAGCTACCCCCCTCTATGCAGATAATACCAGTGCAATTCGGAATACTGAAAATCAGATTTTTCATGAACGCACTAAACACATCGAGGTTGATTGTCATTTCATACGCGATGAGCTTAAACGCGATGTCATCAGCCTTCCGCATGTCCCCACTGAACTTCAAATTGCTGATATTCTCACCAAAGGTCTTCCACGACCTCGCCATCAGTTCTTGGTTGGCAAATTGATGCTTGTTGATTCTCCCGCATCAATTTGAGGGGGGGTGTTAAACAGGCCCAAGGCCCATAACAGGATCCAGTCCAACACATATCACACGTGGGTTGATTTGGTCAATATATCATTCAGCTGTACATATTCTATTAAGGTTTTAGTTTCCTAACTTAGAATAGAAATTGATTGTAATTAGTTAGTTTCTTAAATTGGAGCCTTGATTAGGGCATTGTAATAACTATATATTGAGATACGATCTCCAGAGGAGAACACACCCAATAATACAATTTTGAGTATTTTCAATCTTTCAAGTTCTGCTATCATAGATTTTGTCACATCTTGCCCTTCAATATTACTTGCATTGCTTCTCTGCTGCTTTCTTGCTTCCAAACATGCTGCTTCTTTCTTTATTTTCTACTTCTACATGTTCTACTTGGGAAGTCACTAGTATATGATTGCTTCTGGGCCATCCGAAATCCTATTCTTATTTTAAGATACTTGTAGGATTGCTGTCAGTGGATTTATCAGATGCACCCGAGTCATCATCAGAAATTCTTTGCTATGGGTATGTATGTAATTTGGATATTTTGGTTTTTTTTTCTAGTGCATGTTCTAAATGAAATGGGTTCTGCATGTTTTTATTGAACAGGTGGACTATCGATACAAAGTATTACAGCGCCAATCTTTCTATATGGACGGCTCATCTCGGTGATGAATTTTCTTTCAGTTCAATTCCAGTTTCAAAGCAGTTGGATGCCTTAGTGTTGGTTTTCGACCTGAGTGATGTAAGCATCACCTCTTTCTCTCCCACATCCTTTTTTTCCTCTATAACAACTTCGGCTTCTATGAGAAGTTTCGAATATTGTTTAGTTACACCCTGCAGATGTTTTGGTCTGATTTAATGCGGATGAGTTTACAGATCTTGCCGATTTTATGCAGCTATCATCTTTTGCCACCCTTCAAGAGTGGGTTTCTGGCATTGATATTCAGAAGTTTGAAATATTATTATGCATTGGAAACAAAGCAGATCTTTTGCCTGGTCACTTTGCTCATTCAGAGTATAGAAGACGCCTACAAAAACGTGGGGAATTGTCTAGTGATCCTCATCCAGAATACTTGGATTATGGAATTCTTGAAACCGAGGGCAGTAGTTTGCTGGGGGATGAAGAACGATCATCGGAGATCAGGAGATTATGTCTGGAATGGTGCAGTCAACACAACATCGAATACATTGAAGCTTGTGCATCCAATGCGGACTTTGATAAATGTAAGGTTTTATTGTGCCTCTTCCCAACCTTGAACTGTAGTAGTTTTTTCCAGTCTTGATTCGTAATGGGTTCTGTCCAGTTACTTTGCAATGCTACCACATTTGTTTAATGTTTTCCCATTAGTGTCAACTCTTGGTATGCATTTGTTCAAATGGAAGTGAGCTATGCTATTATTATATTACTCGTTATGTTTCATCTTTCATTCAACCTCATGAGTTAATCGTTAAAATACCTTGCTAGATGTATCAATCTTTACTCATTCTATTGCGACTGCTGATCCCTGGGAATTGTTTTGTGTGCAATTATGTGGTCCTGAGCCTCAGAACTCTGTACATTTCCTGATCCCTCTTTCTCCATTCGAATGGTATAACATCTGTACATTTCCTAGTCCTCCTATATCCATTGTAAGGGTCTTATTACCAGTTTTCCATATCATTGAATATAACAACTTAACGAGTCCAGGGAGGAGGTTAAAAGGGAATATTAACAGTCCATAAAAAGATAGAAAAATTGTATATGATATTTCAGTCTGATATTTTCTGGTGTCCCTTATGGTTGCAGTGTTGCGCCCACTGTTTGAACCCTTTAGATCACTGAAACACTGTCCACATAGATCCTACATGCATTGACTGGTGCAGGATATTATACATTCTCTGTGGACCATTACCCTAAATTTTCCGTGATGGGCTTGAGAAGGTTTGACTGGCCCACATAGAAACAATTAGATGTTAGTTGGACCCAATCTCTTAAAATGTTGAGGTGTGAGGCAGTGCATTCCAATTGCCTAAAGAGTGTTAGAGGCAGAAGCATCAATGTGTGGGGTATAACCCCTTGGCGCGTCTTTTCTAATAAATAATTTAATGTATTATAAAAATAGAAAACGTTAGCACTTTGGCTATTTTTAAACCTTTCAATGAGTTAAGTAGGGCTGACTTAAATTAACATTATCTACAACGGTCTTCTTTGAAAAAAAAAAGAAGGGAATTTATTTACTCAAAATTACAAGTTACTTCCTTTTTTTATTAAAAGAACAAGATTTGTTGTCCCCGGCTGTTGTTCAGTTGGTTAGACACGTGTTCAGGTCTCTCATGTAGCCAAAAAAGAAAAGGAGTGTTAATGGGAATATACCCCCTCCTATGAAGCATGGTTAAAGTGCATACTTTATCTATATGCCTCAAAGATGCCTCTAACTCAAATGGTGAGATGGATGCCTAAATGCAACTCTTGCCTCAGACGATGCTCATGCAATTTTTGGGAAGCCCCACCTGAGGTAGGCCTCTAGGAGTAAGCCTATATGCTTCTAAAGCACTAGTTGGCTAGGCCCCGCAACTTATGCCTAGTAGAAGATTGCTTTATGTCATGGCCCCGCCCAACTTAGCACGATATTGTCAGCTTTGGCCCACGTGCACATGCGAGGATTTCCTAGGCGGTCACCCATCCTGGCATTGCTCTTGCCCAAGCACACTTAACTTTGGAGTTCTTATGAGATTCGGGGCTGCACGACGTTAAAATAATCATGTTGAGTTAAGACGGAGTTTGACTTATAAGTCTAAGGTCAGGACTTGGATATTTTCGATGGGATTCCCCTTTCTTGGCTCACAGAATCACTTGACCCGATCTTGCCTCAAGGGATTACCCAGGCGGATTGGGGTCTCACATTCTCCCCCACTGGAAATATAGCTGTCCTTGGCTCTGATTCCAATTGTCACAACCCCGCCCAATTCAGTATGATATTGTTCGTTTTGGCACACATACATGCGCGAGGACTTCTTAGGTGGTCACCCATCGTGGTACTGCTCCCATTCCAGTATGCTTAACTTTGGACTTCATATGGGATCCAGGGCCACATAGCTTTAAAATGTGTCATGCTGAGTGAAGATAGGGTTTGACTTGTAAGCTCAAGGTTAGGACTTTGATATTTCTGTGTGGGGCTTGGACAAAACCTCTTGGTGCCAACTGAAGCACTCCACTCTTACCCTTGGGGATTCCCTTTTTTGGCTCACAAGACCACCTGACCTGATCTTGCCTCGAAGGGATTACCTAGGTGGATTGGGGTCTCACACTATATTTCCTTTTCTCCCTTCTCTTTGATTGTTCAGCATATCACCTACATCATTTCTTAAATATATACATGCGTTAATGTTGTGTGAAAATTGACATTTTCTGGCTGAGATCTGGTGTTAATGAATTGGACATTCATACAACTCCTCACCATTTATCATCTCGAGAATCAACTTTAGGACCAAATTTTTGTCAGCTGAGATATAGTGGAAGTGCAATATTAAATCTATCAATCATTTATTTCTCCATTGTGCCTAAGAAGGAAGGTATCGGATTTCTTCAGGCCTTTTAATGTTACTTGGGTGATGCTGGGTAGTCTTTCAGAGGTATTGGAGACCTGGGCTTTGCATTCTAGTGGTTTTAAGAGAGGTGTATGTCCTTTGCAAGGTTTTCCTTGTTGCAATTGTGAGTTTTTTTGGTTGGAGCAAAATAAGCACATGGTTTATCTTGAGAAATTCTGGTGGGTAAGTTGATTGATGAAGTTAAGAGTAGAGTGGTTTTTGAGCTCCTTCCTTGAAGGAGTTTTGATTTTTTTTTCTTCTTTTGACAGTGGACTGAGGTTTGTCCTTCCAAGGTCAAGAAGGCGAATGGCAAAATCCGAGGATCTCTGACATGCAGATCGGGGTTAATTTCAATGGAAGCTATTAGACCAGTCCCTAACCATCGGGAAATGGATTTGTTAGAGATGTGAATGGTAAAGCATTGTGGACCTGCCTTTGGTGGGTATTGAAGCAATCAAGGCATCCAAAATGCAACCAAAAAAAAAAAAAAGGGTAATCTGGCCAGAAAAATTCGTTGCTCTTGAGGCTTACATTCCATGTGTTGAGGTTTGTGCCTCAAGCTTGGGGCAACTGGAACACTTCACCTCACACCTCAAAGTTCTAATAAATTTCTGTGAACTTCCTCTTTCAAGTAATACTTATGTCAAGTTGCTCAACGGTATCAAATGGGTTCAATTTTATTTGGAACTTGCATACCCTCATATTTTATTCATATTGAATGTACTGAATGAACATTTTTAATCTTTTGGTTCCCACACTTCAGAATGCCTGCATTTGAGAAGGGCATTTTGTATTGAAAATACTTGTCAAAGGAGGTTATATTAGTAATTTATATATATCATTACTTCAATATGCAAACTTAGATGAGATCATTGTAAGGTTTAAAATATATTAGAGGACGACGTCTCACAAACTAGTGAAACCGGGCCTATGAGCTGTGCAAGTTGATCAACCACATTGAACTAGAAAATCAAACTTTTTTTTTTTTTTTGGTAAAAAACTAGAAAATCAAACTTGTTCATTGTAGTTGGCAAACTCAAGTTTGCAGTATCAGAGGTAATCAGAGCATGGCAGGTATAAGGTGTAAATGTTGGCTTTAAGGATTGATCTTTGTGAAGCATCTTGTTTGGATTCCAGTTGCTGGCTTCAGTTCTTTCTAGGGCCCCTTGGGGGCTTGCGTATGAGTCAGAGGAAGTGGCGGATCTTGCACGATGACTCAGTGTTTCTTTCTCACATGTCAAGCGAAGTGCAATTTCTATTACAGATCGTCTACCTAAAGGGGGAGTGGCGTACCAGTCTGTGATTGTATTTCTTGATGATAGTGTTTATATACGATTTGTTTTGCATTTTATTTATGTGAGCCCTGCTTTGGCCTTGTCTTGAGACCGAATCGGGTTCAGTTCGTACCTGTTGTACTGTACATTTTTATGGTGTAGTCACCATTTCTAAAAAAAAAAAAAAATCCTCTAAACTTCAAATTTTGTGGCCAAACCTGAATGGTTATCCAACTGCAAATTTGAATACCAAGGAGTCAAGTTGTGAACCAAGTGTTGAGTATATGGTTATTCTGATTTCCGAACTTAATAGGATGAAGAAATTTCTGTAACTCTATTGTATTTGTTGCCTGTTTCATGGTTTCTTTTGTTGTATGGTTCTTTGTTTTAAGTTGGAATGAAGCTGACATGAAAGGCACTTTTTGACAGGTCTATCAATTAATGGTGATTCACAAGGAGTAGAGCGACTGTATGGAGCCCTTTCTACCAATATGTGGCCTGGAATGATCCTGAAATCTCGAAATCAGATACCAGAATCATCACCAGTTGATAAAGAAGGTACCTTTAACTTTTTGGGCTGTCCAAATGGGCTGGTCGGGCCTGGACATTGCTACAACCTTCTGTTATTTCCATTTGCTTTATTATAGAGATGTGAAAAGGGTTGGGTTAAACAGATGACCCCCAAAACACACGACCCCCAAAACACACAACCCCCAACACGCTGAAAGTCCTAGATGGTTTTGGTGGTGGTGTTAATCAGGTTTGGGACACTTACAAGTTTATAGATATTGAACTGAATTGGGTTCTGCTGTGTTAAATGACTATACATATTAAATAGAACATTAGGTACAAAACTCACTTAGCTCAGCTGCTTAACACGTCTAAAATGTGATGTTGCTAAGATTCCAGGTATGATCTCCCCTCAGTAAGTAAACAAATAAAAAAATATTTAGTGTTTTATCTTTCATTACAAAACTGAGCCAAACCCAGCCTGCCTGAACAATTGTGAGTTAGGCAGGGTTCAGATGTACTCTGATCCATACCGAATGTGACCCGTTGGCATCCCTACTTTAATAGTTGTGAAAGCATTTTCATGTGAACTTCTGTGATATCCTCAATATCAGATCTCTTCCCAAGTTGGTTGTGAGTAAATCACTTTTGTCATTTTTATCTTGTTCTCCACCAGATGTATCTGATGAAGAATCTGAATTTGAGATTGAGTATGAACTTCTATCCCATGGTTCAGCTGAACCATGGGATGGCATGGATGAATCCTGGGTTGCTCTGAATGATCTCCCCACTACATCAGATACGAAAGAAGTGTCAGTTCATGGAAATGCCCCAATCTCTGATCAAGATGAAAAGCACAAAAAAGGTGATGCCGTCGAACTGCAGGCATCATCTTTCTCTGAAGTTCCAGTTGAGAAAGAGTTAGACATTAAAGCTGACGATGCCTCCGCGCACAAAGCATCTGGAACTGAAGCAGATGAAGCCTCAGAGCAAGAAGCATCTGAACCCAAAGCATCCATATTGCCGGCACAGGGAGAGTCTCATGCTGAAGCAACAGAAGCTCCTGTTGAGGTTCCTGAAGACGCAGAAGCCGAAGTTCTAGTGCGGGAAGAATCCGAAACAAATGAGGATATGAGTCACAGTTTTGAGGATGTAGAGCAGTTGATGTGTGAGATTAGTCACATGCGTGAGAACTTGAGGTTATTGCCCGATTTCCAGAGGAAGGAAATGGCGGCGAAGCTGGCTATGAAAATGGCTAACATGTTTGCGGACAGCAGCGATGAGGAAGGTTACAACTGATAGTAAAGAATGTCATGTATAGTGAAGTTAATTAAACGAAATGGATCACCTCCGGAGTGAAATTTCCATTCCATGAGCTACAGCTGATTTGGGTGCTGCATTTGCATCAATATATCAGATTAGTATGTTTGTTTTTTTTTTAGGTAAAATGATTGATATGGTTGTTAATTGCTGTATCATGCTGGTTTCCTATTGGGTGTGGATAGGTGCTGGTTATTCTATGAGGAGGTCCAATATTTGACTCTATACTGCTGGATGTACTACATTCCTATGGTCCAATATTCAGACCCATTGCTTTGATTTGGGCTTCGAATATTGGCCTCAACAACTGAATGGGCTGGGTTTGGAAAGCCAAGCGCCATTTTATTGGCCACGGACATTGTCATTACACCATATAGGGTTGTAAGAAAATAAACATGGGGAAACATTCACTTGCGCAGCATGCATCTAGCCATCCAGGGGGCAGACCCACTTCTGAATATGTTTGACAGTTGAGGGTCCAGATCACATACCATGTGATGTCTCCTTTCAGCATGTCCACAGAACCAATTCAGTCAATCAATTTGCTGTGCTATAATTATTTCACGCTGGCTTCTAAAATCCTTTTCACCCATCATGGCTCACTGTGGTTCAGATTTTTATGGGTCACCTACCAAAGCTTTGATGTTTGGAGTGCTCGTAATTTTAGGTCCATGGACTTATTCTCGGCCCAATTTCCGGCTTTATGGTCAAATGGACTGCAGTGGGCTATATTAGCGCAACCAAGCCAGGGCATATTTAGCATACACATGAATGAACTATGAATTGCAAGAGACTAGGTTAAATGGGTGACCCCGCTTGACCCGCTTCTATTAGGGGAGGATCCAAACAGTGCAACCTTTATAAATGTGAGATAGGCGCGCGAGTACAGGGCCTGAAACAAAAATAGTCCTGTTAGTCAATGGTTGATTTTTGTTTGGGAGACGTGAGAGAAGACCCTAGCATTAATAGACCCCTGACTAAGGGCATGCCATACCATACCAATGGATCTGGGGGACCCCTTTAAAATGATAAGCTTCTAAGCTGACAATGGACCTGGGTGTTTAGCACTTCCAATAAATTGAGCGGGTCCACTATAAATCAGACAACCGAATAGACCATGGGAGGTTGATGACAGTGGACCCAAACTAAAGTGGTCGGGTAACATAGTTGAAATATACGATCAGTTGTATGATCGGGTTGTCCCTTGAAAACATCCCAGATTGTAAGACCATGTGGCTCACCAGTACCTCAGAAATTCAGTTGTAAACTTGCAAAAACTTAAAGTGAAGTGAAGACATTAAGGTCTCAGATAGTTTCGACCATTCATCATCCACAGCGCTACTAAGGGGCAATCCTAAAGCCTAAAGTGAATGGGTTCGTGTCTAGACGCGAAAACATCACCAGATCCAAAAACCCGTCCGTTGAGGAGGGTATAGGAGGCCGGAGTTTTGGCTTCATTAATATAAGCTGTAAAAGCCTCGTTCCAACAAAGACAAAGAAGCTGATTCCAACCAAGAGACCAATGAGAAGATATTAGTGTGAGCCTCATTCCAACCCAGAGAGAGAGAGAGAGAGACTGTGTGTGATATTGAGATTGCTTTTCATTGTATCTGACGAGTTGTAGAAATAGAGTCGCGGGCCAACAACTCACCACACTCATTTTCACCCTCTCAACTTGAGAGAGTTGGAACTGATAATGGGCACAAAACCATCTTTTCTGGTTCTCTTTTTCCTTCTTAAATAAAATGCTCAGCTATCTCTACACTAAGAACACTGAGAAAGAAAAAGAAAAAGAAAAAGAAAAAAAAAAGAAAAAGAAAAATCCTTTCTTTCACTTTGCCGCCACTGCTTTCACATGAAGAGGAAATTCTCCAACTTTCAGTTCAGACATATTCATCTCCCAAGTCCGGAAAGCCCACTCTCCAGAAATCTTACCTGCCAAACATGCAATGATACTGAATAGAACCCAGATTGAGATTCAGCCAAAACGTCATCTCTGCTATATAATTCTTCTAAGAAACTTATAAAACAACCACCACAGAAGTTCCCATTTCCACATTTACACACTTACCATCCAGGACATAGATGCCGCTATCTTACCAATAATATGAAATTTCATGTTTCATATTCACACCCTTCTACATAGTACTGCTTTTCACCAATGGAATACTATCTATGGTACTTGCTTACATTTTCTTTTCACCAATGGTATATTATCTATGGTACTTACATTTTTCTTATGGCAGTCTCTTTCTCTCTCTCTCTCCCTCTCTCCCCCTAGTGTTAGCACTTGTGGGTGGGTAGGTGGAGTGGGGTTGTTATAGTCTTTAAAAAGTCAGCTCAATCTTATGGTAGTGGTAAGCAAATTCAAAATAAAACCCAAAGTGAACAGGAAAAGCCCCGTAGGAGTCAGCTTGTAGACCCAGTGAGTTGGGCTCCGTATTCATTAATGGGCTTTTGAGTTTCGGGATAGCTACGTCATACCACAAGCCACAGGCCCACATGCAGCATTTTCTTTTTTAATATTAATACATGCAACATTTTCATGGTAATAGGAGAGGTTTGGGTGGGTCCCCAGCACATCTCAAGCTAAGAACTTTCTATATTGGAAAAACTAATATGAAAATAGAAATCATAATACACACTACACTATTTGAGATTATAAAAATGGGTAAACAAAACAGAACATCCTATTTACAATTGAGTCTGCTATTCCAGTGGGACACCTGCACCCATTTTACAGAGAAATTTCTTGCAAAAATCCACGTAAGCTCTTTGTTTTGATTAATTGATGCATACAAGACATTATATTACAGATGACATTGTATTCCAGATGAGACATATAAAAGATCACCAGAGGAGGAGAGATCCGAGAGGTACCTTCTTAAGGTTTCTTTAACTCCTCCGACTCCGCGTTGCTCTCAAAAGAGCCATCAGATTTTGAAGTATTTGCATGATCGCTAGAAGGATTCAGTTCCAACTGCCCCTGCTGCTTGGAAAGAGACATAAATGGTCTTTCAAATTCTCTTATGCTACTTGGGTCCATTACTACGTTATTTAGTTTTTGCTCCTGACAAGAATGATGACTGAAACATAAATCTTTAGTATACTATGTAACCTATATTGATAAATACGTGCACGACGAAACATGACACTCAAATTTTTTTTTATTTGCTCTATCTAGACAAGCATACCCAGCCCCAGTTCTTCCTCTGCCCATTTCAATTATGCTCAGCCTATTCTTTTCAAGTTCATTTCTTCTACTATTACTTACCGTTATTATTACTGCTACTACTATTATTCTATGAATTATGTTAGGAATTGAGATTCTCTTCTAAATTTTGTTCAAGCAGAAATATAGATATTCTGTTTGCAATATGAAATATTTTGCTTACATTTGCAATGTAGACAGAGAATGAATATCCTATTTGCCCGCAAAAATAACACACAATTTTATATTTTCCTTTTTGAGTTTTAAAAGTGAATCTGCAAAATTAGACCTGCCCAACAGGCTTCGTGCCTTGAGTGTGCCTTGCACTTTGACTAATTTGCTATTTCAGCAACCTATTTTTCTAAGACTATGAAGCTGGCCTCTAAACCAAGTAACAGAAAATTAGGTACAATGTTGGAGTTGCAAGGAAGCTCCAGGCTTCTGAAGGAGCTTCGCATGGGGTCAAGGTTTTCTAATTCTGAATCTGGGAGCATGAGATTTTCACTGCTAAACTGTAAAAGATTCCACCTCTTCCAGAATTCAATAGCTGAAGTTACAAATCCATAGTGGAATAAAAACTGAAATGGAAACCTCTAACTGCTAGCTGTTCCATTTTAGAAACAAATTCTTTGATATTTGAAGTATTTGACACAAGTGCAAGGGGCTGAAGCAGATCCGAGAACAGGCCCAGTTTCATCTTAGGTCATTTTTATTTATTTTAATGTCGTCTTCTTCTTAACTGAAATGGGTTAAGCTAGTGACATGGAGTTTTTATTTATCTTATTATCTTGACATCTTACAGTAATATATTTTAACTATCAATAAGCATCCACATTTTCTGTATCAAATAATATTCAGATGACATGGAACTGGACCCATTGGATGGGTTGTTGGATTACATTTCCTACAGCCCAAGTTTGTGTGATTCTAAGAAGAATTAAAAAGGCTAGGACTCACTTCTTGATAGAGTTTATGTTAGTGAAAAATTTAGAGATATCTTAGTCACTTTACTTAATTAAAATACATGAGAGGATACCATATAGGAGATATACTGTAAAAAAGTAATAACACAAAATACCACCATGAAAAACAACTCATCTTAGTCATCATTTATTTTGTTATGTTTGAATGGTCAACATTAGAACATTGTTAAGCTGATGGAAGATGGAACTGTGTTAAAGTTTCTTTTTCTTGCACAATGAAAAGAACACGTATGCTAGTCAGTAGGAACAGTTTTTTGATAGTAGAAATTTTGAATTATGGATGTTTTATGATATCAATGTGTAGACTCTTTCTGTTTGAAAGCCTCGGTGGCTATTTTCTGTGTGAAAATTGTTTTTGGTTCAGTCATTCTATGTCAAAGACAGATGAGGCCCATTCATCTTCATCTTCCTCTTCTTTGTTATTTTTTGCTGTTAAGTCTGTGTTTGGTGCGTTGTTGAGGTTGCTACATTCTTGGTGACTAGGTCTAGGATCTTTCAGGGCTAGAGGGTAAAAGATTTTGAGGATAAGGACTGCTGAAATTTACATTGCAAGCAATCCATAGAAAGGCATCAAGAATGGACACGTCGAACTTGGCAGTAAAAGCAGACGCATCGGGTGGCAGATACTCTTAACAATACTGAAATATATTCTCAGATGATTTAATTCATAACTGAATTAAAGAAAATATGAATATAAATGGAGCTATATTGGAAGTACATACTAACACTGTTAAATTACTGCTAAAATACGTATAAAAGAAAAAATTATGTTTCTTGCCAGTTGCCACCAATGGAAGTATTGATTGGCATATAACTGCATGTTGGACGCAACAATTTAGTAGAAAAATGTTACCTTGTTAGACATCTATTTGCTTAGAAGCATCATGAAATTACCCTTGGATGCTAAAGCAGTGGATACTCCTATCATGTCTTGGATTACTGTTCATAATCCCAAGATATAATAGCCAATCATCATCATCATCAACCATCATTTTATCCCATCTATCCTGCAATCCAAACAATCATCTTCCTCTACCTATTTGAAATAGATTTCTGTATCCTGAGCACTTGGGCCCTGTCTGCCCAAATCGTATTGATTTTCTTGGAATTCTTACTGAAGTGGGTTCTAATGAAGGAGTTAAGTAACACAAGGAGCAATGGTATCATTCAAAGAAAAATGTAGGAGTATTAGTAAGGTGAGGAGTGAAGGATATAAAGTGGAGAAATGAATGGAACCCTCACTTTTATGACCGGTTTTAATCATTTCCCAACAAAGTGGAGGCTGTTTGATGGTTCACCGTGGATTTCACCTTTACACCTTCAACTTTTTCCCTCTTCATACGAAGGCAAGCTTAGAATTGCTAGGAATTCAATAATGAGCAAAGAAATGGGCCTTAAGGATATCCTGACAATTTTGCAAAAGATACAGCCAAGTTACAAATTTCCGAAAGAAAAATTCGGGTTGTCGACGTGCAGTTACTAACAACAGGAAACTTTTTTACCAAAAACAAACAACAACAACAACAACAACAGGAAACTTTGATTGCTCAACACTACAATAATACTAAAAGGTTGAATCATGACTGACCAGGAGAACTTACACTTTGTAATGCCTCTAGTTTTTTCTGCAATGCTTCATGTTCAGCCCTAATACGAAAGGGGACCCCATCTTTCTGGTAGACATTGTTTTGTGCCAAGTCCTCGTCAATGTCGTTGACTGTGGTTGCAAAAGGATGGTTAGCTGGAATCCATCTGACTGTATCAGGGTCAACATCCGGTGGTATTGGATCCCCTTCCTTCAGGAAAATAGTTGGTCTCTTCCATTGGTATGCACGTGATCTGCGCTTCTGATGGCTGGACTGTTGCTCTTTTGTAAGGGTTACTGGTGACAAACGATACAGCTTTCCACACATTTCTATAGTTGAATTGCTCTTACCAATCTTCACCAAGGGGTTATTGAAAGGATCATCATACTTGAGAGGACTTGAGCTGTGAGCAAAGAAAGAACATTACAAAACATAATGTAATTGCTTTTCCATATATGAGATTCCATTACAACTTGAAAATAAGCCTAAAATCTAAACTTGAATATCATATATGGAAAGTGATGTATTAAGGGTCGCCTGATGCCATTTCACAGAACTGTGGATCAAGTGCATGTTTACACGGCTGATGTATGGTACAGAGAAGACCAATTGCACTTAACTTCAACATTTGTCATGTGTGACTCTGAGTTGAGTGCAACTTAGTCATCTCATGTCAACTCAGTATGATTGACTATTTGACTCCTTCATTGCCAGTAGGAACCTCCCAAGACCTATTGCCACCAAGAACAGCCTAGGGGTGAATGAGGATAAAAATATGATATCTCACACTATATATATGTATTTATATATGGGGCAATGTTCTCCTATGAGCAGACTGCATATAGCTTAAATGCAGTCCGGCTCATGGGGCCCACTTAGATGCAAGTTTATCAATGGGAGGAGGGCAGATGGAAAAGTCCCCTCATGAACAAGAGGGATCCAAAAAATCAGCCCTACCGGATTATCCTAGCCCTAAAGTTTAATATCCTTATAGTTTGCTTTAATGACATCTTAGCCATAGATTTTCTTGAGATTCAATCCAACGGTGAGTGAAGGTTCGGAGAGTGTAAAATTGGGCCTGATGCAAAATCATGGGATGAAAAGAGTATCAAAGGGGCTGCATTGATGAAAGGTGGACCAAGTGGCTCCCATAGGGCCACAGTGTTGGACTGCACTTGCAGTTGCTCGTAGAAGATCATTTTCCTATATATGTGTTGGGAAGTCCCACATCCCACATCGCCCAAGTTTTGGGTTGGACATGGCTTCATATACCGGTTTGGGCCTTCCACCTATCAGCTTAAGCTTTTGGGTTGGTGGATGGTATCTTACAATATGGTACATGACTTTTTTTTTTACAAAGTTCCTGTTCGCAATGACGACATGTAGTAGTGGTCGCCGTTTCAATATTTCTGTGCAGAGAGAGAGAGAGAGAGAGAGAGAGAGAGAGAGAGAGATGTAATAAAAATATAAATATTGAGGTGTTTATTAAATACTAAAATACACATGCGTGCAAACAACTATCGGCATGCAAAGAAGCCCGAGGGGCAGGACATTTGGCTAGGACCACGGCTCATGAACTGGAGGTTGTGGTATTGATTCGTGCAATCTCCCTAGGACCACTTGCCTGATTTGTCCAGTGCATGGGTGACGTAGGGACTTCACGTACCCTGAGGATTTAGTCAGATCCTCAAAAAAAAAAAAAAAAAAAAAAACCATTGGCTTGTAGGGATTCACACTGATACGGTAATTTATATGGTCATCAACAGCAGTATCTATACTCTATAGCTAGGCGCCATATGACATGACCAATAAAATAAAGACAGAGTTTTGATGAACCATACATGCCTCTTCTATCAGATCTCAATTGGCCCCGCTTCACAAGATCAGCCACAGAACCCTGCTGATTGTACCTTGTCCTCCTAGATAAGACTTGTCGCACAACAATCACCAAAAACGCAATTGTAATAAATAAACCAATTGCAAAGTTTTTGCCTATGTGTTTTTTCATCTGTGAGAGAGAGATATAAAAAGAAACATACAGACATCAGTTTGAATAAAATGTAAAAATAATTGTGATCATATAATCAGAGAACTACGATATGAATCATAACTCCAATATTTAATATATAAGATAATAAGAACAGGGATGTGAATCAAAACTTAAATGTTTTATTGTATTGGAATGCATGTTGATGTCCCAACATATTGAGCCCAAAGTTCAGCAGTAAATAAATACCATAGATATGATGGGTTATGCCAACAAATATCTATATGAGACATTTCAATATTTTAATAATATTTTATGTTAGTGTTTTAAAAGTTGTCAATCTGAGGATGGGTTATTTGAGTGAAACTGATGATAACTATACACCAAGGGTGCATTTGTGCTGCAAGAGGTTCTGCTCTCCATGGATTTTCATTTTCATGAGAGAGGAGTCCTACATTCCAACCCCTAACATAGGATATCAAAATCCTCTCTACCTAGGAAAATTAGTTTACTCTTTCATTTTCGAGAGAAAAATACATCGCACCAAGCAACCGAAAAAGGAGTCCACGGAAAATTAGAACAACTTTCCTCTATAGCATGATTCCTCTTGCCGCACAAGCATCCCCTAAAGGAGGGGGGTCATTTTTTTTTTTTAGATTTTCATAAGTGGGCCCACTGAGTGGCCTCACAAAATCCTTGGGACTCTTTTGTGATTCTTTGCTTTCTCTTTTTATTTCCACCAATGTCTACTATTGATTTCAAAGAGCAAGCTGCTCCAAAAACTCCAGTGTGCTCCAGCGCACTCTTGCTTTCGAGCCAGATGGCTCCCAGCCGTCATTTGCTCCCTTGGTGTCAAACGGCGAGTCAATTAACGGGCTCTGGCCATGCGAAAAGACTGGAAGGGGTGCAGTAGGCTATATATCAATTGCTCTGGTTGGAGGCGATCCTTTCTAAATGATGAACAGATATAGACAACATCAGTCGGATTTGAAATCATCAGTGCATCACAAATAGAATGCCAACTTTTCTAAGAGAAATTTCAATCCAACATGATCTGGACCATTGTAAGATCTTCTTTTCTTTCGTTATTGCTAATGGGAAAAGAAGTATGGCAAAGCTGGGTCAACCATCGGTTGCCCCATTACAAGAAAATCGTGCCTTCGACCCCACTATGAGAAAATCCTGGCTCCACCTTTGATAAAGCTAAAACTGGAGGGTTGTAGAGAACCTGAAAACAAGAAGACCAACACATATGGACTGAATGATCCTCTAGAAGAAGATTCTCAACCTGCTAGCTACTTTCCTGAATGAAGAGCTGCTGAGTGAGTTTCTACATAATAAATGCCACAAATGTGGCGGCCCCTGACCCTCTGGCTCATATGAAACCTCCCATTCTCACCACTCTCTAACAAGGATTCTTAAACAACTCAAAACCAGTCTGGATTGAGCATCACAACCACTATCCCAATGCAGTTGGAACAAGGGCAAAGGGAAGATAAGTTTTTCAACCTTGTCAACTTTATACTCATCAGCTGCGATATCCATGCAGGGATTGCAGGGACCAGCATCTGCCTTTAGTAGTTTTCTTCAATATTTTGTCATGATAAGAGGCCTGCAAGCTCTTGATAACTTAGTTTTTTATACTTTTTTCGGATATGGTTACCTAAAAGTAGTGCCTAAAGTAGTATTAGAATTTAGATCAACTGTTTTGTTTACATAAGAGCAGCTTTGGCTATTTAATCACGCTGTTTAGAGCTTGTCTCTGTAATTTTAACGCCTCCCCTCCCCAACCCACGCCCTCCCCACCAAAATATATATATATATTCTTCTTGCTATTTCAGAAAATTAGTCAAAAAATCTTCCCTTTCTTTTTTCTGGGGCAAGTGCAGCTCTACACAACAGAAAATCGAGCTGTGCAGAAAATTGGATAGTTTTCCAAACTATCCCAGTATTGTCATTGTTATACGAACTTAGCTCACTAAATACTGAATTCCCTATTCAATGCTTAGTTCTCTTTCCAGAAGAAGCAAAAAAAAAAAAAAAAATGTATATACTTCAGAGAACAAAAAGGAAGAACATTTCTCAACACCCAACTGTCACAAACAGAAAATTCACAGCTTCAACGGTAAAAATTCGATCTTTTTCCAATCTTGGATAAAAAAACTACAATCAACACCGGCATAAGAAGACTAAACAAAAAAAAAAGCAAATCACAATACCGTGAAAACAACAGGAGGAATAGCATCGACAGTTCCTCGTAATCTTCCCATAATTCTTCCCGAATCCAATGTCCATCTCTTCTCAGCTCCATTTCCTCCAACACGCTCCCTATCATTAGAATTCTCCTCCGAATTCCCAACTGCCCTCACTTTAAAAACCCATCTCGATTTGGTACTGCACCGTTTCAATCTACTCAAATCGAAGTGAAGTCTCGTTCTAAACTCAATCGAGTCTGAAAAGACTCGATGCTTCTCCGAGTTGGAAATTGCAGTCTAGAAAGGCGAATGAATACATGTAAAATGGCTCAAACGATGTTGAAAGAAATGGAGAAAGATGAGGAGATTGAGAGAGAGAGAGAGGGAAATTACCAGTGGAGATAGAGATTGGAGTTGCAGAAGAGAAATGGAGGTGGAGATGGATGCCATTGCCGCTGGAAAATCTCATCTGGAAGAAGAAATCAAAGTTAGGGTTTGTTTCAGATTCATGTTGATGTTGGAATGTTTTTGAGTGAGCGTATGTTTTCTTGACAGGCCAGGGGGTGTTCAAGGGCAGGTCGAGTGAGACCAAATCATGTCCAGGCCGAGCCCATTTATTTATTTATTGGGTCTAATACTCCGAGATAATTCAGCTCGGAACGGAGAAGGCTTTGATGATAATGATGGTGATTTAGATTATACTTGCGGATCTTATAAGGTGAAGTGAAGTGAAGTGAAGTCTCAAGCCAAGATAAAAAAAAATATTAGAGGATCTTTTCATTGTGTGATGAAAATTTATCTTTAGCGGCTTGATAAGAATTCATTTTGATGTTTTGGATAAAAAGCAGAAGGGTTTTTGTCTTTAGTGGCTTGAAGATGTAGTTTTTTCATTTTTTTTTCCTTTCATTTTAAATTGAAGGAAGGAATTATGAAATCATGTGCCTTTGCTGTGACCCCTAATCTTTTCAGTGAACGGAACTTACTCCACTTCGCCATGCTAGTGAAGTGGTTAAAGTCAAACAAGCTTGGGTTTGAGCTTTGAAGTAGGGTAAGTCGTTAGGGATGGCAATTGGTAAGGTTTAAGAAGAGACACATCCTCACACAATCCTGTTGGGGTTGGGGTTGGGGTTTTGGGTTTGGTAGTGGTTTTCTTGGTTTGGGCTAATTTGAGTTTTGTCGTTCTACCCCACCCGCCCTGTATATATATAATATATATTAATTTGTTACTAAAAGGTATAAACAAATCTCACATGGCGTAGACGTGCAAGTGGTGTTGGGGATTAACTTAAGGTAAGTGGAAAGAGAAGGTGGTATGTTCAATCTCATGCATTTATATATTTGACTTGACCCCAACTTACTTAACCCGCACCATTACCATCCCTAGTGCTCGAGGGAGGCCTGGATATATAATCTGGGTCCATTTAGTATTTGGGCCCAGCTTGGATTTAGTGATAGAAAGCTCAAAGCCCAGCTTGAATAAAGAGGGCTTATAATTCAGAGATAATCTGTCCAAACAATTGTTAGGAGCCCATAACCAATAAAAAATTAAAACCATGTTTAGCCTGACCCCACCCATTTGACTAAATGGGCAGTCGTACACTTGAAATTTACAGCTCATGTTTCTAGGGTCAATTTGGGTCTGCATATTGGCTTAGCCCAGCCCAATCCAGACCATGAACACCATAGTTTGAAGTCAGTGGCTCTTCTTACATGCAGGACACTGAATTATATGACTACTGCTTGATTTAGTTGCCCAGTTGCCGTTGACTTCTGCTTGATTTATATATGAAAGGGCTTTTTATCAAAAAGGGTGATAGATGTAGACACAATGATAGAAATTTAGAATTGTCCATCAAATTCATTAAAATTAATTTTTTGGAGTGGAGAATCATTTTCTATTAGGAGTGATATCTGTGTCCAGATTTGGATAAGGATCACCCACCCCTATTGTAATGACTTCCTGTGAAAGGGTAGAGTTTTGATTGTCCATATTTTGGTAAATATGACCCATTCCATAAGGACTTGTTTGGATAGGCAAAACTAGAGTAGAGTGAAGTTAAATGGGTTCTAACAGTCTAAAATTTTAACTCTACCCCGTTAAGATGAGTCTAGCCTGATAGATGAACTAATGTTATGAGCTTCATGTACTCCATTTTACTTCAACTCTAAATACTTTTATTTCTTTGAGTAAAAGTAAATTCTATTCCAAACCTTAACTTCAAAATAAACATCCAAATGAAGTGAAGTGAAGTACTCTACTTTAACTTCAACCTACTTCTTTTCACTCCACTCCACATTTGAAATCCATTTCATTTTAGTTCACTTCTCATTTATCCAAACAGGCCCTAATGATATTCAGCTTCAGGTAGACTTGTAAAACTAGTGAATTTGGTTTCTCCTTTTTAGTTGTTTATATTGATTTTTAAAAGAAAACTAGACTAGTAATTCCCATTAAGCACCCTTCATGAGTAATCCTTTCCATTGTGGTCCTATCCAACCCCAAGGGTTGGCTGAGTGGTGAGGACCACGGTTCATTTCTCTTCAGGAATTAGAGGTCTTGGTATCGACCCCCGGTTCTCCCCTCTTCAGGAATCGAAGGTTGAGTCCACTAGTGTTACCGCCTTGGGCCACATGGGTGTTTACCTGGCTTCCCGCTAAGCCAGGCCAGGAGGGATTTAGTTCAGCACAAAGGGTTGGAAACCCTCCGATAGCGAAAAAAAATAAAAATAAAAAAAATTGTGATTCTATCCAAGTCTACACATTCTACTATTCAATTAAATGATTGAGCCCCACTACCACAACCTGAGAGGCTTGGTTAGATCCAAAAAGAACATTGCTCAGTAATTCAAGGTTTTATGCTTTCGCATTGTCATTTCTAATTTATTTTTAAGTATAGTTTATGTCGCGTATGAACATGATATTTGATCCATGATTCAGCTTAAGCCACTCAACTAATTACTACAGCCTAACCTGCCAGCAAAATCCAACCTGTCTCATTTACTTTCAACTCCACCCAAAACTCATCCAATATAAGGGTTTAGATCATCAATTGATTTAACTTCAGTGTTTGATTCGGGTTGTCATTTCTAATTGAGCCGTGCTACTCGTCCCGGATTTTGTCCCGGGCGGTGGCACGGCTCCCTATGAGAGCCGTTGGATCTTAGGCTCCCGTGGGATCCAACGGCTCCCGTGGGATCCGTGCCACAGCCTTGGACAAAAGTCGCGGGCTATGTAAACTTTTTCTTTCTAATTCAATTGGCAATCGAGTGGGATTCAAGTTGAGCCCATGTGGGGCGATCAATTGCTACAACTACCTTTGTCCAAGTCCAAGCCCACTAAGGATTTGAGGGTCTGAGACTAGGATCAGACACAACATGGATCACACATCCTAGGTCAGACCTCCCAATAAGAAATATAGGGGGCCCAGTGTGATTTTATGATTTCTTTCTTTTCAACATTATGCAGACAATTGACAAAATTTCCCAAAATTAACTTCTTTTCATTCAGAAATTAATTGATGTTTGATGCTCAATGAGAAGAGGATAAACAGAGGAAGAAGAAAGAGAAAAAAAGATGCAGAAGAAGTTGATGAGGAAGAAGAGAAAGAAGACGTGGTTTTGTTAAAAAAAAAACTGCTATATTTTCCAACGCCTTCCTCATTGTGTTTGGTGCATTGACAAATTGAACAAGAAATTTCCTATTTCGACTGCATTTTCTACACTAAGGGTGCGTTTGTGTAAGGCAGAGATCCGCGGAATCGGGACTGAATGATGACGGTTTTCATCACATGTAGGTTGATGACAGTTTGGTGCAATAGCGTACGGCGATGAAAACGCCTAAAAAGTCATGCCGTTCCAATGCAAGCGGGAAGACAAGTTTCCCACCTAGTGTGGTTGGAACCGCGGTGCCGTCGAAGCAAAAAAGCGATTTCCACTTCCACAAAACTTGCACAAATAGGACCTAAAGGAGCTCTGAAAACCCTACCTTCTCAGTCGGACTTTCATTGTCACCGGAAATTTCTTCTTCCATGGGTCAACACAAATACACCCTTGAGAAAATTTTAGTGGGAGAGCCCGGACCATAAGCCCTCCAATTGCTAGCAGGAGAAAAATTCTTCTACATAAAAAATTTACTATTAGGTTCATAAGAATCCAAATGAAATCTTTCCAAAGGATATAGATATTGTAAACAATTGCTGCCCCCTGCCCCCCACCCCACCCCACCCCACCCACCAAATTAATATCCAAACACATGTAGACCCATGAGAAGAAGGGCCAACAAACCCTCAATTAGTGAATGTACACCACAAGTGGAAAATTACCATCTAACATGCTTAGAGAATAAATTGTCCCTTATAGTATTAGGCTATCAAATTCCTTGAATTGAAATAGAAAAGTTTTCATCTTATCTTCCTTCCAAATGGGCCCACAGGATCATTCCCCCCTTTTTTTTGTGGGGCCCACAGGATCATTCCACATGTGAGAAAAAAATACAATCTTTTCTGATTAAGAGAAAGAAAATAGCAAAAAAAAAAAAAAAAAAAAACTTTTAGCCTACAATTTACACGTTTGTAGTGGGAGAGAGAGTAGGCCCCACCTCACATTCATGGCGTGAAGTGAGGGTTGGGGTACAACACGCTTATGGCGTGGAGAAAGTGTCAGCGGGCCCCACCTCACCTAAGGCACTCCACCTCACCTAAGGCAGGAAACCGTTCCCACCACCTCCTCCTCCTCCACCACCACCACCACCACCATCTCCGCTCCCTTTCCCCTCCACGTCCGTCGCCGGCAGCTCCCCGCACTTCCGCCAGCTGCCCGCCAAGAGGACCTGGCGGCAGGAAGGGCACGACGAGTGGGACCCGAGCCACGTGTCCACGCACGACACGTGGAACACGTGACCGCACTGCGGCAGCACGCGGATCGCCTCGCCGTCCGCGAACTCCGCCAGGCAGATGGGGCAGTCCGTCAGCCTGCCGTTATCGGCGCCATTAAAGGATGCCTTCGGCAGGGACCGGAGCACGCTCTTCTTCACGCCCTTGTCGGCCGGAATCTTGGGCGGACGCTGGCCGGAGACGCGGCGGATCCAGGCGCAGCGGGCGACGAGGGCGAGGCCGACGACGGAGATCAGGGCGCAGAGGAGGGCGGCGAGGATGACGACAACGTCGGAGTCGAGGGCCAGCTGGGCCGGCGGAGGAGCCGCCGGAGCGAATTTTCTGGTCGGAGATGGCATATATGAGAATGAGAGAAGAACAGGAGTGGGTTTTTGAGGTTTATCGAGTGTTGGTTGGTGTAGGGTTTATAAAGACAGATTTGGTGTAGTGGATAAAGGACCCTGGTTTTTAAAGAAATTACATTGAAGGACAGGGACTAAAAAAGGACCCCGGGGTCTTCGTGGTCAAAATTATCCTTATAAGTTAACCCCACAACACACGTGCACCGGATAAATTTTAGGGCTCTTCGATGGGTGGCCCTATGTATGATCAATCAAATTCCTTTGCACATATGCATGAACTTTGATTACTCTTTTTTTCCTAAGTAAATACTCACACATCTATTTTATTAAAGTCTCTCACCATGCCTACAGCGCGGAATTAATCACTGTATATTTTTGGGAAATGAGAGATCCCTCACCATCGGAGATACCTGTGATTGGGGCCGTTGATTATTCTATTTCCTGTCAATTGAATATATTAGAAAGGAGAATTTGCATGAAGAGCCACTAAACTTAGTGGATTAGAAATTAAGTTGTCACTATTTTGGAATGGGATTGGACTCACCCATTCACATCTAAGTATATTCCTTATTCTCTTTACTTCCTTTGACTGTCAAAAGCATGCAGGTAGGGCCCAGATAGGTCGGCATTTTTAATTTTGTGTAAAAGAGTAAACAACTTCTAGCCTGTCTCTCATCTTTTCTTTAAAAGGTCATAGGTTTGGTTAGTACTTATCTCAAGGATTTGTGAGGAGAATATTATATATATATATATATATATGGGAAAGTTTCAAGTGCATCTATCCCTCACCATAGGGTGAGGGATATTTTTCTTTTTGCACATGAAGACAAGGAAGTGTACCTCACCTTATGTACTTGAAAATTTACTTTTGTATTTGAAAATCTCCATTTATGGAAGTGTCCCTCACTCTATGGTGAGGGATAGATGTACATGAATATTCTCATATATATATATATATATATATATATATATAAAAGATGGGCCAAGGTTGGAAGGGCCATTGATGAAATGAATATGATAATGAATATGATAATGGTCACTCGTTTTAAGCATGATGCATCATCCATGCAGCTATCATTATCAGTTATTGGTGCCGTTGACTTAGACAAGGACCCATGTGGTTGATATAATTATATAAAAGAAATGTTCCATTTGCTCACCATCTGACCCTTTCATTAGACCTTGCAATAGACCCCAAAAGCAAAGGCAAAAGCAAAAGCAAAAAAGGCAAAACACTAGCCAGCAACAGAAGTGAAGAAGTATCTTTTAGCGAAATAGAGAGATACAGTTTCATCCTATCAAAATCATACTTACTCCATGCCAATTAATTTTAGGACAAACCTTTCTCAAAATAGAAATGTGATACAAAAATCATTCCAAACAACTCTTTAGCTCTATTGAGATAGGGATGACAATGGCCAGGTTTAAATGATACCCCCCAAAACCAAAACGAAAAAAAATAATGATACTGCGAGCCTCAGTCCTGTACTAGGGTCGGGTTTGGTACTGGATAAATCTAATTTAGGTAGGTATGAATTTTAAGATTTTGACCTAAATTGGGTTTGGGGTGGGTCTTGTCACTTGTGTCTGTCCCGCACTACCCTTGTTTTTCTTTCATTTTTATATGAACCCAATAAATTTTATATATAACATGTCACTAGTACAAGTGTTATTGAGAATGATATTTTACTAAAGATTATGGGTTTAAATCTATTAAGGGTTGTAAGATTTTGAAACTGCATTTGGTATGCGAAGCCCTGAACCTATCATGGGTATGATATTTATAAACTTAATTGGAACTTCAATATATTTAATTTATTAGGAGAATTTTCTTCCACATGACGTTTGCACGGTGGGCGCCTTTAATTTTTGAGGTCCTCATTTTATGGTTGGAAATAATGTCCCTCTGAGAAAATTTTGCTAATTTATCAATCAAACTCAAACAAGAAAATATAAAGAGATCAACCCAAACCTTAATACCTCAGGACCAATTTAAATTATATAGGTTTTGGATTGGTCAATGATTGCCACTCTATTCGTAAAGTATAAACTAAGGTCTTTCTTTTTGCATATAATACATAGAATATTCGTGCCATATGTTGTTAAAACTGAATATCCGAGGTGAAAAAAAGTGAGATGGAAAATTAATATTCAACCGTCACCTTAGTAATTCAAATCCTAAGAAAGTCAGTCATCGACGTTACTACTTTATATTTTGAGATTATTAGCCAAAGATCCCTCATATAAGATTTGTAAGGCCTCCAGTCTAGGCAAATTCTTTTTAAGGGCTCTGGTCCACTCAGCTAGACTGTTTGCAGCCAGAGGTCCCTATATCCACACAGTTTCATTTTTCATGACTAATTTGCCCTTTCAACCGATTTAGACATAAAAATTTCAAATTTCAAATTTCAAATCTTATTCTCACTTCCGGCAATCCTGTGTGGTTCTTGAAAAAAGAGATCGTTTTCGATTGGGCCACACTGATCAAAGATTTCCCGTTATGGAGAGATCTTGAAGATGAGTTGCAGAGAAGATCCAAACTTAGTCTCGATTTTTCTATTGCAGAGACTGTTGAGTTCAGTTTCAGAATGGCAGAGCAGAATGTTGAGAGGATCCGGATTGTTTCGATTACCGGTCGGAAAGGTTGGAGACGATTTGGGGCTTGGCACTGATGACGAGGCTGTAGTCTTGGACGACAAGGAGGCTGTAGAGGGTTGCAAAGGCATTCTGGGCAAAGGTGGCAGTGGAGGGGTGGCGGAGGATGTGCGAGAGGGCATCGAGAGCCGGAGATGAGGAGTAGAGGAGGTGGATGGCGCCGGCCTCGGAGATGTAGGCGCGAGAGTCCGGATCGTGCTTGGAGAGGAGGCGGAGCTCGTAGAGGGCTTGGGTTCAGATCTGCTCAGAATCCGAGTTCAGACACTGTACCAGAGAGCGAGCCGTGCATCCTTCACTTCCATTTCCAACTGCTTTTTCTTAATTTTCAGATCTGATTGATAATCAAATTTCTGCTATGTATTTGGATTGGAAGTAGAGAAAGGTTTCTGGTATTCAAAGTTACTGTGGTTTTTTTCTTGGGTTTGGATGGGAATGAGTAAAAGGTAGGTGGTGGGTGGGTGAGAGGGAGGAAGTGATAAAAAAGAGGAGGTATTCAAATATATGAGTTTTTATGAAATTTATCTGAGTTTTTTGTGAAATTTATCTGAGTTTGTTTCTGTCAAAATTAATTGAGTTTTTTTATTTTTTGTCAAATTTATTTTAGTTTTGCTCAAATTTATCTGAGTTCTGAAACAAATTTCTCTGAGTTCTGGACAAATCTATCTGAGTTTTGGCTAATTTATCTGATTTCTGGAATAAATTTATCTGATTTCTGCAACAAATTTATCTGAGTTTTGAAATTTGAAAAATTGGTTTATCCCAGTTTTGGCAAATGTATTTGCGTTTTTTTAAATTTATTTACATTTTATAATTTTATTTACGTCTTTTGAAATTTATTTGCTTCTTTTGAAATTTATTTATATTTTTTTAAATTTATTTCCGTCTTTTGAAGTTTATTTGCATTTTTTGAAATAAATTTAACTAATGTGAAAAAAATACTTGAGTTTTTGGAAAATTTTTTAGAAATTTGAAAAATTGATTTATCTTGGTTTTGGCAAATGTGTTTGTGTTTTTTAATTTTATTTGCATCTTTTGAAATTAATTTGTGGATTTTTAAATTTATTTACATTTTTTGAAATTTATTTGGATCTTTTGAGATTTATTTGAGTCGTTTGAAATTTATTTACACTTTCTGAAATTTATTTTGATCTTTTTGAAACTTATTTGCAACTTTTTAAATTTATCTACGTTCTTTTTAAAATTTATTACTTTTTAAAAAAATTTTATTGCTTTTTATGAAATTATTGCATTTTTTAAAATTTATTTGCGTTGTTTTGAAATTTACTTGTGTGTTTTTATAATTTATTTGAAAATCTCATTAATGGGATTCCATTAATCGTGGGCAATTAAATGGTAGTTGGCCATTATTAATGGGATATTCCACCAATCATGGGATATGATTTAAAGAAAGGGCAAATTGGACATTTTAGGTATGGGAAAGTGTGTGAGGGGCCTTTTGCTGAATGACTTTTTTTTGTGGATTGTTTGCAACAAAGTCATACTTTGAGGGACCTGTCGCCGAATGCCCCTTATATTTTTCACCTTCACTTTATAACATTCACCTCTTTGCATCGCTAATGACATGGTTTTAGACCCTAAACTTTAATGCTGAAGCCTTTACTGTGCCAATTTATTGGTACATCATTAATATATCGATTTGTTTAAAAATATATATATAAAACAAAAGATAAATAAAAAAGTTTAAACCTTCATTTTTATTGATTTTAGAGAGTTTTAAATGTAAATATAGTAAAATAAATAAAACAGAAAGGTGATAACAATGAAGGTTTAATACGTTTATAAAGATTCAGACTAAACATAGAAAAATCAGTCTTTCTTTAAGGCCAAAGATTCCACAATGACATGAAAAATCCTCTATTCTTTTCCAAACACAAATCTTTTGTGTTCTCTATCCAAAGAAGAATTGAAATAATTCTTTTCAATTATATTAAAACATTTTTGTGCCTGTACAATAACAAAGTTCTGCAAACTGCAAAATAACAACATTCCACAAGAAGCAAGAAGCCATTGTAGTATGAGAAACTTGGACTAGGTACTTTTTGGCAGAGTTTTAAGTTCATGATTCTGTCATCACATGAGTCTCCATCTTTTTTATCTAAGAGAAATCACAATTTTTTTTTTTATTAAATCATCAATTTTACATCGAGACACAATTCCTATCAAAGTAACTTTTAAGGAAAAACTATACATTAACTTGAAGGAGTAGCTCAGTTGTCCTAGCACCATGGTTTGCACCAGGAGGTTGTAGGTTCGAAACTGTACTACCACACTGGGGCTATAGGGGAGTTTATCCGGCTTTCCTCAGCCCAAAGAATTGAAAACCCTCTGATAACCCTCCGATAAAAAAAAAAAAAAAAGAATAAATTATATATTAAAAAGATATTTATTTTGATTGATTCAGATTTAAAATCAAAAGAACAAAAATATACTTGCTTTTTATATTCGTCCAAATCAAAAGCCTGATACCATGTCATCCACTTCAGCTTTCAATATCCCAACTCACCGACTCACTACCTTATCCCAAGTCAAGACAGAAAGTTATGGTTTCTTCACTGTATGTTTGATGCTGACTCCCCATGTGGGCCCTTTCATCCCCAGCCACTACCTACTTTAGTTTGACTCCTGAGTCTTGCCACCCTTCACTCCACTTGCAGACTTAAAAAAAGGGAGAAATAAAGTTGTCCATATGTGGATCTGAAGAACCAATCAAAGCCTACCAATTGTTACCTAGCAACCCAAAAAGAGGTGGAGGGCCAACTACAAAGACAGGGCCTTTGAGGTGGAATGTGTGTTTCATGAAGCAATGGATGTTGAATAAACACCCATATGGGTGTTCATTTGTATGTGATTAAATGATCTGTAAAATGTTGATTCCAAGTCCCTAATTGGAAAAGGATACAAATTAGGTAAGGGCCTTTATATCCCCTCTTGTGATAGGAAGGTTCCCATGTGCATGTGGTTATCCTCATTGCCTTCTTCAAATGGATAAGATTCTTTTTCTAGCAGTAGCAACAGTTACAAAACTTGAAGAAGATTTTGTCTTGGCCTGCTAGTCAAATGGTAAGTTGGTTAGGGAGTATGTGTGGTTTTTATTACGGCTCACCATGTTTTAAAATTCTGTGGGTCCATATTTAGAACCTTCTGTTACGTTAAAAATAAAAAATTAAATATTTATTTTTATTTTTCACGTCTTTTCGTGATTGTAATGTTGGGGACGTGACAAAGTAGCTGGTCTGAGTCCTGATGGTTGCACCTTTTTTAAGTTGAGTTAGAGGCCATTTTTTATGATATGGGTACTCCTTTGAGGGAGGTTTGAGCACTGATTGATACACCCATTGCGTATTCTATTTGTGGAGTTAGAGAACATTTCTTTATGATATTGGTCAGAAAATCTAAATTCTATTAAAACTTGAAGGAGTAGAACTCCATTATTCCATTCTTTCTCCACATTTCTGTACTAGGTAGTAAATTGTCCTACTTTCTGTTTCCCAAACCCTTCCCATAAATACATATTCTTCCACCTGTTTCATATAAATGTTTGCCATAGTTAATGACATAGATAATTTCTTTTTCTACAATTGTCAACATAATATGTTCCTCATCAAATTAACAATCTTTCATGTTTGAATTGAAAGAAAAAAAAATTATGGGCACCATACATGCAACCAAAGGGTTTGTTTGATATGAAGAATTTGAGAAATTCATGTCTGAATAATTGCAAAATCTCTCAAAACTCTGCTAATTGAATTCCCCAAGTGCAAAAATTAAAAATAAGTTAAAAATCTAAATCTGGAGCATTTCAAAGGGTTCTTATGCCTTTTGAAAATCTAATAGTCAAACAAAAGCTCAAAGTTTAAGAAGATGTGATCTAATAGAATTCTAGACTTTCTTTCTTTCTTTCTTTTAATTGGGTTACTGCTGATGAGTCATATTTTAAATTAGAAGCCCCAGGGATATCATGTGTGCGATGATAAGGTGCGAACACCACTAAATTATATTAGAGCTTATTTCTTTACTAAATTCCTTACTAGAATTCTAGTGGTTGGGGTCATCATGTCCCCTTGACATTTTCAAATTTCTTATTTCTTAACAAGAATTATAGCACATGATAAGTCTTAATTGGCTCTTTAGGAATTCAGGAATTCCACACTTTTTTGTATTTTGGGGGAATTCCAAAACGCTAATGCCCTTAAGAGGATTTAAGAATTCCACCTTATTTAGAAATTCAAGAATAGCCAAAAAAATTCCTGAAATTCTAATAAATGAACAGGCCCTTTTTGGCGAATTTTAAATCTTCAACACGAATAATTTTAGAAAATCTCACTTACAAAAAGTACTGATCAATCCAATAAACAAAAATGAGAAGGTATTTGATGAAGAAGCTATGGTTCATCTTTTTTTGCTATTTAAAATCTTACTCAAAGTCTACTTGCCAATTGCATTGTCTACATGGACCAAGACTGACTTGTTGTTTTTTGGAGGTAGATGGAACAGATAAGAGGAATCATTTAATGCTCGACGCTGCTTTTACGTTATTCCCTTATCTTCTCATGGGAGTTTGAAACGTCCTTTCGAGTCCTTAAATGGGCGAGGATGAAGACAAAGAAACGAGCCCTTTATACCAACATCATGGTACTAATGGAAGCTTACCACCTCAGTGACATCAAACCTAACCATATCAATGGACACTAAATCCTTTCAACATTCACTTCATTTGGAGTGGTACTAAATGTTTTGGAGTCGTACTAAATGTTGGGTTATCCCTCATAAAACATAATATTTGAATTTAAATTATACTTAGGACATATTATTTTATCAGAACTTTTTATGGGAATTTGAGATGTTTGAGAATTTATAGGCGTGAAGATATGATGGCTTAGCCCCTAGCATTTGCAAATGTCATAATCTTCCACCTTAAGTTCGAAGCATAATTGTCGGTTCCTTTTTTGTTATCAATTCGATATAGCATGTAAGATGAAATATTTCGGTATTTCGAAAATTCGGCAAAACTTTTTGGAGAAATTTTTGGGATAATAAAAAACTAAATATATATATAATAAAAAATAAAAATAAAATCTAAATGATGCATGTTTTTTGATATGAATATTGAGAAAAAAAAAATTAGAAAAAGTGAAAATTGTGCTACAAACTGAAATGAACCGAAATGGACTGGAATTCAGACCTTTTTTTTTCTTTTTTCTGCCTCATTCCGTTTCAGGCGAAGAACAAGAATGAGAATTTTTGGCTATTCCAGCAGAAACTAAACGAAACGAAATTGACTACTACGGTCTGAAATGATCTTTGAAATTAACCGAAGTACTAATTTTATTGGCATTTGCAAATCCTCTTATCAAGAAGAGGATTTAGGAATTCCAAGCATGAGATAATTCTGGAGAATTTACAGGAAATTAATGTTTTGAGAATTTGTAAATTCTCCAAAAATTGTCCCCTATGTGAGAATCTTGAATCCTCCTCTCCGTTGGAGCATCTAGAAATGCCAAAAAAAACTTGGAACTTTGAGAAATGCAAGGGCTATTTCGGGCTTTTTAGGTGTCTGGAAATCATATATAATTATAACCAAAAAACACATTACATCCCAAAATCTTTAGGGACAAATATTACATATTGTCTTTGAATTTCCAACATCACAAAATTTCGGTTAAGAATTCTTCTTAAGAACAAGGCCCTTGAATGAAATTTGAGGCAGGTCATATAAAAAGGGTTCTTGTGAGAGGAGCATGTTTTAAAAGCTAGGCTTTTCCTTGAGTATCATGGATTATTGGTAACTTCTGTCTCGAGTCGAGATCCTCAATGGAGCCCATTATGAAAAATCTAATTGGTCAAGATAATTGTTCCTGCATACCTTTGTCAAATTTCAATTTAGTATGAGTTCAGCCCACTGTCGGGTTGATGGTGGGCCCAACTTCTATTTGAATAAAACTCTATAAAGACTCAAACAAAAGAGGAGCGATTATTTTGAGTGTTTTGGATTTTTCAAAATGGGTCCCACTAAAGAGCCTCATTAATTTTTTTCCTATAGTAAAAATGAAAAAAAAAAAAAAAAAAAAAAAAAAACATTGATGCAATGCGAATCACTTGAGGGACCACACAGAGCATTCAAATCTTGAAAGAGCATCTCCAGCATGTAAAGACTAAAGACCCAATTGAGACATTATATTCATTTTCTATACCTTTTCAAAATCTCAATGATTACACAAGGTGAAAGGAGAGAGAAATGCCAAGACAGAAAGCAAAAGACGAAAAAATAGAACAAGAAATATTAAAACGCAAAAGAGAGAATAAGGATGATGCCTCAGTCAAAAAGAGAAGAAAGAGAATGATGAGATATTTCCCTGCTAATAGATGATGGATTGCTGGCATCTTTTGTAACTGGGATCCCATCCCATGTGAAGACATGTTGGTGGGTTCCAGCCATAGTGAAGAACACCCCTAGATTTCCTAGAGATTCCTAGAGGAAATTATTTATATATATATATATATATATATATATACCCACCTCTTTCATTAACTTCCCTTGTTGGATTAATCCTCTTGTAAACCTGTTTTTCAATATGGGGGGATAAATATAAGCTTCTTTTATTTCACCAGCAATCCCAAAGTCAAGAGAGAATAAAGGGGAGAAAAGGAAATCTTATTTGGGAAGGGGTTATAATAGATTAAGACCTTGGGTGCGTGCCACTTTTTTCCCACTTGTGTAGGTTTTAGTTCCTCCATGTGCGGATTTCTTTACCACTTGAGCGGGCTGTTTTTTCATGTGTGTAGGGGCTCTCAATTGGTCCCAGCCCCCTTGGCAGGGTTAAAAAAAAAAAAAAAAAAAAAGGCCAGCGGTTCAAGTGTTCGTCTTTTGCTATGAAACAGGAAAATGGATTTTATACATGTGAAGGGTTCATGTGTAACCATTTTATAATGTTATGTTTGTGAAACAAATGATGGTTTTCTAAACCATCATTTTCACATGAGTATATGATTGCATCCAATAGTTTTAGATGTGTTTGGGCTTTTTTTGAAACTCCCTTTTCAAAAATTCCTCAAAAGCCATTTAGATTTATGATATGACACTGAATATCTTAATGCTTATCATTAATGTAAGAATATTGAAGAGCACACAAATTAAAGTGCAAAATTTAGATATATATATATATATATATATGTATATAGGTTGGGATTTTTTAGACTTTTCATAAATTTATCAAAATATATAAAGATTCAGGATATAAAACTAAATATCTTATAGATTCTTAGACCTATAAAAAAGATGAATGACTCGAATTACGAGTTTGGGACTCAAGTGCAAAAAAGAAAAAAAATGCGTTTAAAAGGATTTGATACCACAATATAAAACTAAATATCTTAGAGATTCTTAGACCTATAAAAAAGATGAATGGCCCGAATTACGAATTTGGGACTAAAGTGCAAAAAGGAAAAAAGATGCGTTCAAAAGGATTTGATACCACAACCTGTCCTGGGTAGAAGCCCCCTTTCCAACTATCCTATCAACTTATTCCTGTTAACATATGTAACCTTTTACCACCACCTTAAGTATGTAACTGGTTCATTGAAATAAAATTCAATCACACCCAATTTTCACCAATATTTTCAACTCTCATGTATGCACAAACAAATGATATCATGTGAATATTTTCATATATATATATATATATATATATATGAGTGCAAACAAACTGCCCCTGATTATGTGAACTAGATGAGGTTGATAGTTTGTAGAAAATCTTCTTTCTCCTTTAAGAGTGCTCAATTCTTCTACCCGACTTTCATATGGTTTTCTAATTAGTAGGAGCTTCATCAAAACCAATCAGAAGCTTCCACTTTGGTGGGTTAATTGAGATCCCCTAAACTTAAAATGTTAAATCAATATCAATTCCAATTAGTTAGAAAAAAATAATAATATAAGAAGCTCAAAACCCCACCCTTAGACCATTCACAAATTTTCTTCAAAAGTACTAAGTCATGTTTTGATGTACAAATGTTCCTTAAAGAGATTCTTTTTTCTTAGATTCACTTCTCCACTGACCCCCCTAGAGAGACCCATTTTCCTTATGAAAGCTCAGCAAAACACTTCTTAGTATCTTATTTCACTAGGTTATATTATATATATTCATCAAATCAAAGGGAAGACCATACATTTTTATAATTGAACTTCACCATTAGAGTAATTCTTTCTATACAAACCTGTCCATACACACTATTTGTATCTATCTATTAAGTCCAAGTTGTCATGAAAAAGAGCAGAACAATTGCAACTAGATATTTTTCTGCAGATATTTTCCTTCAAAAAGTGTTTCATGATCAAGTGTAAATCAAGTACTTCAGTAGACGAATCCACCCGTACTCAAGATATGTTTTTAAAGGAGTACAAGAAAAGGCCAAAAAGAAGAAAGTAGCACACAAAACACACGTGGGTAGATATTTCAGTAGTGTCATTCACTCAAACAACCAACCCCCATTCACCCAAGTGGGGTGGGAGTAGATTTCACATTTAATCTCATCTTTCCCTGTTCAAGAAGTGAAAGGAACCCTTGTGCAAGTATCATGTGAGAGGTTCTGTGAAATCCCAAATGGAGAGGAGATTGAAAGAGACTACTTTTTTTTTTTTTGGGAGTGTGGTTTTGGAAAGATCTGAGTATGGGTGGGGGTCATGTAGCTTTTATAGAGTATGGGAAGAAATATGAGAAGGTGGTTTTAAGATGGGAAAGAGGTGACAGCAAATTAGAGTGTTTTTTTTATTTAGCCAGTTGCCTTTTCTTAATATTTAGAATTAATCAAGTTCATTTCTTAGTTTTTACTTACCTACACAATCACCTGTGCTTCTGCCAAAAATATCGGTCAACTACTTGTTCGCGCTTAGGGCCATTTGTTTGCATTAGATTAGGATAGATATTGAATATACGAGAATTCATGCCATAAGTGGTTAAAAAGGAAGATTCAAGGTGAATATACAGAAAAGACCATCAAAATAACCTTTCCTTTAATAGAGAGGGAATGAAGGGCAGATTGGAAATAAATACCTAGGCACACCCTAGTAATTCAAATCCAAGGAAAGTCAAGGTCTCATCTGTATTGGTATGTTGTATCATTCACCTCTCACCTCATAACCATTTACACTTCACCATGAATTCCTATGTAAATTATTGCAAACAAGCAGGCCCTAAAACCTATTTTTCCATGTTGATGGGAACCTAGTTATTATTATTTTTTTAAAAGGATGAAAAATGCCATTCCCTTAGGTTGGTTTGTAGTAAACACATTGTTTGACCCTGGTTAACATAAAGATAAAATATGAAAATCTTATCTTGTTTATGAACTAATTAAAGTTACAATGTATCTTTGCTATAGTATAAGCGATCATTCTTTCTTTTCAAGGTTTCACTTCATCAAGGATAAACTGTGGAAGTTGATTGTACCTTAGGGCATTGTTGTCCCTTTTAGTGATTTTTATTTTTAGATACATACTTGAAAGAAATTCTATATTTATTTATATTTAATTATATGTCAATAGAAACCTTAGCCCTTGCCAGTTCAATGAACTGTCTCTGTCTGTTTGGCTTTTAAAGCATTGATAAATGATAAATCCAGAGTCTATAAGGATAGATAACCCTGGTTGGGACTATAATCTATGAGGGCTCTGGGCACACACACTATAAATTCACCAATGGGTCCATTTTTGAAACCGAAACCATTGAAAATTGTTGTCCCTCCTTGTTTAATCATAGAGGGAAAATCCTCATTCCAATCGAATTTGCACTTAACTCTTTGCAAAATTCGAAAATCATATGGTCATGCGAGGTACTTACATGTCTAAGATTCGTCCAAAATTCTAGCCATTAGATAAAGTTGGATGACTGTCAAATTTACATAATTAATCCAAGGGTCTACAAAACTTAGATGAGGATAAAAAAAAAAATGTTGGTAACTGCTAATTCAAGAGGGCAGTGGTGTGTGCATGTGGGGTTTGGGAATTGGGTCATAGTGCCCACTGCCATGGCCACTCGGTGCTTAGGAACTGTAGGATGGCCCTGAAAGTTTGTGTGTATTAATTTGGTCTTTGATACTATAATGATAACACATTCTTTTCATATTAACTTGAAAAATGATCTCTCTTCAATAGAAGATGACCTTGAACAGTTTCATCATATAGAACAAATACTTGGTTTGTATGATAAATTGCTTCTGGTGAATAAATTACAGTCTCAAGCATGTTCTTTGCATGTTAACTAGAAAAAACAAAGAAGTGCTTGAGACTTGACCGGCCTCCCAAAAAAAAATATATACTTCTTCTACATGCTCAAATGCAGCCTACCTACAGCAAAAATACATGCATCTGGCTGTTGAACACAAAAGAAAATGACCATGATGTGTGAGAGATTGTCGTGGTCGTCACAGCTATCAAGTCATGTTCACCATTGTCATCATCAACATTTATCCTCTCTACCACTGCACTGCCATCATTGGTTTCTTCCCATTTCATCATCTTCTTGTTTTGTTGGCCCATCCTCAGGGTTCTCCACAGTGGCAATCAAGATAGCTGTCTGTGACGTCGGGGAAGCTCCACCATCTGCTTCAGACGTGTCTGGGTCCGTGAAGAAATTCTTGCCGGAACGGCCTTTCAACTTGGACAATGTACTCTTGGATTGCTGGAGTATCGTGGCTGGTGGCGACTCCGTTGGGCTACTGCCTGGACTTCCACCTAGAGTCTTAGTAGCGGCACGAGGTGACTTCCCTGGCTTCTTCTTCACATTCAGATGCCATTTCTTAATGGCCTTAGATGTATGTTCGTCAAATATGGACTTCTTCATGTGTGATCCCATCTGAAAATTCCGCCATTCTTGTTATTTTATATAAACCTCAAAGTCATGTTTCATGGTGAAAAATGGTTAATCCACTCTGAATTTATCTCCAAGATAAAGACAGATTCTGAACGTACCGTGGGTTTTTTTTTAACACACCCACTTTTCTAAAAAAAAATTATTACCAAAATACCCATAAGTTCCATGCATATCTCATGTGCACGCGTGTGAAACGCCGTGCACATGTTATATGCACGGGGTTTCACAGCCGTGTACCTCTTTATTTGCCTGAAACTCCATGTACCTCACCAACGAGTGATACACGTGAAGAAAGAGGAGAAGATGGTCATCGGTGATGGTGGGGAAGAGAAAGGAGCTCGCCGGTGATTGGGCAATCGTCGGGGTTGAGTCGCAGTAGGTGGGAGAGGAAGAGAAGAGGAGAAGAGAATAGGAGAAGAGGAGAAGAAAACGCTTAGCTCACCGGAGGGAGAAGAGAGGAGAGCTCACCGGTGATGGTGGGGCAGAGAGGGGAGCTCGCCGGAGGGAGAGATGGTCGCCAGTGATGGGGCGGCCGTCAGGGTTTGGTCACAGCAAGTGGGAGGGGAAGAGAAGAGGGGAAGAGGAGAGTTGAGGAGAGAAGAGGAGAAGAGGGTGTTTTGGGTATTATTGGGAAAGTGGGTGTGCTCAGCAAAACATGTGGATGCAAATAGAATTTCCCTATGGTTTTACATTAAAAAGTAAAATTAAAGTCTCAATAGGATAAGATGAGAATACATTCTTCATTTCACTTGATTAATCCAAAGGTGTGTATCACTCCTGCTATATTGAAATTTGGTCCAATTTATGTACAGAGGGTGGTGTGTAATATGAGTGACATAGGGGGTTATACTGTCATTGGTATTGTACCGATGGCAAGCATAAAATCATTCTCCATGGGAGTTAGCACCTTGGCCGCAAAGTGTATGGGAGTTGCAAGTTCTTTGTAGGACTAAAGCTTGACTACTAATAAACTTCTGGGGGCTGTTTGGTTGCTTGGGATTTAGTTGCAATATTTGTGTACAATGCTGATGCGTTTCCACATCCTTAGATTATTGTTTACCAATGGCTTTTCTTATGAAACCACTGGATAGTTGTTAAGCATCATATTTGAGACTCAGTTGAATGAATGATAGATTCCAAGTAAAGGAAAGTAATGCTTTACGCTATATCTGGGGTCTGGATCTAGGTAAGAGAACATTTTTTCTAAAATTTATTTTGTAAGCCATTTGTTTTGTGCCCAAAGAGAGTCAAAATGTCACAAAAATGGTGTGGTTGGATGCTAATCTATATTTCTTTTCTCTATCAATGGCTAAAAAAATTGGGATTCTGGTATCAGTCAAAATTATGACCGATATCTCATGACATTCTTCAAGTATTTAATCAATTATTGATGTGGACGGCTGATCGAGATACAAGGTGGGCAGGATAGAGATGGAAGATGGGTTAGGGAAACCTTGAATATCTTGGCCTCACGCCAAACTCCCAATTGCAGGCAAGGAAAGCTTCCCATTGAGGACAGAAGAAGAGACTAACAAGTAACAACACTCAAAACTTTTTTTCATTAATCATCTAATCTCAAAGAGGCATTATAATGCTATAAATAGGAGAAAACTAAACTTATATCTTAATCCCAACCATCTAAACAATCTTATGGTTGAGGTAAAAAAATATCTCATCTTAAATAAATAAAAGACAAATCATGAAACATCGCTAAATAAAATAAAATATAAAATGGATGGGCTGGCCCACAGACTAGTCGACCCATGGGGCCCATGGGCCTGGGCTACATAAATTATCTATGGTCTATTTGTGATCTTCTCTACCACATTTGTTTTACAATAGTTCCATATCCTAGCAAATTTTGATTGCCATCACATCCCCAATGATTCAAACACACGACCCCCTCGTCTCTCATACTATGTTAATAACTAGAAACACCAAAAGCTAGAACTATTAGCGAACGACATAAGAATTTATATCAATAGTCACAACCACCAAAATTGGTAAAAGTTGTGTTTAGACTCGACTGAAACAATGGTTGTAACACTTTTCCACATTTTTCTAATTTGAGATTTAATTGTCACAGTGAGCGTGAGCTGGACTAGACCTTAAACTGGCTTGGAGTAAACCATCCTACTCTAGTGGTTCAACTTCCAGTCGTGTTAAAAAGATTGGGATAGAACAAGGAACAACTTAAGGAAAGCTTATGGAGTTAAAAAGAATATACCTGAGATACAAGTGCATAGAGCGGAAGCGTAATGTAGCTGCACAAAAATTGAACCCCAACTCTGCAAAACACAAACCAAAATGCGACCTTTGATAAGTAAGAGAATACCAAAGTCCTTTGATATATATACATCAAAACTTATCATGAAAACTCCTTGTTTTGTTGTGAAGTTTTTGAAGTTGAAAAGAAATTTCTTGAATGATCTGCAGGCCAGATATTGAAAGAATTGGAAAAAAAATTTGAAAAAGATTTAAAATAGAAAAATGGAATCTTCTTAAATTTAGCTATTATGTACGCGTTATATGCATGTACAGTATCAGAAATGTTCATCTGATAGGTCCTACTATGGATGGACTCATAATACTTAAAACAATCCTGGTTCCTCAACTGGAAAATATATATAGTTAGTCACTGAGGACTTGGTTGATTTTTTCTCATTTTGCCATTGATCCCCTTACTTTCCTCAGCATACTACAACCAAATGGCTGGGAACTTCAGATTTTACACCTACTCTGAGGCTGTGTAGCATCACCCCAGTTAGGGAACTTGAGCAGCAACCAAGTGATCAATCCCGTAATTTCATCCTCTAATATGAATAACTGCATCTATACTTAACAACCATGGCAATCTACCTCAAATGCAACTTTGGGCCCTGTTTGTTCGTATTAAAATACATAGGAACTGAATACATAGGGTGGTTAAAAATGAAGCTCAAAGTTGAATTTCCAAAAATGACTATTAAATATCATCTTCTTTTGATTCTATTTCTCTAAAAAGAAAATCTTATTTGATGTTCATTTTTGGAAATTCACCTTTAATCTTCATTTTTAACCACCCTATATATTCAATTCCTATGTATTCAAATGTAAACAAATAGGCCCGAGTTTTACTAGGGTTACAAAAAAGAGACTTGGAGAGCACTAATTATAGCATAATAGAAATCAACCAGAGTCTTATGCAGCTATTGGAATAGGTGATGGAGGAAAATTTCCACAAAATGGTCTCTATTAAGTTATCATGGAAGAAAGATGCTAGTGACATTAAGCTTACCCAAGGGCAACTCTCGCAATTATGAGCTCAAAATTTTCATGAAAACAAGACCTCAATCCAAACTCATACTGCCCAAAGAAAAAAAAGGAAAAGAAATTACTCAAGACTGGATAAAGAAACTGATATAATCATGATACCAGAAACAAAAGAGCAATGTGAAAAGGCCAATACAAAATAAACATTGTTACCCATATCCAGAAGAAATATATTATTTCGAACGCATTCTGCATAAAGATTTATGAATCAGCTTGTCAGATAATTTGAAGAGTACAACGTTAATGCAGCCAAATTCTCTCCCAGTTTCTGCTACTCAAGACAACAGTCATCAGTTTGGCTCACATGTACATTCAATGTTGACAGTCAGAGATTTTTTCCCATCTCTTCTTTCAACCATTTTGTCCCATACATGTGCGGTCCACATGATGTCTGGACACATCTACATACACATTGTAAGCCACCCAATAATGGCTAAGATCTCCAATAAATGTTCCACATGAGCATGTGTTTCCATGAGAAGGTGAGATCAACTTAAATGCATGCAAACCTCCAAATACAATTCTATCAAAAAGAAAAAGATTTGATACCTGAAACAGTGTGAAATGGATGAGATGTAGAATCAATTTAGGACGACCAAACCAAAAATGCTTGTCCCCAATTTGAACCAGAGGCATTCCTTGAACCACAGCATGCCTCTCTCGGATTTCAAGTGCCATCTCCATGATGATGCCCTGCAACTTCGTTCCAACAGCCAAGATTATCTGAAAACAAACAAAGGGTTATCCACTGGGTTAGAGTGTGGTAGTAATAACTAAAAATTCAATAATTAGGTGCCAAAAATCTCTTACAACTAAGGGAACTATGGATAGCCAGAACATTGCTTGCCATCCTGAAAGAAGTAAAATTTCCAGTTACAAAGAGACTGAAACATATTCTAGGAGAAATGATCACATTCAACCATTCCCCCAACAACAAAAAAAAAAGCTTCTCCTGTTAAATTCTAAAAAAAAAGTGACGTGTCAATCATTCTCATGGAATATTTTTGAATCTAATAGTAGATGCCTTGGATTATTCAAATGGTTGTATGTGATATTTTCTCTTATTTAAAGAGAAGATGTAGGTAATATTGACTCTGAATTTAATACTGTATTTGGGTAACTCACCATGTACATTAAGAAGCAAGAAGACCACTAGTGTAGCCCACAATACAGGACTGTTCAGAGATCAACGAAACCAAGTTAGAGGAATAAAGCAAGATATGGTAGCATCCAAACTCTAAAAAGCCAAAAACTAGCAGATGATGAATAAATATGAAAAAAACAGGAGCCTGTCAGAAGAGAGGGGAAAAGCACAATAGATAAGTGATCATATATGAAGAAACAAATGCATGTTTATAAGCACAGTTACAATGAAGTACCACCCCACAGTCCCAATCTGCCCTCACTTACCTACCCACCAAAAGAGATGAAAAACTGAAGTTATTCAATAAGAAGCTTAATCTCCTATTCAGTGTGGTAAAGCATACACATTGTGTTTTGACGTGATTACTTCGACGGAAAATTGCTATTTCATTTGTTTCTTAGGCCAGGTTGGCTAGGCACAAGGGTAATGAATTGACTAGGCTTGTCTTGATTGAAGCCAGTTGAAATGATTGGGCTGGACAGTTAAGAAGTTAATAAACTGGTTGGGCTGACCCCATTGACAACATTCATAAGCACATGCAAAGTAAGACCTTTTATATTGACAATCTGTAAGTGTTGATTTAGTTGAATTTCATATTGGTTGATCAATTTACAACCTGTAATTTCAAGTCGCTCAATCTGTAAAGTTACCATTGTGGCCAGTCATCCTCTGCCTTTCAAGCATAGGCTGTCTGGTGGTATGTTGGTGTTGTACCAATTGTAACGTGATATATGGGTAGTACTGTGTTGATCATTATGTTCTTCGGTCGCAGCATTATGGTTACAGATAAGATGCTTGCAAAACCAACGTACAAACTAGTTATTTGCAACATTCACAAGCATAATATAAGAGAAAAAATAAATCTATAGGTCGTCTTTATTGCCATTCAAGCAAGATCATGGAATAAAGGAATGAATTAAATCTCTGTAATAAACATGGTAACAACATTTATTATTTTATACCTGATTCCCACAATCACTTTGAAGTCATCCTCCAATGACCTTTTAATATATTTTTGGAAGTTAAATTTAGTCCCAGGTGATAAATGTACCTATAAGATGCAATACTCAGTAGATTATACATAATACCAAAGGGGTACTGTAAGCATTAAATTTGAATAAACTTACAGCGATAAATCCATGGCGCATGGCCAGGTAATCAGCTTTACCAACAGACCGGAAAAACTGGCGAAAGAAGGATAGCTGGAAGAGATGTGAGTTGAAGAACAATCAGATCAAATTGAAGATATGATCTGAAATTATGCATATCAGCACAATAACAAATCTTTGAATAACCCTGGAAATATCATCAATCATAGGTAGTTTTGGAGTATCAATATTTGTGAGCATGTGCAGTATCAATTAAAAGTGTTCCATTATTAGACATGATTTCATTTGCGAAAAAAAGAACTGCATGTGAGGCCTCCACCACCCTCTATGCCATGTCAGGCAAAGCATTTGATTGCACAACAGAGCAGCCTCTGAGATACAAGGGTCATGGGAATACTAAAGGGCATCCATAGATACATTAGTTAACAAGAAAACTCCATTATCTCATAAATTGACATGTTTGACATGCGATGGCATTTCCTGTAAAGGACACACAGGAACATCTATTGTAAAAGTTAATTTTAGACTAATTTTAGACTAAACTTGCTATGGTAAGATAATCACAAGAAAACATATGGAAGACAGTTAAAGAGCCGCATCACACATGCAATGTCAGTAAAATATAGCATGTTCAGATCCTTTTCGGTATGGGAAACTTATTGATGTTTTATTCTTACTATTAGCAATATGTATACACTATTGGCCCAAATGAAGTTCCTTTCTTTTGGAGCGTGATAGGTTGGTCAAGGTGAGTCAGCATCATCTGTTATAACCTTTTTCCAGCAATGCGGGATAGTACAAGTGCAACTAAATGATTCATACAAGGGGCCAATGCCAATGCTCACACAATGTTTTCTCATTAATTCATTGATGTGTGTCACTAGTTAGATGACACGTTATGTCAGGTTGAGTACAAATCAAATATCTGAATCTCATGTTTGAGGTCAATACTGAGACACATCTATGTTCTAATTACATGGTAGATATTTGGTGGTCTGTACACCAGACTTACCTATGAAAAGACTAGTGTAAGCAATATTAAAACAAGAAATCCACTTACAATATAAAATGAGAGCGGAATCTTTGTCCAGATACTTGTATGTATTCTCACAAAAGATGTCTCATGAGCAAATCTGAATCTTGAAGGATCTGCAGGCCACTATTAGGAAGGCATGTAAATGTAACAATAAAGGGGATTCAACTCATTTAAAAAAAAAAGACTAATTTGGAAAATCTTGCCGGAGATGATTATAGCATATCAATGAGGAAATATATAATCCTTGACCATATGCATAGTATCCTCATGCCCTGAGTTTGTACAAGCAATATTGTTGATAGACCCCATTGTGACTAGAACATACCTAGAAAATCATCTCAATTGGAAAATCCAATCAGTTCAATTCCTATAAAAAGAATCAGCTCAGAAACAAATACAACAATGGTTCACATGCAAAATAAAAATAGCAAACTAATAGAAAACTAGGATTTTATACTTTTGAGTTATTGCTGAACAAAGTCTATCCACCCTGGGTGACTGTCATATCAATAGTTTGGATTACACCACATTGTACAAATTCAACCTCCATGATTCCCAGCAAGCACAATTATTTGAAAGCAATACAAATACCATTCGTTGTATCATATTCAGAGGATGCAGTCTCCGTTTCCCACTCCTTCCATCCGCGAATCTGCAATGAGGGACCTTTTGTAACAAACGGCATTGTATTTTCACCATACCAGATGCAACTAATTCACTTTTTTCAGAGAAAACCATCAAATATTCTAAATTTATTACCTACCTTTAATCTTCCAAGTGTCATTGTTAACGCACTGTACAATACATGAAAAACTGCTAAGAAGAATATGAAGATGTGCAATTGATGTAACGCATTTGTGGAAACAAGTGGCACCTTTCCCTGTCAATAGGAATGCATCAGTAACCACAAGAATAAGAACGAATTAAGACACGGTTGATTTTATATCAAATAAAACAAATGGCATCAAAAGTTAAAAGCTTATCTGCAGAAACTTGACCATCTATAGACGAATCAAGTAAATTAACTGAAAATGACCGAAAGGAAATTCAGAATATTTATACTTTGGATGTCAAAGATCGCATGGAAGATGACAACTTTGTGTGCATTGACAAAATATAGGAAGACATGAATCCCAAAACAGTTTCAGAAATCCACTAAATGTATACAGAAGGCGGTACTGCTTAGTTTTTTTTTTCCTTGCTGCATGTGTATTTTTGGCAAGCAAAACAAGGTGTACCAGAGGAGGGAATTGTTTGTGGGAATTCTCTTGTGGTGGAACAAAAGAGAAGTTTGTGGATTAGATAATTACCAACAATCAGACTTATTGGATGTTGCTACCATAAATTCAAAAGCGGTAATAAAAAATTGTTCATTGGTTTCTATGCTAAACATCCATTGCATCCCATTCTTCCTTAATAGTGGATGGATAAGAATGCTATTTTTTCTTGATCTTTAGTCTTCAAACCACTTTTTTTTGGATCTCTGAAGAGATCACACACCTCTCTTTTATATGGTCAGCGGGTCCCACCGGCATACCATGTGTCCCCTCTTGCCATAGTTGCCTATTTGTTCGCACAGTCATCCAACTGCATAGGACTTTAAATATGTATGTATCAAGCTGAAATGTGCACTCAGATGCTAACATATCTCAGATTTCATTCCACATCTAACAAAGAAGAACTGGTTGCACCTGCTGCCTGGTCATGTAACAATCTGAAATGCTAAAATGTGTACATTTCTCTTTTCACAATAGTGTGGAATTTACATTTGGTCAGCACATCCGTGTCAATAAATTGTAGAGGCCATGTAAAATTTAGATGAATTCTGCTTTCTGAATGGTATCGGTTATTCAGTTGTCCATCAATTAATAAATGTAGTGATCAATCTGAACCAACCAGCTAAAATACTAATGATAAAAGTTTTGTTTGACAATTTTTTGAAATATTTCTCTGACCTCTCAGCTGTCCAAAAAGCGCAAACACTCAATGGATCATATAATTATGAAATAGTCCTCATCCAGGAGATGTTCCACTAGTTAGACAATGAAAACCATTACCAAAATGTAACAACAATCATAGGCTCATAGTATTAGTTCCATTTACTAAACAGCACTAAACTAGCATAGGATGTTGGGTCATGCATAAACCTAAAATACAAGAGCGGGGATTTGTGAGAGAATTGTGTAGGAAAATGTAGGAAGGAGATGCAAGAAGAAGAGGATGACATCACTATTTCATTAATCAATTTACTTATATTTATTGAGTTCTAAGAAGAATGAGACTGTCACACAGTTGGAAGGTGCTCAGTGTTGCAACTGTAAACATAAAGGTCAGCTCGACCTTAATGGGTCAGCCCTCAACCCATGAATTGGGCCAGCCTACAAATCTACAGATTGTATGAGTTGTAATTAGATCTTAGTTACCTTAACAGTACCTGTAATCATGTAATTAGATCCTCTAATCTAGGAGTTGTAATTAGATCTTAGTTACCTTAACAGTACCTATAATCATGTAATTAGATCCTCTAATCTAGGCAATGCTGTGTTATATAAGGATCCTTCGTCAATACAAAGATATGAAATTCTCTTGCAATTCTTCTCTCTTCTTGTATGCTTCTGAGTAGTTCTGGATATTATTTACATGGTATCAGAGCCCATCGATCTGTTCATTCAGGCATAAGAGGAGCCCTGCTCTACTGACAGAAGAATACTGTATTCGGCTGTGAGAAGCTCTGCACTACTGTGATCAAAGGTGGCCCATCTGTTGATGATCATTCTGCATCAGAGAAATCCCCCCATTCTGGTCGTCCATTTATCCTAGGAATTCTACACATTTTTCCCAGATTTTATGCTCATCTGAGGTAGGCCATTTGATCTGATTTGTACCTGTCATCTTTGTGCAATTAGTTTTCATCAAGTCCGTTCAGATTTCTTGTTTCTCAAGCTTTCACCTTAATTCCAGTTAGAGGTGTTTCAGATTTTTGAGGCAAAGATCACTGTGTGATCTGATCATCCAATTGATCATCCAGTGGGGCCCACAGATCAGATCTGTGCCCAGATTCAAGGTCGCCTGGACCATTTTTTTTTATTTTGTCATGTCTGCTTGCACACTGAAACTGAGATCCTTCATTTGATCACTCAGTAGGGCCCATAGCACTCATCTGTGCTCAATTTCTAGTGATCTGGATCTATTTATTGGAATTTTTTAAAGATCTGTTTCATTATTGTGACTGGATTTCAACTCTGACTTAGCTTTGGGGCTGGATATTTCACATATTTTCAATCTGTGAGCTTTTGTCTTGCTGCAATGTCTGCTGATCGGACTGTTTCGGGTATTAGCATCAAACTTGATGGCACAAACTATCCATATTGGTCCCATCTCATGCAAAATTTCCTAAAAGGTCAAAAACTATGGAAATATGTTGCTCAACAGATCCCTACACCAGATAGTAAGGCTGATACTTTTGAGGAATGGGAAGCTTCCGTCGGAAAAATTAATTCTTGGATTGCCAATTCAGTCGACCCATCTATTGGGAATCAATTAGCTAAATTCAATTATCCTAAGGCTGCTTGGAATTATTTAGCCAGATTGTATACTCAGTCTACTGCTACTCACCGGTATTAGTTAGAATGGGAAATCAAAACTGCAGCCCAAGGAACTGACTCCATTCATGATTTCTTCATCAAAATGACTGCCTTATGGGATCAACTGGCTCTAATGGAACCCACTTTTAAAACAACTGATGATGCTCACACCTTTGAAGTCTATAGGCAGCAGACTCGCCTGGTTCAATTTCTTATGGCCCTCCGCCCTGATTTTGAACATGTTTGTGGTCAGTATTACATAGGTCACCACTGCCTTTCGTTGATGCAGCACTCTCGGAACTTCTGGCTTAAGAACAAACTCAGCTTTCTCTTACAAAGAAGAAACATGTGGAACCCACACATGTCCTGTCAGCAAATGTTAGTACCCCGCAGCATGATCGCTCTTTTCTATCTGGTACCAATGACTTTTGCAATTATTGTAAGAAGAAAGGACACTGGAAACGGGACTGCCCAACCAGACCTCAAAGGCCAAACAATAAAACCAAACACTCTGGTCAACAGCCCCATCGTGGTCCCATGCAATCTTATCCACAGCGACCCTATGCGGCCAATGTTACTGAAGATGATACTTTTGTGCCTCCACAAATGGATCTTGCATCTCAGATTCAAGCTATGGTTGATGAGCGCATGCAACAGTTATTTCTGGCTTCCTCCACTGGTTCTACTTCTCAGATGGCCACTACCCCCTCAGCCTCTGGTTCTGCCATGACCATTTCTGGTCCGTCAGGTACTTTTGATACTACATGGATTTTTGTTTCTGGTGCATCCTATCATATGACAAATGACGTTTCCAAATTTCATAATTGTTATACCCCTGCTAGCTCTCTCACCATACATACAGCTGATGCCACTCCTCTACCAGTCTCCCTTATTGGCTCTGTTTCAAATAAGTTGATCTCTCTCACTAATGTTTTGTGTGTTCCTCACCTGTCTATCAACTTAATCTCTGTTAGTCAATTTACTTCTTCTGGATTTCTTGTCTCATTTTCTTCTACTGGTTGTTCTGTGCAGGATCCGCGCACCGGGAGACAGATTGGGACCGGCCTTAGGTCAGGAGGACTTTACTATCTCCACTCGTTGCATCTTCCATTCTCCAGCATATCCCCTGCCGCACTTGTTTCCTCTCCATCACCCTTTGCACTTTGGCACTCTCGTCTAGGCCATTTAGCTTTAAATAAAATGAAGTTTTTATTTACTAGTGGTGTATTTGGAAACATTTCTGTATCAGACTTTTCTACTTGTTTTGGTTGCCAATTCGGTAAACAACATGCCCTTCCTTATAATAAAAGCACTTCTTTTACTAATGCTCCTTTCGCTTTGGTGCATTCTAATGTCTGGGGACCTGCCTCTCAGCCAACGAAAGGTGGTTCCAATTATTATGTGTTGTTTATTGATGATTTCACTAGATATACATGGTTGTATTTAATGAAACACCGTTCTGAGTTATACACTATCTACACTGCTTTCTCCACCATGGTTTCCACTCAATTTGACAAGAGGATTAAAATATTTAGATCTGACTCTGGGGGAGAATACATGTCCCATAAATTTCGTTCTTACCTGACCAGTCAAGGGACTCTAGCTCAATTATCCTGTCCTGCCACACCACAGCAAAATGGTGTCGCAGAACGGAAACATAGACATATCCTAGAGACTGCTAGATCCTTGATTTATTCCTCCCATGTTCCCCTGCAATTCTGGGGGGAAGCAGTCCTGACTGCAATCTATCTGATTAACAGAACACCATCCTCTTTTTTATCTGGCACATCTCCCTATGAAAAATTGTTCACTTCTAAACCTGACTTGTCCTATCTCAAAGTTTTTGGCTGCACATGTTTTGTTCTATTGCATGATAACGAGAGAACGAAACTTTCCCCCAAATCCACTGTCTGTGTCTTCTTAGGGTATGGCATCGAACAAAAAGGCTATCGATGCTATGATCCTAAGACTAATAGGTTACGGGTCTCTCGTAATGTCACCTTCTTGGAACATATACCTTTCTATACATTACCTACACAATCCCCTTCTCTTGCACAACCTACAGTATACCCTCTTGATCCCTTTCCAGACCTGTTTCCCTCCGATATCTCTTCTCCTCCACCTCTACAGGTATATCATCGTCGGCCCAAACTTCCGTCTGTTCCTTCGGAATCTCCAGCCCCACCTTCTACTTCTGACCATGGGCCTATCTCCTCTGCTCCAGATGTGCAGGATCCTCCTGAAAATCGAAGGTACCCATTGCGCACCAGAATTCCTCCATCCCGGTTTGGCTTTGTTTGTACTGATCATTTTTCTCCATCGTATAAGTCCTTCTTTGCAGCAATTCATACTTTGGCAGAACCACAATCCTATAAGGAGGCCATTACTCATCCCAGCTAGAGATCTGCCATTGCTGAAGAACTTGCAGCTCTATAGAAAACTCACACATGGGACCTTGTTCCTCTTCCCTCCGGGACACGGGCTATCGGCTGCAAATGGATTTTTAAGATCAAAACCAAATCTGATGGTTCTGTTGATCGTTATAAAGCTCGCTTAGTTGCAAAAGGCTACACACAAGAATATGGAGTAGATTATGAGGAGACCTTTGCTCCAGTTGCTAAGATGATGACTGTCCGTACTTTTGTCTCTGTTGCCGCTGTTAGACATTGGCTCCTCTACCAGCTTGATGTCAAGAATGCATTCTTGAATGGATTCCTTCACGAAGAAATCTATATGCATCCTCCTCCAGGTGTTGTGAGGCCTCCTCATTCAGTGTGTCGTCTCAAACGCGCTTTATATGGACTCAAACAAGCCCCTCGTGCTTGGTTTGAACGGTTTAGCACCAGCATTATCAATTTTGGTTTCTCTCAGAGTGCTCATGACTCCGCTCTCTTCACTCGCTACTCGCGATCTGGATGTGTTTTTTTGTTACTCTATGTCGATGATATGATTATCACTGGCAATGATGCTTCTGGTATCCTATCCTTGAAGCGTTTTCTTCATCGACAGTTTGAGATGAAAGATTTGGGACATCTGCGGTATTTTCTGGGCATTGAGGTTGCCTACTCTACCCAAGGATATCTTTTGTCCCAAACGAAATACTGCAATGAAGTTCTCCAACGAGCTGGACTCACAGATCTTAAGCCTGTATCTACTCCAATTGAACATAATCTGAAGCTTCGAACTACAGATGGAGATCTACTTTCTGATCCAACTTGTTATCGTGAGGTGGTCGGCAACTTGGTTTATCTTACCATTACCAGACCAGATATTGCCTATGCAGTACATGTGGTAAGCCAATTTGTTGCGCAACTCACTCATATTCATTGGGCTGCTGTACTTCGCATACTGAGATACTTACAAGGCAGTTCCAATCGCGCCCTCCTTCTCTCCTCTAGTCAGAATCTTACTCTGCATGGCTATTTAGATTCCGACTGGGCAGGAGATGTCAATGATCGCCGCTCCACAACAGGCTTCTCCATTTTTCTTGGCTCCTCTCTCATCTTTTGGAAGAGCAAGAAACAGGAGGTTGTCTCACGGTCATCCACTGAAGCTGAATATCGTGCTATATCTCACATTACTACTGAAATTATTTGGATTCGCTGGTTACTTCGAGATTTAGGAGTTCTAGTTCCTAAATCTACCCCTCTCTTTACGGACAGTGAAAGTGCACGGAAACTGGCAACAAATGATGTCTTCCATGAACGATCTAAACATCTTGAAGTAGACTGTCATTTCATTCGTCAACATGTTCGGAGTGGTACTATAAAGCTTTTTCAGATTTCATCAGCTGCTCAAGTAGCAGATTTTTTCACCAAAAGCCACTCCACATCTCGTTTTTCGGAGCTAGTTTCCAAGCTCTCGATGGTCACATTCTCCCATCCAAAGCTTGAGAGAGGGTGTAAACATAAAGGTCAGCTCGACCTTAATGGGTCAGCCCTCAACCCATGAATTGGGTCAGCCCACAAATCTACAAATTGTATGAGTTGTAATTAGATCTTAGTTACCTTAACAGTACCTGTAATCATGTAATTAGATCCTCTAATCTAGGCAATACTGTGTTATATAAGGATCCTTCGTCAATACAAAGATATGAAATTCTCTTGCAATACTTCTCTCTTCTTGTATGCTTCTGAGTAGTTTTGGATATTATTTACAGCAACCACAAGGTTGTGGGTTCGAATCATGTTACCATTGATAAAAAGAATGTTCTAAGAACAATAAGACTGTCAATTGATTTTACTGCAATGAATTTGTACAGGTTCCTTCTTAGTTTATTACAACCCCTTATGATGCTTTTCTTTAAAGAAAAAAAAAAACTATATATGTGTTGTGCGTGTGCGCGTGCGCGTGTGTGAGTGTGTGTCCAGCCCGTTTGATATTCATTGTTCTGTCGTTTACTAACAACTCTAGCTTTTGGTGTTTATGGTTATTAACATGGTATTATACTCAATGGTCATGTGTTCAAATCCTTGGGGTCGTGTTTCTATTCACGTATGGTCATTTGGCGGGTATTTGTCCACGTGCAGATCCCCACACGTGAGGGAGGCTGTCAGGACCCTTTGATATACATTGTTACGTCGTTCACTAACAGCTCAAGCTTTTGGTGTTTTTGGTTATTAACAATTATATATATATATATATATGTATATATAAAGAATTGGTAGCTAAAGACTCTGAGTTTTGACCTAATTCATGGATCCCTCTAGTTTGTTCCTTCTCTAATACCATTTGTAGTTCACATAGGAGTCAGATATTTATTAAATGGAACCATTTGGTTGTATGAAATTGTAAAGCTTGAAATATGTAATATGGCTAGAGCTTAAAAAACAAAACACAGTGCTCCTCAACATAGTGAGTTCTTCTATGTTGTATGAACAATATGCTCCAAAAGGATGTTAAGAAATTGAGCAAATCCATGGCAGATGTTGCCTTCAGCCAGACAATTAGGATGCTAAGCAACCCTTGTGCATAATATCAGATATAAGGAAACATAATATATTATGACCTATCAGAGAAGAGGAATAGAATATAATATCATCAACACCAGATGTGTATAGTGCCCTTGATCCTTAAGGATGCACAATAGGTCTCATGGTTTGGGTGTCCAGACTGTTGATGAGTCCGATAGTGAATAGAGCATGCCCCAAACATCTCCTAGTGAAAGGAATCACAACCCTCACATTATTAACCAGAAAATATATGTCAATTGAAGTGTATTTACCATTTCAACTGAAGTCCCCAACAACTACTAACAGCAAAATGAACTGAGAAAAACATGAACCTGCGAACTACGATCTGGATCACAGAACTACAGGTCACATATGTACAAAATCTTGGCCCAATGCTTCTATGCGCGCGCGTGTGCACACACACACATATATATGTTTTATTAAATAAAATCCATAAATAATCATGCTTGTGAAGAACATTTGGTACCCACAACCACAGTTCTGATAATAAAGCTTGAAAGAAAAATCCAAACTCCACCTTTCATCAAGCAACTCATTCAATTAATAAGAATGATATAGCAACATAAATGTTGACTTACTTCTTTGCAATGAACAGCTACATGACCAGATAAAACTCTACGGTGCACACTCAAGTTTGTGAAGTAATCATCCCATAACAACCTTCGATGATGATTTTCCTCTGCAGATGGATGATCATCCTTTGCAGGTGGGGTAATCTCCCCATGCTCTTCATTTTCTTTTCTCAAGGCACATGGAAGCATTGTCTCAGAGAGTTTTTCTGAAATACAGATTCCAGCAATGTAGCTCTGCCCGAATGTCAGAAGCAATGAAATGAAACCGAGAATCATCAACTCTGCGTTAATATACCCAGTGAGAAAAAAAAGGGTCAGTATCTAAGACTGATTAAAATTATAAAAAAAAACATTCGTCAACATCAAATCAGATGAACTCACAAGAGGCATTGTAGTTACATGATTTTTAATTCGTGGCGAGAATTCAAAACAGATGGGCTTGAAGAGCGATAATTTGGCAGGCTAACTGTCGATATTCAATGGCAATCCCAAGAAGGGATTGCTTGAACTCTTGCAGTTAAATGTGAAAAGTTTGTTATTATTTCTTTCTTTATTTTATTGTAACTATTTGCAAGCCAAGATAAATACACTTATCTGGTGGATAATTTTTGAAACACTGTCCATAAATGACAGAACCCACCAACAGTGTGGATAATAGTTTTATTAAACATGACTTTGGAGCTCAGAGTGGCTACGGCCAAAACTGTTAAGTTGGAGGCAATTTATCTTTCCAAACCATTATATCAGCCTATTGCAGCCACATATTATCTGAAATGATATAAACATAATTTTTTTTATTTTTTTTTATTTTTATGAAAAGTCATTGGAAATCATCATTATTAATGATTCTTAGGTGTTTCAGATAGACAGGACTGTATGGTGGTGGAGAAAGCAGAATCTTAATGGCATTTAGGTTTCAGACAGATACCATTGAGAATTTGTTGTCAGTCGTGCCGAGGAACGGTGAATAACAGAAAAAAAGTAGGATATATGCATAGTTTTTAATCCATTATCAAGGACATAGAAAGGCAGGACTTTAGTTGTAGTCTTGAACTGGGTGACAAGCTAAGTTCTTTGGCGAAGCAAAGTGTAAGAAATTTTCTAGTCTTTTTTTTTTATTGGTAATGATAAACTTCATGAAAGAAGAAAAATTTATAAATAAAAGATTGTTTTTGTTATCATTTCAAGCTGTTAGTGAATAACGAGTAAGGTCAAGCCTCACAATGTTTAGCTACCAATTCTTCTTATATATATAAATATATATAATTGTTAATGATCAGTAACACCAAAAGCTCAAGCTATTAGTGAATGGCATAACAATTCATATCAGCAAAATTAGCTTCATCATTCATCAACATCAGTGAAGTCTCATTCCATCTATTTTTGGTTGAGTATCTGGGGTTGTGTCATCTGTCATTCTGCAATCTTACATATCAGGTTGACGCAACCCAAGGCTTTAATGGCCCTCCTTTAATCGTTTCTTCAAAGTATAACATTTCATATCTTCATATTGTGGTTGTTTTCATTGTTTTATGTACACATACAAACCATCTCAAGTGGCATTCCCTAGCCACCCATTTATTTCCTCTTATGCACATCCCTATTCAAAAGTCGCTTTCCTTCTTTCAATATTATTCAACACATTCATGATTCAACTTAGCTTATGAATCTTGCCCATATTTACTGTCTTCATGTCATTTCTTTGTGCAGCATTGTGGTCCGTATAACAATGCAGAGGCTCACTACAAGATGGTCTCACGGTCTTTCCATTTATGAAATTGTAGAAGGCAACTTCTCCCTAAAGTTACTTTCAATGCCCACCAGATGAAATCTAATCTTGTAAACATCAAGGGAGAAATGCTTTGAAGTTTAGATGTAATCCTGGGAGGTTAAAAGTATTTAGTGTAGAGATTGTGTGATTAGCTGTATAATAATGTAATTCGTCCAAAATCAATTCATCTGCTAATAAAATCCATATATAGAAGAGACCCTAGACAGTGAAAAATCACTTAATTTAACCCAATTCCTTATATCTTCTCGATTGTGTTTGAAACAAAATTAATCATCTGATTTTGTCAAAACTACCATTTTATAGAAGTATCCCTTTGATCACAATGGAGCTCAATAACTGTACAAAATCTCACTGGCTTGTCTCAAGTTTGCCCACACCACATGATCATGTTTAATCACATTAGAGTTGGCCAAGAGATTTAAATATGCAATGCACTTGGTTGGATATGCAAGGCTGTCAGCACAAGGGAACTTAAGTGTCAATGTAGTGTCCCTTAGGTGCATGACTTCTTGACTATGTTTTGGTGTTCATTTGGCTTATGATAGTTTTTCCCGTAAGGTGGTAAACCTTGATCCATCAACATTAAGAATAGCAACAGATTTCTTGATTGAAAGACAGATCGCCAGTTAAGCGATTCTAGACTTAACTAAGAAGAGCTCAGGAAACTTCAAATTGTGCTATTAACATACTTCCCATTCCACTCCTTCCATTCATGTCTGTATTCCTGTTACCCAAAAGAATGCACATTTTCCAAAAATGGAAAACACTTTCATATCTCATAATGATCAACAAAATCTCATAAAACTTGTGATTATTGTTAATGAATAGCAAACAAACCAATATCAACATAGCAGAAAAGGTCTAATTTCTACTCTAAATGACATTTTTATTGGTAAAATGGCTCAAACCTGAAAATTACATTCTAGTCTACTCTAAGGGCACATTTTGTGAGAACAGTTTCTGCAAAAAAGGGTTTTGCCTTTCCACAGTCGTCCCTTTTCAACAGTTTGGTGCAGCATATTTTCCTCGACGAGAAGTAGCAAAAGAAAATGATTTTCCGTGATATCATGGAAAACCATTTCCTATGGGGAAGATAGGAAGGCTTTTCCATTCTGTAGAAAAGTTGAAGTCCACGGAATGCCCTTTCTACGGATGTTAAATGTTCTCTAAATGACTTTCTAGTTTGTAAAAATGCACAAGTACAAAAATTTAGGGCCTATTTCCCTACGTTATATTGAATTTCTAGGAATTAGTAATAGGGGGGCTTCTAAAAATGACTATTGAAGATGTGAGGGGTTAAAGGTAATAACTTTCCTAGTTCTTACTGCGGGTCCAACCCATATAAAGAGGGATGGTGGCATTAGATAGGTTGACAGCTAATGTAAAACTTTTGTCACAATCCAAACATGAATTCCGAGAAGAACCAAAATTCATGTAACCGAGCCCAACATAGTTGGGACAAGGCTTTGATGATGATGATGTAGAGGGGACCTCCTTCTATTAGGATTTGAATTACTAGTGTGATGGCTGGGCAGTCATTTCCTACCATAGCGGTACACTGTTTGATGGCCATCTGTGGATCTTCACCTCTACTCTTCAATTTAGCCCCCTTTAATAAGAAGGGATTGCATCAAATTCCTAGGAATTCAATACCAAGAAAACAAACATGTCCTCAATAAAAACTAAGCTAAATCTAGTTTTACTTAAGATAAGTAATAAAAAAAATCCAAGTTCAGTCTTACCAGCTTTAACCTTCTCAAGAGCTTCATAGAGAGCCCTCTTGTTTTTTTCATTAAACCACTGAAATTAAAAAAAAAAAAAAAATTAAATAGAATCCAAAACCAAGAAATTTGTGTTAAAAATCTGAAATAAAAAGTATGTCAAACATAGATCCTTCTAAAACAAAGGGAAGGGCCATCATCAATAATATACACATGTTAATGCAAATAATATTAATAAGCAAAATTGAAAAACCACATAGAGTAAGCCACATCTCAAAAAATGGGATGGATGCTTTTCTCTGCAAATCAATACCAATAGCATTTCATGTAAGAGGTGATATTAATCAGATAAGGGACCTCCCCTCCACAGTAACAATTGGGAATCGATCCCTAATTGTAGTGTTGATGGTGAGGGACTTGGGTACGGTATGTGTGTGTGGGTGTGTGAGTCTTTACCAGAGTAAAATAAGTGATGTGGATTTAAATAAATTATTTTTCTGCTACAATATCCACTACCAGCAAGGTACATCCAAATGCATCTACTCCCTAAGCAACAATTGAACTCAATAACAGGTGAGCAACAGTCCAAAATCAGAAGCATTTCCTCTTCTAAAACTTAAAAAAAAGAAGTGAAACGATAAAATAAGAAAAAAAAAACTAATGCAAAACACTTTGTTGATGGAGAAATCATGAAAACAACAACAGAAAATCTAACAACACAACCAGCCGAAACATTTTTAAAATACAAACCCCGCAATTCTAGCTTAGAAAACCCGCATAAAGGCGAACAAAGAAATCCCAAAGCCTATTTATATGCATTACCCCAAAAATTTTAACTAATTCGGAATAAAAAAAATCTCAAACCAGAAAAATGGGCCAACTACACCTAGTTGTTTCTGTAAGCAACTAAGCATGCCCTCCCAATAGAGGAGAAAGGAGGTATGGGGATTCAAGACTTGTCGTGCTTCTCTGATAACCTTAAGAATTTCCCCACCTAACACACAAGAGAAAGAAAAGAAAAGAAAAGCATATTCATCCTGTAAAGAAATAAAATTGCATTTTTTTCTCAATGTGTCAAACTGAACCAGAATCAATCAAAAGAAAACCTCACATCAAATCAAGATACAAAAACTATAGAGCAATTATACAGAAGATCATAATTCAATCATTTTCCCATTACCTAACCAATGTAACAAAACATGATTCATCCAGAAACAAAAGTTAATCACATCCACACACATGCACACGGCATGCATACCCACAAATATGAAAAATTTAGTCAATATCTCTTCCATTTCCACACCAATCACTCAAACCCAATAAGAATTTTATGTAAATTCCATTCCCTGACCAATGAAATCGAACCCAATAACAAATTTATGTATCAAATCTCAAATACTCCCCCATTACATCACCAATTAAAACAACCCAACTCAGACAAAATCCATAAATTTCCCAAACCCATAGTTTTTTTCATTCAAATCTCCATATACAAAAAAAATAAAAAAAAAAAAAAAATAAAATAAAAAAAAAAAAAAAAAAAGAAGAAGAAGAAGAAGAAGAAGAAAAGAAAACTTGCAACCCCAAATCCAATTACCACCTTGACAATGAAACAAAACCAATAAATAAATAAATGAAAGAAAGAAAACCCACCATTTTTTGCCAAGTCTCCAACAAAAGAAATGAAAAGAAAATGAAAATAAAAATAAAAATACACATCTAAATCTTTGGTAATAATGAAAATAGATCATTACCTCTCCAATCCTATGAAGGATCTTCTCCAATCCTATGGAGATCACAATAATGATAGCAACAACAGCTGCAACAGCCCATGTGGGTGTCTCATCAAGCTCTTTTGGATGAGCTTGAACAGCTCCAACACCACCTCCTCCTCCTCCTCCACCCATGAGTTACAACCCAATACAACTGCAAGAAGGAAGAAAAAAAAAAAAAAAAAACCAAACAAACAACAGTATATTTTGGACCAATATCTACAGATATTTCTGGTCTCTTATGGTGAAATGGTGAGTGATTGGAGAATTCAGGAGATTGAGAGCTCTTGGGGAAAAAAAAGAACAGGGAAGACAGAAGGTCATATGGTTTTCTTCTTCATCATCTTTCCTCAAAAGGCAGTTTGGGACACAGCGGTTTTGGCGGTTACGTACACGCGGGAGAACGGTGGAGCTAGAATGTAGTTCTTGTTACGTATATGCCCTTCATTTTTCATAAAATATCAAAACTAACCCTCTGCCGTTTAGCCAGTGCTAAGTTTATGTGGATCGCTTAGATCCCAATTGGCGATTTGTGGTTTGTGGAGGTTTTGATCTGGTGGGATGAGCTTGTGGTGTGCAAGGATGTTCACCAATGAATTTTTTTATAAAATATCAATCATAGATCATCCTAATCTATGACGCTCAAATTTAATGATTTTAAAATGCATCGTTCTATTAACTTTGATCTAAAGAGAGTTAACTAATCCTAAAGAGTTGGATGAGTGGTTACGACAACGGTTCCTCCTTCTTTCGGAGCTACAGGTTTTGGTATCGACCCCGCTTCCCCCCTCTTCAGGAACCAACCAAAGGTTGAGTCCACTTGTGCTACCACCTGGGCTTCTCTTTGGGCCCAAAGAGATTAGTCCAGTCTAAATGGTTGGAAACCTCCATCAGCCAAAAATAAAAAATAAAATCTACAGAGAGTTAACATTGGATCAGTGTAAAATTTAGGCTTGTGACACTTTAGAGGTAATGTTTTATTAGCTAACCATTCATATTAAAATCTTTAGGCATTAGTAGAGGCAACAAAAATACTTTTCAATTACTTTACAATCCAGAAATTATAACAAAAAAGCAAAGAGACTGAGATTTTAAAAGTCATTTTAGGCTTTTTGGGTGGTTGATATTTTAGAATTCTATATAAACATGACGTTTGCAAAATGCTAAAGGATTAGCCATCACATCAAAGAACAGACCCGCATTGAGAGATCTGACACATGGTTGGTTTTGACCCACATTGCGGATCAACTTGTGGAAATCCTGATCTAAGTAACCTGCTAGTGTACTTCTCTATTTTGTCCATGTGGTGACCATGTTTTAGTGATCTGATGGACATTACTGTGATTGAGGGTCATTCAAAAAGTTCCTTTGTTGGATTGCACAAAGATCTTTTCATGGGCCAATTGTGAATCTTCAATCTTAATTACTCCCTTTTGTTAATATTAGGACTTAATTAGAGTGATTTTTATCATTGGATTGAATCTTTCTATGTTTAAATGATCATAATATCTTTACATTTGAGGACCTTGAATCCAATCCTAATGATTTTTAGCTAAATTTTCCTTTGCATCCTATCCTCACCATATTATTTTTGTTCCAAATGGGCATTCGCAGAGGACCACACTAGTGCATACTATATGAGAACTCACATGGGAAATTCTAGTTTGATCATCTACTTGACTGTAGCCATTGATTTTAGAAGTGTGATTAACTGAAGAGATTTTGGCATGTACAAACAGAAAATAAGATATCCTTCAAATGTAGCTACGTTGATCGCGAATTCAATAGAATCAATAAAAATTGCAATATGATGTGATGGCTTAACCCTTAATATTTGTAAACGCCATGTTTCTTCATCATAATTTTAATATTTCAACTATCTAAAAGGTCTTAAATGACCTTTGGAACTCATAGAATTTTAGTCCTTTTATTTTTTTGGTGGAATTTCTGGATGCTCAAGTAGGAGGGAGGATTCAAGAATTGCACTCTGTTTGAGAATTCAAAATTTCTCCAACATTTGGAATTCTTTAATCCTCTTGAGTATTTTTATGTCCAAAAATTCTTGTAAAAAGAAAAGAGGTTGGAATTTTAGGAATTTCAAATTTCATTGGAGACTTTTTAGGTGGTTAAAATTTTAAAATTCTGCTAAAGAAACATGACAATTGCAAAGCCATCACATCATGTCTAAGAATTCCCGACATAGCATTTGCATTTTTAGAAGCTTCTATTTACCAATATTTTACTTTTTAGGTTTAAATAGAAACTGACATGACTCCTCAAGTTGACTCTTTGAGTTGCAGAGTCAGCATCACTTCTTGGCTTGCCGAGATCAGCTCTAGCTGCGAGTTAGCAAGGTATCCTAACCAAATACAAGAAAGCTTACGGATCTACCCATTTAATCAAAATTGGGTCCATGCTCCATACTCCATAGACACTTTTCAGGTCCTTGATATATCATTTTGATGTTGATTGTTCATTTCATCGCTTTAGATTGGAGAATAAAAAATATCTAATGAATCATTGAATTGTTTTATACTAAAAAGATGTAGAGATGTTACACTGCAAAAGCAGCAATTTATCAATATCCATTCTAAAAGAAAAAAAAAAAGAAAAAGATTGCTCCTAAAAATTTATATGAAACTCTACAACTCAAATCCTCTGATCCAGATAAAACCCTTGTATAATTCTTTTAGTAGAAGAACTTTCGTTTCTGCATGAACAATGCAATGGAAAAGCTATTGAAGGGCCAAATTGACTTTCAAAAATGAGCTAGGGGAAACACATATATTGTGTATGGAAACAAAATCCAAATCTAGTTAATCACTAATCCATTAAATTGAAAGTTTTGAACCCAATCCCCCTGCTATCAATCATGAACAATAGGAAATCATTCTGTCACTTAAAAATGAGAAAGTTTTTTTTTCTCCTTCTGAAATTCCTTTCCAGTTTACAAGATCTAAAAAAAAAAAAAAAGAAAAAGAACTAATGACCTGGTCCTAAAGACTGAACAAAAGAGAAGTCAGTGTTCTCTTCATCTCTATCTCTAGGCAATGGTTGTTGTCTTCTTGGCTCTTGGACATGCTGCGCGGGTGCGGCCATTGCAGGGTACTCCATCTCAGACAATTCATCTGATTGGTATGATCTTGGAGAATTCGGGACGCTTTCGATGTCAGCTGAATGAGATTTGTACTTGTGGAGCAAATGGATGGGAGATGACCCTTGGCTGGGGGTAACCTCCCCACTCATGTTTCCAGAAGCGATTTCGCCGCCTTCCTTCCTTTGTTTGCTCCTTTCTTTTGCTACTTTCTGCCATTTCTTAAGCGCTTTCGCTGTTTGTTCTTCGAAGATCGCCTTTTTCATGTGAGATCCCATCTGAAACATAGGCAACAATTCATGTTAAGTAGTGCAAATTGACAAAAAAAATGAAGTTGTCTATCAAAAAAAAAAAAAAAAAAAAACATGTTAAATCTCATTAATTTCATTCACCTGTGTAACCAATGCATAAAGAGGGAAGGTAATGTAACTGCACAAGAATTGAAGGGCTACACCCATTACAACCCGCGTCACAATGGCTGGTAAGTTTTCATGGAAGCATGATGTCAATCCGTACTCATACTGTATTTGAAAGAACAGGGAATCAGTTGAGAGTTGTTCATAATATATGAGAAATTGAAATGGTCTAGTTTGTGTTATATATATACATATATAATTTGAACTTAACCTTACAGTATTTTAGTTAACAAGAGAAGAAAAGATTAATATGGTTAGTATACTTACCCATACCCACAAGAAGAATGCCATCTGGAATGCGTTCTGGATGACAAATGAAAAAGCATTTGTGTTAGCTTGAAAAATATTACTGCACACATTAGATTGTAACCTGAATCACAAGTGATTTTTTTTTTTTTTTTTTTGGTACCATCAAGGTGGCTTGACCTTTGAGAGACCTGACTATCACAGGAATGAATCTTAGCACATGCTAGGAAGAAGACCACATGCGCATGGAGGGGACAACATTGCCTCCACATGCATAGGAGAAAACCCAATGATTGATCTCTAGGCAATTGGGTGAGAATGAGACTCCCAACCACTAAGCTATCCCTTGATTATGAAATCACGAGTGATTAGGTGATTCATATTGAAAAATGGCAGTCACATTTTGTGGGCCTCATTGTAATGAATGGTCATTGGAGAACTTCAAAATAGGACATCTAGCCACCCAATCTATGCCCTTTTTCAGATGTGAGGTGAAGACTGGAGGCTAAAACATGGAGATATCATCCGATCCTTTGAAATAAACGATGCCGGCCAGGGATAAATGGACATTGCTTTTAGGAGTATAGTGGCAAGGCTGTAACTATTTGAGGTGCCATTAGTTCTAGTGGCGCTCCAGTGGTGTTTCATGGAACCTTTTCTCTCAGAGTTCTCGTTTGAATATTTTCTACTATCAGTAAGATCTACACCAACAGCCCCTTTTTAACAGCCGGCATGCCCTTCTACTCATTGTCAGGTTATGTATTTTGTGATGACCAATTTTTCGAAAATCACTTGTTAAGCTACTTTTAAGTTACCTGAAACAATGTAAAATGTATCAAAAAAAGGATCCAGTGGGGGCGATTGAACCAAAAGAACTTATTGCTTGGCTCGACCACTGGTACTCCTTTAACGACAGCCGTTCGATCTTGAATTTGCTCAGCCATGTCCATGATGATGACTTCGAGCTTCATGCCAACAAGGAGAAGTATCTGCAAAAGGTAGCATCACATCATAATTCTGAAAAATGAGTTGTTTGTTAGACGTTTAGATTGCACAACAAGTGGTCATGGAATGTGTCTTACTACAAGTGGCACAAAAGAGATCCATAGTAGTGTATGCCATCCTGAAACAGAAGGAACATGAAGATGAGAGAGAGAGAGAGAGAGAGAGAGAGAGATGGACATGCATAGTGATGGAAAGGAAGGATATAGGAATTGCATACCATAGACATTGAGAAGCAAGAAGACGACGGCAAAAACCCACAAGGGGATGCTGCCAGGAAGAATTTCTACTATTAGAAGAATACAAAAAGTGTATGATGGTTTTGTTTTCATATTATGTTAGGCAGCAGATACATTTCGATGAAAATACAGATAACCAAACACAACATTCATCAATGCCTCACCAGTCACAAATCACAACTGAAGTGGAACACCACCATCATCATAAAAGCCTTGTCCCAACTATATTGGGGTCGTCTACATAAATTATGTTTCTCCATTCCAATCTAACTTAAGCCAAAGAGGTGGATCATGTTCCAAAAAAAACTATTGATAAGAGATCTTTAAACTCCAAATTGTACATTTGAAGTGTCCAAATGTGGAAAGATGTTATGCATAGTTGAGATCATAAGGGCCCGTTTGACATCTTTCTCTTGTTGTTTCCAATTGTGTGCTTGGATCAGGTTGTGCTGAGATCGAGTTGTGCCGAAACTATTCTTTGCGGAACTTGTTCGGCAACATTATATTAAATTAATCTACTAAGAACATGCTATACGGAACTTGTTTGGTAACATTATATAAGTTTTGTTTTGAGGAGTGGACATATGAATCACAATGTGAGATCCACTTTTTATTGTTTACGGCACTCTATTATTATCATACATAAGACCACTTGTAGAGATTACAATGTGGTACCCACCCTTTAAAAACTAGAATATGGGTCTCACATTCATATGATTTATAATGTGGGTCCTCCCTTTGTGATGGTGACCACCCACATTTATGAATGACAAGGTGAAGCCACATTTTTTGTGATTGTGGATATAGGACCCACCTTTAGAAATTACAATGTGCCTTTAGAAATTATAATATGCAGGCATTGCATTCATGTGATTTATAATGTGAGCCCACCTTGATAGGATTAAAAATGTGGTGCCATCTTTTTTGTTAATTATGAACACGGGACCCACCTCTTTAAAAATTTACAATGTGGTACCCACCTTTAGACATCCAAACATGGGGCCACATTCATAGGATTCACAATATGGGCCCACATTCATAGGAATTACAATGTGGCACCGCCTTTTGTGATCGTGACCATATGAGCCATCTTTAATAATTCTAAAGTGGGGCCACCTTTTTGTGATTGTGGACACGTGACCCACCTTTAGAAATTAGAACATGAAGCCCACCTTTATAAATTAGAAGACAAGGCCCATATTCAAAGGATTTATTATGTGGTTCCACCATTATAATTTTATAATATGGGCCCACCTTTGGGAATTATAAAGTGGGACCACCTTCTTTGAGATTGTGAACATGGGGCATACCTTTAGGATAAGTGAGATGATTTGGAGTCTTTAAATGATATTCTTTAAAAGGCAAGAGATAAGGAAACCAATTGTGTATAGAGTTTTTTTTAAATAAAGTTTTTTCGTTCCAACTTTCTTATGCCAGCTGGTTAAGATTTTGATATTCCTTCTCTTGAGATCAAAATTCACAGTGATTTATACATAACATATATGTTTTCAACAACATTATCTCGTGGAAATATGGGAACATCCGAATGGCATGAATGATGCCAAACACACCCATATGATCTAAATTGGCATGATGCCAAAGAGGTGGATCATGTTCCAAAAAACTTTTGATAAGAAATCTTTAAACTCCATATTGTACATTTGAAGTGTCCAAATGTGGAAAGATGTTATGCATAGTTGAGATCATAAATTGCCATGATTTTCACACATGGCCCACCACAGTTGGATTTGGGACCTACTTACTATATGAACGATCAGGATCATTATAGATAGTAGGAGCCAAGGGTGAGTTGTGAAGATCAAATTAGGGACTTCATATATTGCTTAAGTGCACAGTTGAATCAATGTCTGGCAGGCTCACTGTTGGTTATCCATAACAATGAGTATGATGTGATCCAATCCAAGAGTCATGACCAACTTGTGCCCATAATGAGTAGAAATGTGGGGTCAGCAAGCTGTACATTCCTTGATGCAGAAGAACCCATGCTCTGTTTTATTGTGGTGTGACCCGTATATATTATCAATCACGAGGTATGTACTAATGCAGTCCCTCTTGGATGATTCAAGTGTTGCTGGAGAAATCCTAGTGGTTATGTTTTGATCAATGAAGTAAGGCATATTCATTTTCTTGTTCAAGCAAATCCCCCACCCACAGAGAGAGAGAGAGAGAGAGAGAGAGAGAGAGAGACCTGATACCGACAACCACCTTGAAATCATCTTCCAAGGATCTCTTAATATACTTATGGAAGTCAAATTTGCTGTTTGGAGCCAAGTGAGCCTGCACAGTTTCATTTGTTTATTACACAAACTAGAAAGAATGGCGAAAAATCCAATGAAGTCCTTTTCTTACATTTATGAAACCATGGCGCATGGTCAGGTAGTCCACCCTTGAGACTGACCCAAAGAACTGTCTAAAAAATGCCACCTACACAAGATTAAGGAAAGAAAAAAAGAAGAAGAAGAAGTAAACAGTGTTACACCCAATGGATTATATCTATGTATGCAAGATAATGATCATGATCACTCAAAGAGTTGCCTATCAATTGGACCATCTGGACTTCAATGAAATCATGTGCAAGTCTTGATGGATAGTGTGTGGGCTGCACAATGTGGGGTGCACATTATCAATGATCAAAATGCATCATCAACTGAAATCAGGTCAGACTTGGATCCGAGGAAGAACAATGGTGTTTCCAGCATTGGATTGGGATCAGCCTAGTCCTAAGACATATCACAAGTCTCATGCATGTTCATGAAAATAAACCACTTGATTGCATAAATAAATTGAAGAAATGCATCTTACAATCCATCTAAGACCAGGTGTTCTGGTGACACCGGCATGCCTCCTTACAAATGAAGTTTGGTGAGTAAACCTAAATCTTGCAGGATCTACAAACAAAACCCTAGAGTCAGTTCCACTTAATTACCACAGAAGAAAGCATAACATAACATTAACGTGCATGTCAACAATGTAATAGAGCAATGGCAACACTATATGAGAAGATAGATGAGTTGGATGGGTCGGGTCGGGTATTGACTCAAGTCCAAGCCAGAACTGGTCCTGACCTTAGTGAAACCCAAACATCCACCAACCCGGGTTGGACCCTTTATTGTAAATTCTCTACCCGAGTGCAATTCAGGTCGACTCAGTTGACTTGGGCCTGGTCAGATACCTAAAAGTTTTGGTTTTTAATACTGTATAAACTTTGTATATAGTACTGGCATATCTAGAATGTATTTATACCTGATATATGGATGAGATCTGTTTGAAAATGGCCCTCTCCTTATATGGAGTCCATTTGATGCTTGGCAACCAAGAATAGGTGGATGGATTGATTTGGGTGTGGAGGGTTCATTATCAATCCAATCAAGTGATCCTACCCCTAATTAATTAAGACCTCAGAGTGAAATGGCTCAATATATATTGCGAATTTCTTGGGATTGAGTTCAATGATGAAAAACAGTTGGATCAGTGTTAAGTTCGGATCAATTATAATTCATTGTGGTAGGTTTGTATGAAGAGATCGGATTGATCACAGAAGCGCCTTCTATGTCAGTGTTATGGATAATTTTTCTAATATAAATATGTTTACATATAAGTTTGGTAACGTAGTCTAGTTCATGTTCTGAAGCCCAAACCCAAACTCGACCTAAATTTCACATGGGTATTAAAATTCAGGCCCTAGTCCAACAATAACCAAAACAAGCCTAACCCAATCTTCAGTTTTCCTCAAGTTGGGTCATGCAGGGTCAGGTTTGGCACAACCCAAATTGTACCCCTTATCATCAACCATAGACAGCTCTGGCTGTTGAAGTTTTAGAGCTGCTATTTGTGTTTAGTGTTGCTAATATCCTTTTTAATGTGAATCAAAACCACTTGGAACATATTTTCTGAGAATAGTTGGAGATTACCATTAGTAAACTGGTATTCTAAGGAAGCTGTCTCTGACTCCCATGATTTCCACCTCTTCATCTATGGATATCAACAGTAGAACAATAAATGCATCAGACATGGCATTGATCTGATTAATGGGGTTTTGCTACTGTAATAGTACCTTATTCTAATTGTTAATTCAAGTGGGTTTTAAGAAGTTTCCATGCATTTTACTTACTTTTGCTCGTCCCAAGGCCATGGTGATGACACTATAGAGTACATGAAAGACAGCGAGCACAAAAATAAATATATGGAGTTGGTGCACTCCGGATTGTGAAATCAGTGACACTTTGTTCTGCATAATCAAATACATTTAGAGAAAATACAATAAAAGAGGAAATTCCCCTTCAATTAGAAGAATAAGATGACAATTAGAAGTATAATTTTACAGAGTCAAAATACAAGGCAACAGATAATAGCAAGAAGATGATGTACCCAAAATTGGTAAAATTGGAAATATTGTGTAATAGGAAATCCATGGGTGGCTCCAATGGGAAAGAAGTTGAATAAAAAGAGACATATTTGAGATGGTTTCGAGGGTTGTATCAAGTAACACCTATACAAAGTATTATAGTGTTATAAGGAATTAAATGGAAAAGATCAATAAGAACTTGAAATGGAGTAGTAAAACATAACATGTTAAATTGAGGAGTAACATTAAACATGAGTTTATAATCAATGGTGAGTAAGAAAATGAAACTCACCAAGCCAACCTCAAAAAAATGTTTTATTATTTCAATGATGATGATGATTGATATAGACACAGACATGTGAATGTCACTTTTATTTGAGTGATAATGGAGGCAGTCGGAAATCACAATCTAATCATTCCGCCCAAACTCTATGATAAAACATGATATCACCGTGCGGAGAAAATTACTTCAATTCAACTATGAATATCACTTTTTTTTTCCTTCCATTTAATGCAAACGAGCTCTCAAAAAAAGCTGCAATTTACAAGGGTGTGTTCTAATCCAAAACTAAATAAACAAACATCCAAAAAGGGTGTGCTCTAATCCTAACTTTTGCCTTTATAAGGCATCAGTCATTCTATCACTTGTTTATAATCATTTTTTGCTCAACTGAATGAGCTAGATTTTGAGTTCTTGAACCAAAAAGAAGAGAAGAAGCACTAGAAAATGGTGTATGTTTCTTACACCACGTGAGGAGCAATAGTCGCCGCCACCGGCAGGAGCAGCCAATGCTCGTCGCCAGACCAAGTCCTCATCACTGTACCACAACAATTTTCGTCGATTTTTGTTACCCGAATCAGGATTATAGTTGCCATAGTTCTTCATGCATGGTAGCATGGTGTCTCCTGCTTTGGCAGGTATACATATCTTGGCTATGTACTTCTGCCCAACAGTCAGAAGTAGAGAAATGAAGCCCAGCAGCATCAGCTCTGCATGTCAAACAAGTATAAGCCAACCAAAACAAATAAATTAAGAGTGGAGGGGCATTTTGCAATTGGCAATAGAATAATTTGGTTATTTTTAATTAAAATTCTACATATTTTTGAAAAAAAAAAAAGAGAATATATTAAATTAAGAGTGGAGGGACATTTTGCAATTGGCAATAGAATAATTTGGTTATTTTTAATTATATAAGATTCTAAATATTTTTGAAAAAAAAAAGAATTTTTGATCTTGCTAAGGTTGTTATGATGAGGAGTTCATCTTATGGTAGGATTGTCTACTGTTCAAATTGTATTGTGAATGATTTTGACCCCCTTATGATGTTGTCCACTTTAGAGGATTTAAAGGCCTGGTCACATTTATAACCAAGGTTAGGACTAGTATTTTCCGACGTGAGACTTATACATCACTGCATACTCACTTCTTTAGTGTTTTTCAAGTCCTCTCTCTAGGCGGATGTTCGCCCAACCCAACCTTGTTTTCCATGGCTCGGATGTGGCTTTGTTTTTCATAGCCAACTCTGCGAGCTAGGATTGTCCAATCATGGATTTTACACCCTATTTCTGCAAATTGTGCTTTTATGGGTTAGGCTTGGGCCTAGGTGAACCTCGACCCAGCCTGAATCATTTCAGACTCTAGGCCCGAGTCTGGCCCATCTACATCTACAATCCAATTCCTAGTAAGATCTGATGAATTAACAAACCAGGTCCTACCCATCGATGCCATGTGACACCTTTTCCTTTCTTTAATTCTTCTTAATGGCAGAAAGGGGGCACCAAAATGTGGCATGTCAAGCATGGCTGGGCAGGACAACCCGAGCCCATCGTGAATGAGGCTGTATGTTGTAAGCTCGTGAGCCCAATTAGGCGTGTTTCTGGCCCAATAGCCAAAAAGGCTGGTCCTTAGTTCAAGAGATTTTTTAAAAAAAATGTTTAAATTGGAGAAAACCAATAGAGGGCCCAAACACTTCATAATGATAGCAAAGGGCCTCCGGCAATTATATATTGATATTTTTACCCTCATTCTACAAAACCAAAAAATATCGGGTTCTTCCATGATATTTTGGATTGCTGTTTTTCTCTTAAATCTAGAACCCCTTTTCTATTTAGTTTTTCTGCCTCTTCTCCCTTTCAATCTATCTTGCAAATGGAGGCTAATATGATGGATGTGTTTTTTGACTTTTTCTATGGGTGCTAGTATGATAGAAGAGATTTTTATATGATTCTAATCACCAAAATAAACAATATGAATGTTATAAGCATGTATGTGCACATGACTGCATGTGTTTTTATTTCTTGATTGAATTTTCTTCTTTATTCACATAGGTATTTTAATATTCATAGCTTGTTCTATTGACCTAACAAAAAACCTGCCCCCATGCATTGATGGGACCTGTGATTATGTGAACGGTCAAAAGACTATACTTCACTATCATACTAGCACCCAAGATCAACAATCTCATGCTCTCCTCTTTTAAAATCCCCACCATCCCCAAAAGTCTACCATTTAAAACAACCTCACATCTGATCTACAATATGCCTGGGGTAGGAAAAGAAGTCATACCATTTTAGGGAGGAGTAGGAGCAAAAGAAAGTGAAGTGGAGATGAACAGGGGTTTAAAGTTTAAATGAAAAAAACAAAAAAAAGCGCACTCCATAATATCATGAAATAATTTAATATTATGTGAAATTATGAAAAAGTATAAATGTCAAAAAATAATAAGGTAAAAAGTTGGCGAAAGGCCTTTTGTCGACATTATGAAGGATTTGGGGCCCCCGTTCATTTTTCTTGAATTTAAGGGATTTTCTTTCCTAAAAATCTATGGCCTTATTATATTTGCCCATTCTAACCCAAAACTCATAGCACAAAGTGATCATGAATTTTTGCAAATGAACATGACCCCCATCATTTATGGTTCTTGGGATTGGTCTGGGCTTGAATATTAGACCTCATAACTTATTGGACTTTAATTGGACAAGCTGGAGGCTGGCTTGACGTGACCCATGCCCACCCTAGTCCCAGAAAGCGATATTCATTCCATTTTATTGAAAGATGACAAACGAAGGAACCATTTCAGTTCTACCCCCACAAGAAAATAAAAAAAGAAAAAATAGGACCTGAATGAAGCATCAAGCATTACACACAAATATGAGAGAGAGAGAGAGAGAGAGAGATACCTGCTTTAATTTTCTCCAATGCTTCAAGCATAGCTTTCCTGTTCTTTTTCTGGAACCACTGTTTGACATTTTGAGAATCACAATGAGGGCAGTTTAAAGGAAGGTAGTATTAATTAACTCAAAATGAGTTGTTTTACCAAAAACCAAAAAAAAAAAAAAAAGAACTCAAGCTGGTTTGACTCGGCCATTGACATAACTCAGTATGGATGAAGCTTAGCTGATGAAAACCCAGTTGTTTCACCAAAACTAAATTCATTGAAACAAAACTAGGATTGACTCAGTCATGTTTCCACTAGAGTTTTTGCTCACCTCTTGAATGATCATGCAAAAATTTACGTACCAAGACAACCACTTTATTTAACGGCTAAAAATGAAGGGTGAAAATAATCAGATGGTCCCACTGTTTTTTTTTTTTTTTTCACACACAGTTCATTCATTGACATTCTCATCTTCTATCTCTCACCATCAGCGTGCATCTAAGTGTAGACTCATGTAAATTGTGACTTGCTTGCGTATATGTGCATATAAAAAACATATTTTCTGATATTTTGAATTTTTTGAAGTTACTTGACCGAAACCCAACCTTGAGTCTTGACCAAGTCGATTTAACCCAACCCAAACTCGTTTAGAACCCCGAGTACTAAATTTTGTGGCCAATTTGAATGAGCAGCATCCATTTATTGCAATCTTGAAGTTGTGCGTTAGTATTTCAACCGATCTATCTTTCGACCCAACCGATCGACTCGGTTGGACTCAGCCATGGACCAACAAATCAAGTTTCAGGTCTTGTAAACTCACATGAAATGAAAGAAGAAAACTTAAAGCGCATGGACATGTTACCTTTCCAAGAGAATGAATCCCATGTTCCATGACAACAGAGATGATAATAATGGTAGCACACACAGCTGCCACCGCCCACGTCGGAGTCTCCTTCAACGTGCGCTCACCGGCTGCAGCAACCGCCATGGCTACAGATGGAGCACACCCTGAAAACTGGCACTAATGAAATGATCTAATGTAAACAAAGATCAAGAACTCTCTCTCTCTCTCTCTCTCTCTCTCTCTCTCTCTCTCTCTCTCTCTCTCTCTCTCTCTCTCTCTCTCTCTGTGTGTGTGTGTGTGTGCAAATTTACTATCTGTATGAAACTCAATAAGAGAACTAGGCAAGATGGAAGAAGAGATGAGCATCCAAACAGGTAGTAAAAAAAAAAAAAAACTAAAACATGACGCGCTTTTGGTCCAAGACACTGCTATTTTGTCGATGCTGAGTGTTTGCTAGTACTGCGTTTGCCTCAGTCGCTTGAGGGTGTCCATAGGTGATATCGTTTTATTCTTTTGGTTATAAAATTACATCAAAATGTTGAATATAAAATTTTGCCGGCCATACAAAACCAAAGAGGAATGATTCCTACCGCCCCCTACTCATAATTGTCGGACATTATCCAGGAAATAGTCCTTACTCGTGAGAATCGGAAAACCTCCGGGCCGGAGGCCGAAGGTTTGAAGGCTAGGTTGGCGAGGATGCCTTGGGTCATAAAAATAAACAAATAATTATTTGACTTGTCATGGTTAGGATATGTGATACCAAACCAACACATGGCAAGTAAGGTTAGGACGGGTTCTATAGGAGGTTATCTCGCGAACTACGGATTTTATTTTATCATGATTTTATATTGGTTCTTATGTGATATTTATATTAATTTTTTTTAAACTGGTTCTTATGTAATTTTAATTGATTCTTATATTATTTTTATATAAATAAACAATGTATGATTCTTATAGGATTTGTTTTGCAATGGCTTGTCTACACAATCATTGTACATGTGGATTTATTGGAGCATATTTGTGGGTTTGTTTGAGCTTTGCATAATTCTTATGTGATTCTTACATCGCGTTTCATAATAGCATGGGATCACTCCTTTTTAGTTATTGGCCTACCTCTTGCATGGGTCATACTCCAGAAAACAAAGTGCTACAAAATATCATTGTCTTGCTGCAAAGGAAATTATTAGACACGGTTTTTTCTTTTTCTTTTTTTAATATAAGATCTAGCTGTTTATTCGTATTTAGTTCATTAGTCTATAATTGATGAATTAAAAGAAAAAGATTCATCAATACGATGAAATAGTTTTCTATGGGATAGTAAATGACCTAACAATCCTAGCAAATCAAAATGTGATATTTCGGATATGCTGTCGTGTTCCTTGTTGCATTGTATTAACCATCCCAAGCTTAGAAAAAGGAGGGTTAAAGTAAGGTTTTCGCTTGATGTCCCCTAGTAGAAAAGAAAATTAGTAATTGATTTTCTACTCTTTAGGCCTTGGGCCCGGCCCTTGCCCTACTCTGGGCCATGATGACCTGGGAAGGGCCTAGTAGTGCAGGCCCTTTGAGGGCTTTGGAGTACTGGCCCACATATATTTAGGGTAGGGCTTAGACGACCTGAGGCCTGGCCCGGCTCAGCCCTGCCCTGCCATTTGACTGCCCAGCAGAAAGCCTATCCCAAATCAGAGAGGGTCTACGAATGCAAAGGGCAAGTTGGATCCTGTACTAGTCAAGCCAAGATCAATTCAAATTTTGTGTAGTAAAAACTTACACAAAGCTAACCTGCTCGAATTGAAAGTCCCCCGACCAGGGTACCCAACTTGAATTTAAGTGCCCGAAGCCCAAGCTCAAAATCGACCCAAGTTTCGTGCGGGTTTCAAATCCAAACCTGACCCTGACCTGTACCCAAAAAAGCCCACAAAACTTTGCCTTTGGTCAGGTGGGTCTGTGTGGGTTCAGGTTTGGCCAACAAAAGTTGCAGCCCTAGGCGGGTCACCGGTTTAACCCAACCAATTTTGATCCAGAGAGAGAGAGAGAGGTTTGATTTGTCTTTTAATGGATGCTCCTCCATTCATGTGTCTTATTTTCTTGTGTTTGAGTGTGGGTTGTTGGCTTGGATGATACCGGAGGTCTGAATGACCTTTGTTTCCTTGTTGTTTCTTTTCATTGGCCATGTTTACTAGATAAGGTCTTTGTACTCATTTTAGAATAAGATTCCATTCAATTTAATATAGGTTTTGTTTATAGCATTTGGGTTTGTTGGGTAAAAATTCTAGATTTTTTCAATTGAGTTCTTAAAATTCTTGTATTTGTAATCTTGTACATAGACTGTGATATAACTAAAGAAATGGCTATGAAATATTGTCATGGTACATCAAAGCTTGGATATGGGACAATTCTAAATGGCTTTTGTTTATAGAGCATTAGATTAGCAAAGCCATCAGCACTGTTTTCTTCTTCCAACAAGACTTGGCAAGGGATCCATGCAATGCTGTTTTCTTTCAACAAGACTTGACAAGGGATTCTCTAAACAGCTTTTGTTTTTGACATTAGAATAGGTCATCAGCACTGTTTTCTTCTTGCAACAAGACTTGGCAAGGGATCTATGCAATGCTGTTTTCTTCTTTCAACAAGACTTGGCAAGGCTTCTATGCTTAGGAGCAGAGCATTCTGTGAGACTCAAATACTCACTTATGTATTTTAAAACAAAACAAAACAAAAAAATAAAATAGAATAGTATCAAACCTGACCTGACCCATATATGTTATTGGAAGGGTTTGATATCATAAATCATAAATCTGTTAGTAGTCCTGCTGAGTTAAGATATAGGGCTGTGGGGCATGTGTCGGTCAGAGCATATTGGGATTCAGGTTGACCCTAACAAACCCAACTTCTTGTCGTCCCTAAATAAGGTTGACACTATAAAATCCTCCGTTTAGAAAAAATGTAAATAATGAAAAAACTAAGCAAAAACGTAAATAATGAAAAAACTAAGGGTGACACTATTAAGGATTGTAACCTGGGCCTGATTTGAATTAACCAGAAAAGCATAGAATCAGGATCAAACTCAGACCCAGTGGGTCAGTTTGAGGTTGATGGGCTGAGATCTTGTAGACTCCATTACTATGATGACGTACATGTCATTACTGTATTATATTTATAGAGAGATGCTCCTGTAAAAGTAATTTTTATAAGAGTAAGGAGTGGGGGCCCTCACATTTAGGTTGTTAGCATTGGATATAGATGTGAGAGCCTCCACACTTACTCTGACAATATCGTAAAAGTTACTCCTACAGGAACATCGCCCATATTTATATATCTAATGTTTGCAAACTTAATTATACGTGACCATGGATCCTACCCAGACAACCGGGTCCTGGTGTGTGTATAGCTGGACCCAACCTGAACTGGACCCAATTACATCCCAGTGTCTAGAGCTGTGAAAGGAGTCAGGGACCATGTTCATGAGATGGGCTATTATATAAACTTTGCCAGTCACAGTTTTGGGCTTGAGTCTCCTCTAAAAATCAGCTTGTTAATAAGAAGTATGACCCAAGCTTTTATTTAACAGCTTATGAACTTAGCCTAGCCCAATCCCTTTAATCCACCAAAATCTTCCGAACCATTTAATCCCCCAAAGATCTTCCATATGTAATCTCATTACACTTGTGATTTGATCTACCTGTGTTTGCTTTTTAAAAGCGTGCCCCATGGGGACTCCACAGGGTTCACCTAGATGCACACCAATCACAGGAGTTGGAGGATGAGAAAGGTATATATGAATTACATATATTCATAACGCCAAGGGGGATGGCCGAGTGGTTGGTCAGCTAGAGGTTTTGGTATCGATTCCCCCGGTTTCCTTCGAGTCCACTAGTGTTACCACCTGGAGGCACAGGGGTTTTACCTGACTTCTCTATGGGCTAGAGGGATTAGTCCAACGAACCCTCCGTTCGCACAATACAAAGTTAGTAATTAGACCACTGGCTGGATCCTTTAATCATCTGATCTGAAAACTGAAAAAAAATGAAAGAGAAATAATAAAGATTTAAAAATCTTTTGCAAGTTGCATGGCCAAACAAAAGTTCCTAAAAATACTATAATCTTCTAGCTTTTGAAAGCTAGTGCCTAAAATCTACTTAAAGGTGTGTTGACTATGACATCTCTCCAACTCTAGAATGTGGAGTTTTATCACAATTCTAGAATGAGGGTATTTTATAAGAATCCTTGGATTATTGGATTTCTAGAATACCTAATTTTTCGAATCACAGTTTTTGGTTTCGAAGAAAATTGATATTTGATGGAAACCAGTTTTTTTTATCAAAGGAGTTCTCAGAAACCTATCAATTCAACTCATTATTTTTTTTTTCTTGCATTTTTCTTATCGGATAGGAAAATGAGTTTTATATAATATATATATATATATATATATATACATACATTCAAATAGATCCAACGATTTTAGATGTATTTGGATTTTTGGGACTTTTTCTCAAATTTCTGAAAATCTATCAAGCTTTAAGATATGAAAATAAAAATATTGATTGTATCATTGAAATGAGAATATTGAATGATTTGGATCATGAATTGAGGTCCATAGAAGTGTAGAAATTAGATCTATTAGCTTGGGATATTTGGGTACAAATTCCTCGAAGATTTAAAATAGGAAATTAATATCTTAGAATTTATTAGACAAATGAAGAAGATTAACGGCTTAGATTATCAATTTGGAACAAAAAAAAAGAAGCGATTGATTGTGTTTGAAGCCGCAACTTGTTATGGGAGAGAACCTCATTACAACTTATACCATTTTACTTCTCGCAGTGGCAGACCTAGGTAGAAGGGTCTGGGGGCTGAAGCCGCCACCCTACCTGAGAATTTCCAAAACACCCTTGCAAATTCTGATAACCAGACATTGAGGCACAAAATCCAATTTCCATTCTCTTCCTCTGGGTGTGTAATTTTAAGATAGATTTGATACATAAGCATTACCTTTCCCAATAATTTGATATTTACTTTCACAGTGATTTTTTCATACATGTTTGTGTAACACTATTTTTGCAGAAAGTCACATGAAAGAGATCGTTTTTCTGCAATTTGGTGTAGCACTATTTTCCCTAATTAGGGACTACCTATATATTACATAGAAAATTAATGAATTCAAGGTGAAATGAGCTCTACCGAAGATTTATCAAAGAGGTAAGGGGTGAACGATACATATGGGACTTGATTTTCCTCGGATTTGAATTATTAGGGTTATGACTGGGTATTCATTTCTCATCTTTCCCCGATTTGATTTCCATTGAAGAGGAGGCGGTTGGATTGTCAATCTTGGATATCCACGATTGTATGCTAAAGGCCCAGCACGATATTTTTAGCAAAACAATTTGCTTATATGCATTCTTCAAAATGGATCGGGTTAGGAAAAGACTTTCAAGCCCACGGCCCACTCTGACCCATGAAAAAGGCCTAATTACTATACAGGTTGGGCTTGGGCAAGTTTGAAACTGACCTGGCCATGAACACAGCAGACCACTCTACGTAGGACCTACCCTTGGAGGGGTTGGGACCCTACATTAGTGCCCCATATGCAAATACAATAGAAAAAGAAATTATAACAATTCTTGATATAAATTATAATTTTGGAATTTATTCATAGGGATGAGCATGGGCCGAGTGAGCCTGATTTGAGTCAAGCTCAGCCTGCATATGTTGGGTTTGGACTGTGTTTCCATGCCTGTGGGCTGAATTTGGACTTCATTATGGCCCAATAATCAAATGGGCCAGGCCTAGCCCTATGTGTCCTTAAAGGCTCAGCCTAGCCTGAGATATTTAGCACAAAGGTCTAGTGGTGATGATGGGGACAGCCAGGCCAGGAGAAGCTTGTCCAATCCTGGCCTGTTTAGTTGTTGGGCCACAACAATCAGGCCCAGACCCAGCCCACAGGCCAGAAAGTTGTCTCTTCTTCTCCACCACAATTTTCATCAATTGCATGGAATAGCATTTCCAAAATCCCATTTTCTTTTCTGAGTTTTGACTTTTTATTACAGTATTTATGCTTTTCCCACTTTGGGTTTGCTCTGAAAACTACCGAATTTCCATTCGGCTTCTTTCGTGTTTCCTCTTTTTGAAGTGTTAGTCTTAGAATTCCTATGTATTCAATTACATGAAATAAAAGGTCTCTTGCGATGCTTCTTTGGATGAAGTTGCATAGCTCTCACTGGGGCTTTTCATTTTTATCCTAGCTAAGGGGGCTGAGACTCGTATGTATGAGGAGAAAACCCATACATGAGGGAGCGTAACTCCCACGTGTAAGGAGAGAAAACCCGCACGCACACACACGGGGATTGAGAACTCTCACTTGCGAGTTGCGAGGAGTAGGGGGAGACCTAAGGTCGATCTCTGGTCATCCGACCGGTGTGAGAGGCGAAGTTGGCAACCAACCCAGCAACCCCTCATTCTCCTCTGACCACTTAAGACGATGATGACGATCATGATGATGTGATGACGATAGTGGCCCCAGCTCAATCCAATAAATAAATAAGAATTCAACACCAAAGGTGATATAGACTGTAGATATGCTGAACCAAGGCTGCTGTGATTTCAGGCTCACTAACTATTGTTTGGCATAAATGGACCAAACAAGGACCAGGTTGCCTGACCCCAGCCCATAAGACCACATAGGAATAGTGTATCAGCTCTTAATATTTCTCCTTAAATACAGCTATAAGTTAAGACCTTACAATTGGATATTTGGGGGCCTTGGGTATAAAATACCCATGAACCCGAATGTCAAGAAATCACTCGTACTGGATTCTTTCAAAATAGGGTCATTCAGATGGGGCCCATTTTCACCCCTAACTAAGTCTTGGGAATATTTTCATACCAGATTGATAATTGAGTCCAGGTTCCACCTAAGTCCACATCTGAGCATCCTGTACAAACAATAATGAACTTATAACAGTGTGAAGCGCAAGTGATATTAGAAATATGACCAATTTACTGTGTAAGACATGGTTTTGGATCCAGTCTTATTATAATTTTGACATTAAATCAGGTCCGGAGTTGAGTTTTGGGTCCAGTTATTGTCCCTCTCACTCTCACTTTTCTTTGATACTCAAGCCAAGTGGGCTGGGACCCAATAAATCTCACACATATGAAAGAGGAAGCCCAAATACCATGGGAAGTAGAGCCCACACATGTGGGAAAAGTGGGGGTATCAACTCCTGGGCAGCCGGGTGAGATATAGGGTTGCGGACTAACCAACCAACCCTTGTTCTCGGTTATTCAACTAAAATCTGGTCCAAATCCAGATGTTAAATCTAAATACAACATAAGCCCAAATCCAGATATTAAATCTAAATCCAGAATAAGTGCATCCCTAACCTAGTATTTACATCGGTAGACGTGGATAGGTATCCAATGGATATAAATATGAAAACCGTAATTACAATAGCTGGATCCAGTACATTGATAGCTCGGTTGTGTTGGCATCTCACATTCACCTTTTCTGGTGTTACATTTCATTCCCAATTGCGGAAAAGAAGGAAGAAAGTTTTCTTTCTCTTCCGGAGCTAGAGGTCCTACTATCAATCTCCAGTTCTCTTTTTTTCAGAAACTAAAGATTGAGTCCACTAGTGCTACTATTTCGGGGCTACAAGGGTTTTACCCCACTTTTCTCTGGGCCGGAGAGATTAGCCCAACCCAAAGAGTTGGAACCATCCATTAGCAAAAAAAAAAAAAAAGAAAGAGTGAAGCAGAAAGAAAATTACTTGGAAAAATCTTGAGTGTAATTAGGAGTAGAATAGAAACCCCCACATTGTTTTTTTTTTCTTTTTTTTTTTTTATTTCTTTTTAAGAAACTCCAATTGGGGCTCGTGTTAAAAATCCGATCTACTCAAAATAAACAATCTTCCCTGTAAATCCGAGCTACAAAAAATAAACACTCTTCCCTATAAATGGTATCCCAAAATTCTCACTTAGTGTGCACACTACATACTAACTCGGGGGTGTTCATGGCCCAGGCTGAGGAACATCATAGCCTACATGAGACCAGTCGTAGTTGGGGACCCCATATACTGCGAAGGCATTTGTTACCCAAATTCTGAATTAGTGGGCACACTACATACTAATTAGGGGGTGTTCATGGCCCGGGCTGAGGAACTTCCAGGCCTGGCTTCAAAACTGTAGGTCCGAGCTCGGCTTAGGCCCGAATCAAGCGATAGAATGAAGCCCGAGCTCAGCCCATGTTAGGCTTATAATATAAAAACGACATAGCTTATATCGTCTCGAGTGTGACTCGACTCGTTTGGTTAATTTTCGGGCCGAGCCGAGCTTTCGAACCTCTGTAACAAGCCCGTCCCAAACCTGGATGGGCTCAGTCCAGGCTTGGGATGGCCCGGTTCACCCCTACTCGGATGAACTCATGTTGTAAATGAAACTCGGACGATCCGAACTCATCTCAGAGCTGTTTACTTCATTCAGAAGAAAGAGGCATGGAAGAATATTACTTTGCCTCTTTGTACTTTCCCTCCTCATCATCTCTCCCCCAACTTCTCAATCTCTACTCCTTTTGATCACTTCTCATCTCTTCAAAAAAACCAAAAAGCCTACTATTCTTCTTTATGAAAACCCATTACTTGTTCTTCCTCCTCCTCCTTTCTCTCTTGCCATGGCCTCTCCTTTCATCCTCCAACATCAAATTTCAAGACCCAGTTCCTATAACAAACTTTTCTGACAGTTCATCACCATTCAACAAAAAAGAAGATGGTGGGTGGCTTAAAAAGATGTCAAACACATCACCATCACCTTTTGCTGATAGAAAAGAGAAGATTTCTGACATGTCATCACCATCAAAAGATGAGGCTTCAGAGAATTTGGGTGGGTCATTTTTGTATGATGGGAATGATGATTTGTCAAATACTAGCATAAGCCCCACCAGAAGATCTCTTCTCTCTCTCCCCCCAAAGTGAGTAAATTCAATTCATCATTCTCCCTTTCTATTTTGAAATTTTGTAATATTGAAATCAAGTGCCATATTTATAAAATCAATATGTAAAACAAACATTTCTAAGGATTAGAAGCTTTAAGAGGTAGTGAAAGCATTTTATTCTCAAATGTTAGCATAAACCTCAATCTTGTAATATTGAAATCAAGTACCATATATATGAATCAACATGTAAACAAGCATTTCTGGAAGAAGCTATAAGAGGAAGTGATTGGAACTTAATCAAGATTTCTCAAATACTAGCATAAACCCCAATCTTGTAATCTTGGAATCAAGTACCATATAGATATGAATCAATATGTAAACAAGCATTTCTTAAGGAAGAAGCTATAAGAGGAAGTGAAAGCATTTTATTCTATTGGAACTTGTTACATTCAATGACTTGATGAATACTTTTTCCTAGCATAATCCAACATCAAAGCTCTTTGAGACACTATTAGAGGGACAAGACATTGTATTGACTAAAAGTAGACATCAGGAAGTACAAAATTCAATGTCCCAAGACTCAATGTACAAGTTTCCACACCTAATACATCACAATAAGTGGGGTTTTTTTTTCTTCTGATGTTGAGCTTCTATTTTTCGAGTTTCATCTCTCTGAAGTCTGAAGTCTTTAAACAAGGCCCTTGAGCTATGTGATAGTTTGCATTTGAATTCAGTTTTAGGTGTAAAATCTGTGACTTTGTTTTATATTCAATGATCTTCCAATGTCGTCCTATGGTGTATGTAAGTAGTTAAAGGCGCTCTTACGGGGTTTGCGCCTCACTTATACCCTGCGTGCACCCGCATAATTAGAAGTGCGCATGGGTGTTAAAGTCCAGGGGAGCCCAGGCGCAGGTATCGACTTTTTGCTTTTCTATTTAATTTTATACCCTTTTTATTTAAAAAGGATTGAAAAGAGTCTAGGCGAGCATATTTAAACATATACTATATCTCCTTTTTTTATTTCTCTTTTAACACATTTCCCAGGTTAGTAGCAGAGCAATTCTTATTGTAAGCTTCAAGGTTCTTCATCTTATGGTTCATGTTTCATGCATATATGTGTTTTATCCACTGTCATTATATAAATCAAGAATTTCAGTTAATGATACGATAATTGCTTCTATAAATATTGTTGTCTTTTTTCTTCTTTTTTTTTTTTTTTTCAATTTATGTCCTCGCCTTCTTGTTATAGTATTCTTTCTGATAATCCTATCTCCTTTTTTTTTTCCCTTGTTTGAATCAGTAAACAAGATACTTTCCTTATTGCTTCCTTGAATGGTACAATTTATTTAGTGGAAAGCGACTCTGGGAAAGTCCATTGGTCATTCTCATCAGGCAAATCACTTTCTTCTTCGTACCAGGCTTATGATAAAAATGCACATGTACTTCGGGAAAGAAATGGTGCAAAATCTATTGTGAACAACGATTACTTTGTAGAATGTGGGGATGATTGGAATCTGTATATGCATACCACACGTGGTAAAATGGTATGTTCACAAGCATATTTTGATATTACTCTGGATTTTTACTTGTTATGCCTTACCTTCTTTGCTTTCTGTTTTTTTTTTTTTTTTTTTGCTCCAGAAACTTCCAGTGACAATAGAAGAATTTGTCGAAAGTACACCACATTATTTAGAAGATGGAGCAATTATTGTTGGAGAGAAGGAAAAGATTGTTTTTTGTGTTGATGCCAACACAGGAAGAGTCATTCGTACATTTCCTGCTAAGTTTGAAAATGATGTGCAAGGGATACTTTCACTCAAGCAATACATGGGGGACCAGTTAAAATCTAGTTCTACAAATATTCAGACAACTGACTTACTATTTATCACGAGAACGAATTACAAATTGGAGTCCTACTTTCTTGATTCGAATGAAGTTGCTTGGAACATGACAGTTTCTGATCTTGATTTTCAATATCGCTGTTCAGGTTTATTGGAATATCAGGGTGATGAGATGCCATTCCCTTGTCATATCAAGGGTGTTGTTTACCGTACTCATGAACATGATCCTTTACACAGTGAACTCAGATTTCTAGAGTCTCGTCGTGACGATGAAATGCTTCTCTTACCTGCTCCTCAAACTCAAGGCAAAGAAACAGATGATGGCAAAGAGATTGTGCCAGAAATTTCCCCTGAGGCTGCTCCATTTCTTCAAAGAAATATTTTATTTGATCCCTCATTCATAGTCGGTGTTGCCTTTTTATTTACTGTATTTGGTGTTGTGTTTCATTGTGGAAGGCAGAAGAGACATGACAAATCCAATAAACAATCAAGTGATTCAAGTGATTCAAATAGGAAACAAACTTCCAGTGCCAAAAAGAGAAAAACTCGAAAAATAGAACATAATAAGAACAATGCTCGCACAAATGATCTGGAGACACACATATCATCTCAAAATAAGGATGGTAAGGTTGACTTGGATCCTTTGTTAAACCTTACAAAAGCAATTGAAAATGGTGATGGGCGTTGGGTTGGAAAGCTTTTTGTGTCTAATAAAGAAATTGCTAAAGGAAGCAATGGTACAGTTGTCTTTGAAGGTGTATATGATCATCGCATTCAAGTCGCTGTTAAACGTCTGGTCCTGGCCCATAACGATGTGGCTCTTAAAGAGTATGATAATCTTATTGCATCAAAGCAACATCCAAATATTGTTCGCTGGTTTGGAGTTGAGCAGGATTCAGATTTTTTTTATCTTCCACTGGAGCGATGTACTTGCAACTTAAATGATTTAATTGGGTTATACTCAGATGCTTTTCCAAACTCATTATCTACTGAAAATCCAGCTTCATATAATGTAAATGAGTACAAAGTCCAGTTAAAGTCTATCAAGGGAATTGATAAAGATACCGATTTATGGCAAGTAAATGGATACCCTTCGTCAAAACTGCTAAATTTGATGAGGTTAGTTTGAGAGACTTCTTCTGTCACTTATCTTATTTCTATTATAGATGTGATTTTCCGAAGTTAGCTAAATCTCAAAAATCTTTCTTGTGGTAGAGGCAATGGTTCCCACAAACTTTGTCAATGTCCTATTTTGAAATGCAACAGTGAGCAACTTACTGTTGATATGTAGAGTTGGTCCACTGGATCAAAATATTAAATAAAGCATTCATGCATGTGGATTGATACTTCTTATTCTTCCTCCTTTTTTTTTTTTTTTTTTTACTGTTAGGGATTCATGTGATTGCTAATGGCACCTTTGGATTCGTGGAACATTTGAATGAGGACATCCTTCTTCTAGATAACTCTGCAGAGCCATACCCTTTTTTGGATGAGGGAGTTCCCTATATTAGAATGCTGTTACTGACAATAGAAAGTTCCAATTACTTCCTTTAGATCACTGGAATTATCCATTCTTCCTTGATTGAGTGCCGTTCTCCTGTAAAGAATTCAAAGTTCTACTTCTCATTCTTTCCTTTTTATAGGCATGAGAGAATATTGTATGAGTGATCATATCATCTTGTTTTTATGCTCTACTATTTAGAGTTCCACTACTTTACAAAGACTATGCTCTGCGTTAGAACTTGGTTCTGGTTAGCTTTGATTCCTCCCCTTTTTTCCATGGATCCATGAGGGCCCTTAGTATGCACACTTACACACCTATTGCCTTGTAATACTTGATGAGCATCATTTTGCATCTATTCGTGTTTCATTTCTTTCTATTCTATTCTATCATCATTGTCATTATCAGTAAAGCATCATACGATCTATCTATGGTTACCTTTGTCAGTTCTACTTTTTCTCTCAACCCTGTTTAAAGCCATTTCCTCTCTTGTCCCAGCATTTCTTTTCTCGCCGGGCCTTTATTTTTTTTCTTTCCATTATATGTGTGGGACACTAATAATAAATGGAGAAACATCACAGTTTAGGTGACTTGCTAGCGATAAGTTAAATAGTAGTTCTTCCTAGTATGTTTGATAGAAATGGAAAGCTCATCGCCAAGGTTTACCAAGTCATCAACCAAGAGTTATTCCTCCCTTTAGATTTCAAGTATATACACATTGATATCTTTTAAAAATTTTAAAATGTCATCAACAACCATATGTCTGCCGATCTTGAAATTTGGTAAACAACCATAGGCCTGCTAGAAGGATAAACAGTCTTTGATAATCAATATCTGGTCTTGAGTGGGGCTTAGTATCCTATTCCATCATATGCATGTTTCATTTTCCCACTCTTTTTAGAAATTAGTCAACACTAGCAGTATTTGTTTGGATCAAGTTCACTTGATGAATATCATTTTTTTCCCTTTGCGATGCTTTCCTTCTAAAAAACTCTTATATGCTATAAAATCTAAGTCCCAAATTGGATCTACCTTTTAACTTATTAGCGTTCTGCAAGAGAGTTCTAAGCATTCTAGAACAGCTAAATAGTGGAAAGATGTCACTCATTTTCCGTTTGCTTACAATGCCTTTCATCTATCTAGCATGATGTCAGTGTTATTTATTTATTTACAGAACATTTGATTTTAACATGGATCATACTCGGTATTCATACTTTTAGGCCCATTGTTATGATGCAGAGATGTGGTTGCTGGGCTTGCACACTTACATGAATTAGGAATTATACATCGAGATTTAAAGCCTCAAAATGTGTTGATAACTTGTGAAAAATCTTTATGTGCGAAACTTTCTGACATGGGTATAAGCAAGCGCCTTAATGAAGGCATGTCTTCTTTGGGCCATCATGCTACTGGTAAGAGTTATCTATTAAAAATTTTAAGCTCTACTGTTTGTGTCTCTTGATAGCATAAGAAGATTGATCGCATGTGTCTTATATTATTTGCTGTAGGCTATGGAAGTTCCGGATGGCAAGCACCCGAGCAAATTCTTCATGGACGTCAAACACGTGCAGTGGATCTATTCAGTTTAGGATGTGTTCTCTTCTTCTGCATTACAAAGGGCAAACATCCATTTGGTGAACGTCTGGAGCGAGATTCAAATATTGTGAAGAACCGCTTTGATTTATTCCTAGTGGAGCATATTCCTGAAGCTGTTGATCTTGTCTCTCAATTGTTACACCCTAAACCAGAAACGAGGCAAGAGGATATTCTTTCGTATGCTTTAGTGATTTCCTTCTATTATATTGAATGTGACGGCAATGTTACTAATGCACTTTAAAAAATGTTTATACTAGGCCAAAGGCAAAGGAAGTATTGCATCACCCCTTTTTTTGGAATTCCATGGTGCGCCTTTGGTTTCTCCGGGAAGTTAGTGACATGGTTGAACTTAAGGATAAAGTGGGTGAATCTGATCTTCTTAGAGCACTTGAGAACACTGCACCAGTAGCTTTAGGTGGGAATTGGGATGAAAAGATGGAAGCTTCATTCATTACGAATTTTGGTCGTCAGAGACGATATAAAAATGACAGCATCCGTGACCTCTTGCGACTCATTCGAAACAAGTTAAACCATTATGGAGAGCTTCCAAAAGAGATCCAGGTTAGTGTTCTCATGTCAATATTTTATGTTAAACATGTTCTCTCCATCAATCTCTTGGGCGAGCCTTTCAGGTTATTGATTTTAATTAAGACATGACTGAATTTCTCCTGCTCATTGCCATTTTATGTTTTGATGCCTTTTTAAATTTGGGTAGTTTATATCTGGGATAGAGTATGGCACCCACCATCTTACCTTCCTTCTGCTGGTCATTATATATGCTTTCCTATGAATTAATTATTCCCTGTATTTTTTCTAATCAAATTTGGAAGAAAACTTTAGGGTGGGTTTGTGTAAAGCTGTGGCATCAGAAAACAGGATCGGAAACAGAAATCCTATGGGTGGTAGTTGGACTCAGGTTTCTGCCCATCTGCAGAAAGACAGATTAAACAAACGGAGATTTCTGCGGCAATTATGTTGCAGCGAACAAGATGGGATTACATTGCACAGAAAGAGATCCTTCTGCTTCCGCCGAAAACTGTTGCACAAATGTGCCCTTCAGTGCTGCTTGGTAGCGATTCCTGGTTCTGTAATCACTTAATTCTCATAATTGGGGAGTATCTTAATTTCTCCTAATTGCCATTTTTTGTTTGCTTTGGTGCAATGGTAAAAGTCTCGGGCAGGTTTGAGACCTACAAGCAGCCACTTTGTGCAAAATTGCCAAGGTTAGGTCTGGCTCCAGTTTGGACCCTCCCAGCCCCAGGACCCTACTTTGGCGGGGCCGCACTGGGTGCTGACCTTTTTTTGCTATTTTCTGTTTGATGACTCCTGAAATTTGGGAAATTCTTGTCTAGGATATAGTGTGGCACCCACCATTATACCTTACGTTCTATTGGTCAGTGTATTAGCTTTCCAATTAATTATTTCCTTGTATATTTTCTAATCAAATATGGGAGGCATGAATTATTCCCTTGTGTTTGTTCTCATCAAATTTGGAAGGCAACTTTAGGTGCTTATCAGAAATTTGTTCCGTAATCACTTAATTCTTGAAACTGGGGAGTCTCTGAACTTCTTCTCATTGCCATTTTTTTTTTTTTTTTTATGCCTCCTGAAATTTGGGAAATTTTTCTGGGATAGTATTCTACCCACTATCAAACCTCAGGGCCTACAATTTAGGTATTTCCATGCAAATCTCCATCATCTAGGTCCACCATGGACATGTCTTGCTGTATCTCCATGGGTGGGCCGCACACTGCATGCATCTTCATGGTTGAACCTACCATACACTTGTCTCCATTGGGGTTGGATTGACTCTGCTCGGCTGAGTCAACCGAGCTCGATCGGGTCAACATTTTATTTTGGTAAAATGATCGGGTCAACATTCTAGGGCATTCTTTACGTTCTTCTCTCTCTCTACAGAGAGAGAGAGAGAGAGAGAGAGAGAGAGAGAGAGAGAGAGTCTCCGATGCTAGTCCAGTGGAGGACGACTCTCTCTCTCTCTCTCTCTCTCTCTCTCTCTCTCTCTCCTCCTCCTCTTTTCCTCCACCACGATTTCCTACTTTCTTCCTCCACCACCATCTCCTCCTCTTCCCACCTTCACCTCCTTCATGGCCTCGTCTCCCTCACTCAAATACAACCCAAATCTTTTTGGCTCTCCCCCCTACCTGGCTATCTGAGAGAGATGGTTATGATGATGGTGGCTTTGGAAAGGAGTTTTTGGTGGAGTTACAAGGGATTGTGGTGATTTAGTGATTAAATTTGGGTTATTTTAGGAGATACTTCTTGCGAAGATAATATTTGCACTCTCATAGTAACAAAGATGGAGATAGGGTTAGATTTAGGGTTTTCTAACCCTTTGGTGGGACTTGGACTAGTCTTATCAAGAGCGACTCAGACTTGGCTGATTTTTAAAACCCTGATTGATAGCCCTCCCATGTGCAGAACTTTTGGTGGGCCCTACCATGAACAACTCTTCATGCTTGGTCCATTATATCAGTCAACTTTTGGTGGGTCCTACTATGAACAACTCTTCAGGCTTAGACCATTATATGGGTCACTCCATTCACATCTTTGTCTTCTGTTGAAAATTTAAAACTATATTGTTTTTTTGTGGGAATTTGATATTTAATTAGAATTCGGAATTGGGAGATTCCAGAGTTTGTGAAGCAGCCTGGATCCGCAAGCGGTGATAAAACGGGTGTAGACAAGCCCTACGAGAGAGTTTGCCGAATCCTGGATGGATTCTAGTGAGGACCAATTCCGCAGAAGGGAATTAGCCGAATTTGTCTCGGAACTCAATAACATTCTTCCATTGAAGAGAAAGAACAAACCAAACAAAACCAATCTTTATTATTGAATAATCTTGAACTACTCTCCTAATAGAGGGATTACATCTTTATAGGAAGGGTTGGAATCCCCTTTCCAAATAGGACTCTACTTTCCTAAACAATAAAGGAAACTAAATTTGGTTACAATCCAAATATAATAAAACTCCTAATTTTAATGACTTCTAAATAAATAACAACTCTCTAAATAAAACTCTTAAATAATTAAAACTCTAACTAAATAAATGACCCATTGGGCTTGTGGACTAGGCCCAATTAGTTGGCAGACCATGGATCTGGCCTGCATCAGTTTGTTTTTTGATATTTTAGATGACTGACAGGTATCATGGGGAATTTCACATGCTCTAATCCAAATAAGTTCCAGATGCCTGAACCTTTGTCCCATAAGAGGGTGCCATGTATTCTCTCATTGATTCAATGATCCTTCTTTATGAATATTGGAAGTGGATGACATCAGGCTATGACAGAGAAGACAAGATTTCTGTTTTTATATAATTTATTTAAGACAGTAACTATCATTATATTAATGATAAGAGAATGTATTGCATATGGAATAGAAGACATTTGCCAACACGAACCAGAAAGCAGAAGTTACAAAAGAAGACCACAGTATGTAGATGCTCTTATTTAATTCCAACTTAAATACAAATGAATGAGATTTTTTAAGGAGAATATTTTATATCAAGAAGGTTGTGGTTAGACATGTCAGGATGTGTCAAGATATTAATTATCTGATGAGATTGGGAAAGATCTCTGATAGTATTTTATGAATGATGATTATCTTATAAAATTAAAATGCGTCTATGATAGATTAGATGACTGGATTGCGTGATTTAGTTTCCATAAATATCCCCGCAGATGTCAATACACTCTAAATATAGTTTTTTCCTCCAATGATATAACATATTGGGTTTCATGAAAATGTAGTCTTCAAGAGAATCATATATGTAGCTGTAGAAATGAGTACATCCTCCATGGAGAGACAAGATTGTGATACACTCGCGAAATGGCATTGAAGGCATGAGACAAAATTGCTAGACTCCCATGAAGTGGCATTAAAGGCTTTCGATTTTGAGAGGCCTCTAAGCTTGGTGCTGATTGGCACACATTTTGAGATCGTGTGCAGTGACCAAAAAAAAAAAAGATACATCATGTATGTTACTATTATGATTTATGCCTTGTAGACCATCAGTTAGGGAATTGTTTCTTGTCAGATTGATATTGCTCTCTTTTTTACAACTAACCCTCTCTCTCTCTCTCAGGAACTTCTTGGATCTGTCCCTGAAGGATTTTACAACTACTTTGCAATTCGATTCCCTAAACTCTTCATTGAAGTCTACAAAGTTATATACAACCATTGCAGGAAAGAAGACAATTTTAGAATATATTTCACAAGCAATAATCTTCACAAATTTGTTGGTGGCCAGCTCCAAGATTTACGCAGTGAGTTGCAGCATGAATGAGAGAGGAAAAACTGTTGGACCTCAAACATGTTGCATCATGTAAATTGAATTGTATGCTGTACATTTTCCTTAATAAAGATGTTTCTGCTTTGTATGATGCTTACAGGGATTCTGCCAATTTTTGTCTTTATATCCATGCAACTTCAAGTTATTAATTTTAGCTCACAAATGATGAGCCCAGCCTTCTTAAATCTGAACCAGTAAATTCAATCTTCTTGCTTATCAATGAAATTGCCCAATCACTTAGATCACATCGTCATTCAATGAATGACGTGAAAAGGATAGTTTACTTTAAAAGGAGATGCTCCTATGAGAGATGCTCTCACCTTATTATGAAAGATTGGGTGGGGGCCTTCATATCCGTATCCAATGCCAACAACTTAAATGTGAAGGCCCCTACCTTATCTCTTAAAATCCTATTTGTACAGCTTTGTTAGAATGGGGTGGGGGGGTGGGTGGGCGTAGCGCACAAAACTTGGCCCCAACTGCGAACCTGAACATAACTGATGCGATTTTGGCTTGACCAGCAATATATACACAAGTTTTGATCCGCGTTCAAATGGGTCAGGTTAGAGTAGACCCGCATAACTTGTCTCACCTGCATTTGCTTAATTTTATAAGTTTTGAGGTTTGGGTTAATCTGAAAAGATGCAGCAAGCTTGTGTTCTTTTTCGTAAATAGTATTTTGTAGTGGCTTCCTTAAACATAAAACTTCAGATTTAAATTATTTGTGATGGTTGTTCTAACTATGTCTGGAAGAGGTTCGTCTCCTGAAAAGTATTTTATACTACTTTTGATTTTTTTTTTATGAAATTAAGTATATTAAATACAATTTCATATGAAGATTGTTTTTCTTGATTTTATTTTTTAAAAGATCTTCCTTGAGTTTATCTAATAACTTTTTCTCTTCAAAAAGTCTGTAATTTTTGTTAATATACATATAGGGGGTAATCCCATGTGCCCGGTGTGCATGTTGCACACCCCTGTTGGGGGCCACCTACTGGTCCATCCATGTGGACCATCAAACTCAAACCCTCCCCCGTTCCTCAATTTACATGAGTCTCACCGGATTTTGATAGATCCGAATGGACTTGACCGTCGGATCAATTGCACACCCCATTCGAATGGATTGAACTTGTGGCCTGCGGATAATAGGGTTTAAATGATCTGATGGGGCTGATTTTTTATAGAGTGGAGGGCCCAGGCAAATATTTCGATCTCCCTAGGTACGATCCTAAGATGACCCGCAAGGTGGTCCACACAGTCCATGCATGCCGTGCACACTTGATAACCGCATATATATAATTTTATTTTATTTTATTTTATTTTATTTTATTTTTTTCAGTTTTTACTGTCAAGGGCATCCCTGAGGTCTTTGACCGAATAAGACTAATCCTCCGGATGGGGCCCACTAAACCCATTTAAACGCACACTGGGTAAATGGTCCTGGCAAATATCTTTTAAATACAAATTAGTTCTTTTTAACATCATGTCCCTTGTAATTTGCTGTACGCCTGGGTTCATTGTCGGCCCTATCAAATTTCCACCACATGATCTACTTGAAAATATCGCCCCAATTGTCACCACTAGATGTGGCCAATTCATAGCCAGAACAGCTTGAATCTTGAAGATCAAGTTTCACCCTAGCACGTGCCAGTTTTTTCCATTGAATCTTGATGACAATAGAGACGCTCTTTTAAGATTATATAAATGCTAATGCCCCTATTTGAATGGTTGATCAAGTGAGATTTAAAGTTTTACTCAATCCAACATGTATCCACCATTAAATTTTCAAAACAAAGTTCAGCTCTTTATAAGCCATTAGAACTAAACATTGATAATCTGTGTAATTAGGGCAGTTCCTTCTTATATGGGTCTAGTGTATGGATGCAAGTACATTTTTCAATATCTTATGCATTCATGAACCAAATACAATACACTTGCAGAGTTTCAGGTCCATGAATATCAATGCAAAAACAGGATTCTGGTTTTCCAGGGTTCAAACTTGTCTGTGTTCAAGTTATAATGTTTTTTTTTCCAATGATAAGATAACAGAAAGTTCAAATGCTTACAAGTATGTACTATGCTAGAAGGGCATTGGGTATGCGTCACTTGTGACATTTACGATTAAAATGGAAGTAACAGACATTGATACAGTGGCCATAAACGAAGTACCCTGGTCGAAACATCATGATAGAAAACATGGAACACAATTTGAAGCAGTAATATATCCTTGTATATACTATATATGAAATGTTTAAGACTTTCCCACATACACATGATGCAGATTAAGAGTTTCAAACAGAGAAGAAAAAAGATTTGGAACATTTTTCATTTATTAATCAGCTGGCAAAACATGTAATGACAATCTTGTAGATGCAGAAGAGATTGTAATGAATAACACAGTTGATAGAAGCACAACTGAAATCCAGATACATTTTTAAGGGTCGGCTGACCTGCAAGAATTATTGAAAAGCCGAGGTGTGAAGCTAATGAGGGGAACTGCTTGCATCAGTGACAATGCTGTTTGACTTCTCCATCTGCCTTCTCTTTGATTTGGTTTTCCATGAATCTTCCTTCTCATCAACAAATGATAAAATCCTTCGGAGGCGCGTAGACCGGGAGCCACCTTGACCAGATGAATCGGGTTCTTCAGGGGGGTGCCGGCTGAACTGGCGCATCATCTGCACGCAGTATATGAGAAGAGAGAGGAAACACGCAATTCCGCAGATAAGAAAAAGGCCCCAAAAGCTCTTCAGATAAAGTTGATTTGATTCTAGCTCAGTGCTCTGAGAGCTGCAACCGCTATTTTCCAGCCATTTGTCATGGATCCTTTGGAGATCTCCGTTCTCTGATAGTGCGAGAATGGCGGTTGACAGGTCCACAGCTAAGGGAGAGTCCCGCGGGAATGCCTTCAGATGAGTAAGAAACAGAGAAAAAAAATTATTATGAGCCCAAAACTACATTGCCGGCTAAGGAAAATACTCGCTTTTTTTTTTTTTTTTCAGTACTCACTACTTTATATAAGGCCAGGAATGATAAACACTAAATAAACATGGGCATGTATTAACAGCTAAAAGATACAGGTGTGGAACTCATCTGATGCTTGCTTTAGAGATATGGTGTTTCCATGTTGGCTGGCAACAGCACAGATCAAACTGTTAATCTAGACCATCCATCTGGTTGGACCCATCATGGAACAGGCCATTACCTAAAACCTCCCCTATTATATGGTTCTTGCTATCTAATAGATGGCTTGGAAATGGACAACCACATCCACGGTCTGCATTTAATGAAGGTAACAAGGGAAAAATTGGGTGCTTAGGGTGATCTGAGGGGAGATATTTGAGGTTTACCCCAGTTAACATGAAGGCCCATAATATGGACAGTTCTTATAAAAATGTTCAGCAAAGTACCTAGTAAACATTACTCTTTCAGTAAGGAGAAAGAGATGATGAAATTTTAAGCTTATTCAATCGTTTTCCATATTGTTAAATAAGCACTAAAGTACGGTTTGTGTTTTACATTTGTCCAGTAAATATAGGCCCAAAAAAAAGAAGCAACTTTGTTGCCTAAATATACTTACAAATCCCCACCCGCTTTTGGTGAACTCCTGGCCCACAATTTTGAATTTGCAATGGCTTGAGAGGAATAGCTGTATATATGGAGACTCATCTACCACAGCAGCAACAGTACCATTCTCAAGGGCTAAAGCATACTCCTCTGGTGAGCCAAGAGCTACAAGTCTAGACTTAGGGATGCCAATCTCCTCGATTAGATAATTTTCAGCGAAGGAACCCACTTGAAAACCGATATGTTCATTGCCCATTTTCAAGCTGTCAAGTCCTTTGATGTGCGATGAGAGCTGTTGCACTGTGAGGATTGAGGTCAAGCTTGCTGTGTAGCTGGATTGAATTATCAACACCACGAATAGCCATATTATCAGTACCAAGCGGCCAAGGGTGCTTACTGTGCTTTCCCCTGTGGAAAGAGGAAAAACAATACACACATAGTGACATCAGAGTAGTGGTCATTGGCAACCTGTTGGAATAATGTAAAAAGCAGCGTAGTATCACTTACTATGGGCAAAAAACAAAGTAGAGAAGCTAAACCTGCAAGTTCAGAACAGAAGGGGAAAATTAGACACCAAAGGACTTGTGGGGTAAGATAATCCAATTCCATCCCAAAGGATGAGTGATTACATATATACAAATCACATAGGGTAGGATTGGAATCATCCTATACTTCAAGTGGCTTGGTTATATTGGCAAAATCAATAGTTAATTCTTCATGCTGCATATAGTTCCATACATAAGAAAATAGATTAGAATGCATACAAATTTTCTGCCTTTTCTTCTCCAGATCACTATCAATGCCAACCACCATTAAGCAACAAAAGTTTGAGTCAGTATAAGTAGAAAAATAGTATTTTACACGATTTCTGATAGACAGTGCATCCCAAATGTTCAATGAAAATGATGGTAAGTGGACCCATTTCACCAAAGATTCAAATGCCTTAAAAAAGAACAGGGAATGCAGCCCTTAGTATAACTCTAGTTCAACTCCAAAATAATGGCATTATAACAATCACGCACTTTCTTTTTCGGAGAGAGAGAGAGAGAGGAGGATGGGGGAAGGACTTCAAAAACTGTAAATGACCAAGTGGTTCAATTTTGAGTTGGCCCCACTAATATTGATTCTCAACCAGGCGATGTGAGTTTGCTTACTAGAGTACATACAAGCTAGTTTTCTGACAATATATATCTACAAATTCTACTTAATTTAAGAGGGCACAGAAGTAAAGAAAAAGAAAAAAGTTAAGAGAGAACATCCTAATGCAAATTACATGAAACTTGCATATAAATGACTACGTTCATGTATATTTGAAGCCAATTACACTGAATAAAAATTAAGGCCTCTAATAAACTCATAGTTCTTTTTCGTGACTTGATTCTCACAAGCATTAAGACTCACCACAAGAGAGCTATTTCAGTAACCCATAAGTTGACAGTCTTTAATTTTTATACCAGGCTCCAATGGAAGATACAAGCAATATTAATTGTATGAATAATAAGAACAAGGAGCTAAGTTTATAGTGAACAATCATCCTCTATGCATCTGCAAGTTGCAAAGCACTCTCATTTCTTTACGCAAAAGCTTTCACATCACTGCACTTATTAATTAGCAGAGGCCCTATCTACACTAAGATAACCATTTAGGAGCAAAAAGGATCTGTTTGGACTCCAACTCACAGATTTGAAATTTTTCTTAGTTTCAAAAATTCAGATTTTACTAAACCCCAAATGACAAATCAGAAGGGACCTGCCAATATATGAGGGAAGAAATGAGAAATCCACAGAATGACAAGGACGTTGCCATGCATTATATGGGATCCACTATAATTTAGATTTTTTGAACAACATTTTTAACCATACAAATCCAAAGTTGATGGTGAACCCAATGATACCTGATCTTGAATCAAACATAAAATACACACAAAAGGAGAAAGATAGAGATTCGCTTGCCGTTGATCGCGGAAATCCATCATAATGCATTCGATCCAATGGGAGATACTCAACCAAGGAGAAGGAAAATAGATCAAAGTGCACACATGCAACTTTAATTAATTTTTATAAAATATTCCAAGACTGCCTAGGTCACCCCTTTACATTCTTATTTATAAGAGTTTTTTTCATATACCCCCCTAAGGTGTGTAGGATTTGTAAATAGGCCCATGAGGTTTTAGTATTTGTAAATAGGCCCCTGCCTTTTCTTTTTAATACATTTCATGTTCCCAAAATCAATATTCCAAATAAGAATGGGCAGCCACCATAGATCATTGTTGGATTTTTATATAAATGACTGCTTTGCCCTTACATCCATTAAATAAAAATGAGTGTATTATTATTTACAAAAATACCATTATTTTATCTCAAGTCCCAATAGTTTCTCTCAATAACTCTATCATGCACATGGCCAAGGGTGGGCAAATGTACAAGGGCCCGGGGACTGAAGTCCCCACCTATATCTGAGAAAAGTTTAAAAATTCCCCCTCGCCCCCACAAATTCTAAAAATTAATATAGATTTTTTTACATTTGCCCCTTCCCTCGATATTTCTTTTACATAGAGACAAACACCACCCCCTCGCAAATTCTAAAAATTAATCTTTTTTACATTTGCTCGTTCCCCTAATATTTCTTTTACACTCCCTACACATCAAGCGTATATCATGTATTTTGAAACTTTCATCAATCCAGCAGTGGGTAATGTATAGATTGGATAATTCATAACCAATTATAAGTACAGGTGCTGGTTGTCAACATGATCAACTTGGATTTGATGGAATGAGCCATGTATTGATAAAAATAAAAAAAAAAGACTTTATATAGGGTTATTCTCCCCAACTAAGTGCAATTGTTAATGTTTCATGCTTTATAAAAGAAATTGAGTCCAAGCTTTTGAAATAATGCATAAAAGGATAAAAGAGAAAGACAAAAGTGTCATTCTGCTCTAAAAACCTATGGTGGTTGGAAGACTATTGATTTCGGGGACAGGGAAGGTATTAAAATGAAAATGTAAAGGCATATTTGCAAATACTAAAACCTCAGGACCTATTTACAAATCCTACAAACCTTAGGGAGGTATATACAAAAAGCTCTATTTATAATATTGAAAACCCCAAACAACTCTACTTTTCCTAAATTATAGCTCTACCAGCTACACTAATTAGAATCCTCTATAGAAAGAAAGTATGGCAACTATGACGTTCACCACTCTTTGGAGGAAGGGGCTGTCATTTCTATAACAGTGGAGAAAATCACTCACTAATCTAATAATCTCTTTATAATTGAATACAATGAAATCAATCCAAATCCAAGAATGAAGCAACTAAAATTAGAAAGAAAGTTATTGCATCATGATTTTCTTTTTCTGCTAGTGAGACCAGTCATCTCTTATTAACTGACAGTCAGGCCTACGCCTGATTTGGGACAATTTTAGGTGGTTGAACCCACTGACCTGCCACCCCTTTTTAATAAGTTTGCTGGGCCTTTTGGTGCCTACGTCATACTCCTCCACTGAGAAAGACTTGCCCTCGAGTTTGCACCCACAATTCGGCACTTTCTTTTCCTCTCTTCTTTCTCTTCTACATCCACTTCTGTCCTTTTGGTAGCAATTGAAAATACGGAGATCAGTCGTGACTTGGCTTGGAAGATTGACTAGTGCTATCCATCTGGGTCCACAACTTGATATGTGGTAGATCTCATCACTGTATCCCTTCTAAAAAATCATCGACATAATATACTGCTAGCATATCTGATATTTGTAAATCAAATGCATAAATGATTACATCCGCACTCTTCAAGATATGATCCACCATATCCTCACCCTCCAATACATTAATTATCTCAGTAACACTCCAAAGTGAAATCAGTCAAATCTGCTCCATCCATAAGGATAAGGTTAATTTGTTCATCATTGACATGTGGAATTTCTTCCTCATAATCTTGATACTCATCAAAGAATATTTTATCATTTAAATCATGATCTTGAGACATATCAAAGATCTGATCATGGAGAGCATCATCATCTTTGTATATATCCTAGATCGGCACGTCAAGCTCCTCACCATGATCTTCATTCGACTCATAGTCATAAATCAGATCCTCAAAATCACCATCATCAACCGGTCTATCACTGTAATCGAAAAATTACCGTCACCTTCATAGGTCGGCTCATCAAATAACTGATCTTGGGGTTCGATTTGATCCAAAAGTCGAGATAGGGTCTCGACTTGCCTATGTAGATTCTGAACATATCCTCGGCAGTGCTATTGTTGGCCTACGTTGGACATGTCTAGACCATCTCAAACGCATTTATCTTAACTTATTACCCATTGATGCTACTCCTAATTCCTAAATGCTCTTGAAAGCGCTTTTTTTCTATCTTCCCTAGCTTTACCATACATCCATCTCAACATTCTCATTTTTTTCACATTCAATTTATGCACGTCTTGCTTCTTTATTGACCAACATGCAGCTTCATAGGTCATAGTTAGTCTAATCAATGTCCTCTGAGAATTTTCCTTCAATCTTGTTGGTATGAGCCGATCACAAAGCACTCTAGAATCAAGTCTCTACTTTAACCATCCCACTTTTATATTATATTCGACATCTTCCTCAATCTTTCTATCCTTACTAATTAGCGAGCCAAGGCATCGAAATTAATCTCTTTGTGCTACTCTTGAGCTTTAATTCTCACAGTAGTTTCAGCTCATTTCACATCTCCATTGAAGTAGCTTCAATTCTCATGAGCAACCCATCCATTCAATTTCCTCTGATCCATTTCTGTTTCTAGTTCTATTATGGTATCGAAGCAGGGAGTTTGAGGAACCTTTTGAGAACAGTTTGTGCATTCATGAAAGGAAATCAAATCATCTTGATCTTCAGTCATTCAAACACCTCTCCTCTTCATTTGCCAACAGCAGTGTTGAGTAATTTTGTTCATCACTGAGTCCTTGCATCTCACAACAATCCCTTTGGATATGCTCATTACTATGGTATTCCTAATCGACGAATAAATCAGTTTACATTTATATACCATGGTGGTCCAAGAGACACTGAAATTTATGTTTCTTCACAAGAAGTAAGTCGTATAATTAAAATTTCATGTGGGCAGTTACTTCAACCACAAGTTGTTTGCGAAAAAAATCTAGACCGGTTTTAGGTGTTTCTTTATGGTAACTCGAGATATGAAAGCCCCTTGACTGTCATCAAAACTAAGCTAAACTTTTTATTTATTTTTTTATATACAGTGGTTAAAGAGCATTTAAAGAAGATCCTTTACGTAGATATTAAAATGCCTTTCTCCAGCCAAATATCATCAAAAACCGACTTTTGATAAGTGCAGGTTCCAGCATCCAGTATGGTAACCAAACAGGCAAAGTAATGAAACAGACTGTACAAGGAGCCAAACGCGAGAATACAAACAATGAGCTCTAAACACAGATAAAAGGAATTCTACTAATTACTAACTAAAACAACTCCAAGGCCACCCAATCTGCCAATATTCACACCATTTTCAATTGAGGTACATGGTACATCCATATGCATTAAATAAATTGAAACAAAAAGATTGACAAAGGCAAAATAAAACTGAAACAAAACATAGCTTCAGAGACAATGTGGAATAAAATATTGAACGTGATCACATCATCTAGTAAGGACTGCCAATAAAAGTTCTAACCAGATGACGTTTAAATGCATCGATCTACGATCTACCACGTGATGCAAGCATAATGTCTGTAATTAATTAAGATACATCCTTCCAAAATACTTACCATAGAATGGTAATGAATTGTTTTTTTGGTGGACCGCGAAATTCATCATTCATTCGATGCTCCAGAATCCACACAACTGCCCCGACAACAAGGAAGAATGCTGCTGTGACAGACCACATCTGTATAGTAAATGGCCGAAGGAAAGACCAAGCACTTGAGTTCATCTTCTTAAAGGGAGCCACAATGACCAAACCAGACTCAATATATGGCTGCGTAAAATCCACAATCTTTGTTCGGTTCGTGACAATTGCAATGTCTCCAACAACAGCATCAAAGAACTAGAGAGCAGGAAAGAATAGAATCACTTCAGTTAACATATGCCAGGCTTTCATTATGAAAAGAACTACTAGTGAAAAATACTGAACTTTTTACATTAAAGGAAAAGAAACCAAAATAAAGAGAAGCTTTGCAGCTTAGTCATGTAAAGAACTACTAGTAGAAAGTATTGAATTGCATTACGTAAAAAAAAAAAAAAAAAGAAAGAAAAGCATTGTAACTTGTACTCACATCTGTTGTTATCAGCTCTACAAGCATGGTGTAACTGGGATTCTGTTTTTGATTTCCATAAGGAATGAATTTATATGGAACAGCATATGGCAACAAGTTTATTGCAGCTGTGAAAACATCTATGCAGTACCCCTTCACAAGATCAGTACCTCCTGCTCGCGAAACGAATTCTCGATAACTAACTCTGTCGGGGACGCCAATTCTCAACTCCTTTCCATTGTTGGGGAAAACCCACCCACGTGGTTTTGAGATTGTCTCCCCAGGCCAAATCACACTTAACAGATGTTGGTTGGAACTGGAACGGTTAGCTGGCTTCATGTAGAGATTTTCGGGAGGTATGACTGATAAACCAGAATAATTTGACCAGTAACCAATGGTTCGATACCCGGTTCCCACTACATTAATTATATCATATGCGGGATGAATGAGGAACCCACCCGCATTGAACTGAAGCTTCCCAGATAAACCCACTAGATCAGTCTGATGTATATTATTCAGTAAATGTTGACCGCCATTAAAGATGGTCATGGCTTCAAGATGAAGGGTCCCACCCTTCACATCTTGTAATCTCGAATCATTAGAAAATGATATGGTGCCACCCTCATTGAAGAACTTGTCCATTGCATGAGCAATCATCCAAACTGTATCATAAGCATAAAAGCCATAAGAATTCAACCCAACCGAAGAACCCAGCCTCACTTTACTGGTTATATTGCTCCACCTGGAAACAAAAGCTTTCTTCCTTATTGAATCTTCTATATGCAGTCGCATTGTAAGAACTCCTTGCATTTTCGCCATGGTATCTGAAGTGAGTGGTGACCAAGAATCTAAAACCGAAGAGAGCCAATCAGTGGCAATCCAAACATAACCATTCTCCATCATGCTAAGATGATTGGCCACAGAGAGAATTGCGAGACCCGAATCAGGATTTGCATGAAGGACAATAACACGAGACTCCATCAATGCCACCTTAACCAGTACATCTGTAATGTCGTTCGCACTCAATCCAGGTCCAGGGCGAACTGGAACCTCATAAGAAATCTTGCATCGCCTCTCTGCAAGTTTATCACCTAGTGCAGATATGCCATTTCTTCCATAATCATCATCAATAAATATTGCAATTACCTGTCTCCATTGGTAATAATCAACCAATTCAGCTATCGCAGCCATTTGAAACAAATCACTTTGTGTCGTTCTTATGAAGAACGGGTACTGAAGTGAAGATAGGGTGGGGTCAGTCGCTGCAAATGACAATAGAGGGACATGGAGTTCATTTGCAACATGTGAAATTACATGCGCAATTGTGGAAGACTGTGGACCGACAATAGCAACGACATCCTTCTCCATGAACTGTAAAGCTGTTGTCAATTACAATAAATAAAAACATGAGAACCAGTCTATTTAATCAAAATCCCACTCTTATATATCAAATGAGTCTGCATTTAGAGGTGTCCAAAATTGCAATTGCTTTGAATATTTTGGAAGAATGGATGGCTTACTGATTCCATTTTGCAGTTTAGATGCATTCATTGGATACTTTCCTTTTCTTATTCATTCAACCCCCAATCTATTTACTAGTCCAACATTGAATAATTTATGGACGCAAATGTTGAAACAAATATATCTCACATCTTGTAGTTTCAACATGGTTGGGACAAGGCTTTGCTGATGATCGTGTAGTTTCAACATAGTGGAATAGTAAACATCCATTCCTCAACAATACCTAAACTACTGGCAGTTGGTAGTACATCAAAATGGACTAAGCATATCACTACAGCTATTGAAATCTGCAGCTGTTTATTTCTCGAACAAGCATACTCGAGAAAATCAAAGATTTTTGGTACATACCTTCAACAATGCCAAGGAACCCACTGCAGTTGGAGTCCATGATCTGTACTTCCAGCGTTGTTCCATTAAGAACACTGGAATCAGAGTTCACATCTCTCAGTGCCAAATCAATCGCGATCTTTGCGATTCTCCCAATAGTAGAATTCAAGGTGAAAATAGCTCCAATATTCACAATAGCAGCAGGCCTTGAAGGAAGAGTCCTACTAACTCCATTTAAAAACACTCCATGACAGAAAACCAACAGCCCAAGAAACCAAACTAGTTTCATGGTGGAAATCAGATGATAAAAGCACAATCAAATGACCTTGTTCCAGAAATATAACAGACCCATTTAATCAAAAGAGGAGAACCCACCAAAAATCAACCAAAAAATCAAACTGGTATTCAAATAAATCACTCATGAGAATCAATAACTCCCAAAACAGAGCTCTATAAAAATGAAAAGAAACCCATGTTTGTTTCAAGAACATAAAACAATTGGATTGATGAACTGGAATCAAAACACTGACCCAATCCCCAGAAACCAAATCTCCTCTAGGAAGGGAATCCACAAGGGCCCATAAATCAAAAGCCTACTAAGAAATCTGAAGAGGAAGTAAGAAATACACATCTTCAAAGCACTGAGAATAAAATAAATGCCAAGATCTTTGGTCCCCTCAAGGACAAATATTATTATACTGGAGAATACCCACTCAAATCTCAGAAACCCTTCAACAGTAGTCCTACTAAGACAACACCATGAGATAAGAGAACAAGAACAACTTTTATATAGAGAAGATAGTGACTAGGTGGTTGTTGAGAAAAAAAGGAAGACAGGGACTTCAGAAAGGAGTCTTAAAAAAACCAGAGAATCAGAGAGACAGCGGAATTTAGAGACCAATACACCTTCTGTTTTCCAACAGGAGCACACATGTACTCACACAAAAGCAAAGATGCTAGGGGGAAGAAAATATGAGATGCCCACCAAAGAAAACAGTGGTCACTGTGCCCAAAGAAGTTTAGAATGCCAGAGGGTTTCACATGGAAAGCAAGGAGGGTGTGTAGATTCTGTTCATAGGAAAGGATGCTGTCCCATTTTTGTCATGACAGCAGGACAGGGATGGAAATGGGTCGGGTTGGAAGAAGGTGAGCCGGGAAGCGTACTTCAGTAGAGATCTGGATTTTTGGCTTGTCCCAAACTCAGCCTACAATGTGTGAAAAGGTTTTTTTTTTTAATACATCAGTCACATGTTTCTGCACAAAAAAAATGTGTTTTTATAAAGAGAGTTGCTAAATCCATTTTTGTTCTCCACACACAGATTCTCTCTCCCACCATTCAAGTTAATAAATTAATTAAATTATTCTATGCACGCCTAAACTACCCTCCCCCAACTTCTCTCTACACTCTCTCTCTCTCTTTCTTCCCGCCCTCAGTCTCTCCATGTCTCTCTCCATCTCCCACCGTTCGTCTCTCTCCATAAGTTCCTTCCCTCCCTTCCTCCCTCCCTTTCATTGTCTCTCTCCATCTCCCACTATCTCTCTCGCCTTGTCTCTCTCCCTAATTTGCCTTGCTCTCCACTCTCACTCTCCCTCCCTCCCCCTCGGGCAGTGCCGCCAACAGTGGTGGCTGGGATGAGGATGGGGACGAGTGTGGGTGGGTGTAGAAAGAAGATAAGAAATGAGAGATGTCCTTTTAGGTAATTTAACACTGAAATATATTGGTCATAAAAAAAAGTATAGTGTGTAAAGCAAGATTCAGTGTACATTTAGCATCTCTCTTTTATAAAAAGTGAAAGTGATGAGTTAGTTATCCAACTTGGCACAAAAATTATCTACTATTACATTTTTAAAGCTTTAAGCTTTTATAATGAAAAAGATTAAAATAAAATTGATATAAGACTTGAACCACAATTGTTGTGGAGTGGTTGGTACCACTATATTAAAGTAAATGGAAAGACAACTTCTCCAGGGTGCTACCTCAGCAGCACAAGAGTCTTCTCCTTAAAAAAATAAATATGCACAAATACAAAAGGAATTATTGAAAAGCCACATCAGTGTTCTCTCTTAAGATTCTTGCTTCACGTGGTATGAAAGATAACGAACGTACCAATCTTTATCTTAGTATATTCATTCGAATCTTAAAATAAACGGTTTTCTTTTTTAAAGCAATTATCTTTCAAAAACCTAGATGAAACTTATAAAGATATCAATTTCAAGAATCTAACTATTTAGGCTATTTGTGTTTGGGAGAAATAGTAGAAGAAGCCATGTTTTCTTGAGTACCCACATGGTAGAGGTATGGATTTTTCACCCGACTATCTAGTGTTCCGCCTGTGGGTCCTCTCCACTGCTGCATGTACTAGGGTTCATGTTAGGGATTTTGTATTTATAATTTGATGGATGCATTATCATTCATGCATCATTTGATTTGCACACATATGCATTGATTTGAGAAATCTTGAAATCTTGTTTTATACATGCATTGTTTTTAAGGCTTGTAAAAATCTTGGTTCATGCATGTTTTGATTTTAAACTTGGATGCAATTTGTTTTGAAAAGAAATTTTATGAATCAAGCTAGCCTTTGGTTTTAAAACATTCAAATCATCTTAGGCTTTTTAGGCTTCATGTTTTTAAAACTCTTAGAATGATTTAAACATGTTTCCAAGCTTGATTTAATGGCCCAAAAATCCCCTCAAAGAAAATCTTTAAACGGATTTTCCGTTAGCTTGTGATTTGAACAGTAACACTATTCACTGTTCACTAGCCGTTTGAACAGTAACACTATTCACTGTTCACTGTTCATTAGCCGTTTGAACAGTAACACTATTCATTGTTCACTAGCCGTTTGAACAGTAACACTATTCACTGTTCACTGTTCACTAGCCATTGGGCATTTTTTTGCTATAAAAAGTGGTTCATTCCTTTGAAAAAATGAATGATCAAGGGGCCATCCTTGAGGGGTTTTGAGGCCAATCAAAGGGAAATGGACTAAGGGATGAAGGGGATCATTAGGAAAGTTAAAGCTTGGTTTAATGAGTTAAATCACCAAGTAAGCTCTACTTTCCTTAACCATATGTTGTCATGCTTTGTTTTATTTTTGGTAAATCTTTTGTAGCATGATATACTATGTTTTGTTGCATCCTTAACATGTTTATGTTTTGAATTGATTCATTGTTTTGGATGCATCACCATTGATTCAATCCAAGTAGTACTTGAATTGGTAAATCTAAGTAGATCATGTTAATGGAAAAATCTTTGAAATTATATGTAACATGATTCATATACTTGGTTGAATCTTTGGTTGTTGTTTTTCAACATAAGAAAATCACTTTCAAAACTATCTTATGTTTTGGATTCAACATCTTTACAAATCATATGTTTTCATGTTTTATTTTATCTTTGGTAAATCTTTAGTATCATGTTAAACTATGATTTGTTGTGTCCTTAACATGTTTTATGTTTTGAATTGCTCTATTGTGTTGGATGCATCACCATTTGATTCAATCCAAGTAGTACTTTATTTGGTAAATCTAAGTAGATCGTGTTAATGAAAGAATCTTTGAAATTATATGTAACATGATTCATATACTTGGTTGAATCTTTGGTTGTTGTTTTTCATCACAAGAAAATCTCTTTCAAATATATCTTATGTTTTGGATTCAACAACTTCACAAATCATATGTAACTTTGTTTTAAAGTTTCACAACTTGCTTTGCATTGATTGGTATATCATATTCAAGTTGTATTTATAATTACATATGATTTGTCCCCTAATTTCAATTAAATCTATTTTTATCTTTTATGAGCTACATTGTTGATTTGATTGACATCTCTATGCATCACATGTTTAGAGCTAATTAATCTCATACAACTTGTGAATCTTTGATATCATTAACAAGTTGTTACTTTTAACATGTGACTTGCATTCTTTCCTCAATCATAAATGTTTTTATGAGCTAAAACTTTCAAAAGCCTTAGGCTTACATTTATGAACTTTTATTTTCAAAATGATTGAGGACATCACACACACACACATCATGTGCTTTCATCTTTGCATTCATAGTGAGTGTGTGTATTAGATTTTCATTTTCATATCCGCCTATTTTAGAGGCAAATGTAATGAGCTTAAATTGTATCTCTTTGAGTGTTTGTGTAGACACTTCTTTGAGAAGAAATCTTTTTATTGTAGAGGTTATTGCTTAGCCTATAAAAGCATAATGCATAGGTTGATGTTAAGCCTTGAAAAACATCATTGTAAAGGTTATTGCTTAGCCTTGAAAAGCATATTGTAAAGGTTATTGCTTAGCCTATTGAAAAGCATAAATAGTGGAAATCCGGTGGGGTGTTGGATCACAAGCCGATAGTGGATGTAGGCATTGAGGCCGAATCACTATAAATCCTTGTGTGATGGTGCTTGCTTTGTGGTGATTGTTTTTATTAAGCTTCCGCATTTTATTTGTAATCACCACTTGTGACTAGTTTGTTTTAAAGAAGTTAAAATTGGTCATACTTAGTCATAAAATGAAGCTCACCCTATTCAACCCCCCCCCCCCCTCTAGGGTTCGGATCCCCAGACTTACAGCTCACTCCGGCATCAGTCGGATCTCTCATGAATCCAGCAACCCTGGGCGTTACAAAATAAAATAAAATAATTCCTGCCTCAAGACTCATCCCATAACGGCTTTCGGATATGTGAAACCTAGCAGGCTAGGTTTGATATGGGTTGTGTACTAATCTTATATATATTGTTTAGAACTTTCTTTTTTTTACAACGGAGGGTGTCATAATCATTTGGCTGGATTAATCTCTTCAAGCCTACGAGAAGCCAGGTAAATCTGTTGTAAACCATAGTCTTAGGCCAATTAAGCTATCACAAACCAAACTAAACCAAACCAAACCAAGTCTTTTCCCACAAGGTGGGGTCTGCAATATGGATTTGACGACACCAATCAAATCTGTTTAGTGTCATGTCCTCCGTTAAATCCATATAGACAAGGTCACATTTAATAGTTTCTTTCCAACTTCTCTTGGGTCTCCCTCTCCTAATCCAACTTCTTTTGGGTCTCCCTCTCCTACTCCTGACAATCTTCATGCTTTCACACATTTTAACAGATACCTCCGTTGGACGCTTTCTAATATGGTCGAATCATCTCAGTCGATTTTCTCTCATTGAGCTACTCCACGGTTACAATTTTAATTTTTTGAACTTAAAAGAAGTATTAAGTATTTTATAAAAATTTCTAATATTTCTGAGCTTTATGTTAAAAAAAAAAAAAAAAAAAAAACAAACATGTAAATAGGTCATAAACATGTCCGAGGGGCTGAGACAGCCAGAGGCCTAGCTTCTGCTGGACCTGAATCAGGTTAAACTGGTCCCCAGTGGGTACAGAGGACAGCCACAAGTCTAGCCCAAGGTGCCCAACCCATCCTGATACATACTGTCGAACCGCCATTTTAGTCCAATCAATTGGACTAACAATTTCGATTTTTTAAGAATCTGTTTAAGCCACATGAGTTGCATGGTCAAAAGTTGTCGTGCAGGATAGTGAAACTTATGGTAGCATTCAGTACTGGTCATGAGGTGGGTCATGCCATTAATTGGAAACAAGCCCAACAAGTTCAAAGTTCAAAAGTTCATTCAGATTATTCTCATGAGTAGATTGAGAGCTACTTTTCAATGGATGTGAAAGTACTTTCATCTTCATCTAATCAATTTGTAGACTTGTTTTTAAGTCTCGATTGTGAATGATGTGGTTCTCTACCTCTTGAAAGGCTATTGTTAGTTTGAAACCATTGAGGACTTCTTGTCAGTTGCACATCTCCAGAGGGTTCTAGTTCCACCTCTTGGAGTTGTCTAGTTGTCACAGATATCACTTTCTGCACTTTCTGAATTGCATGAGAATATTTTGTTATTAGTGGGCTCAGAGAAAATGACAGTGATAAAGTAAATCATCATACCAGATTGTGGAAAATCAAAAAGAAAAATAAATTATTTTTCACTACTTTATTTTACAGAATCCATGTTATGAAAAATGTGAGTGACATGTTTTTTTTTTTTCTATATTCTTTTTAAATTTAGCCAATTTAAAACTAATTTATCTTTAGTGACAGTTTCTTAATTATATTTCAAGAAAACAACAACATCAACAATATAAACAACATCCTTTTCGGCTCCAATAAATGCTTTCTCTCTTACTATCTAAGTCATTGCAACTATTTGGGATCAACCCTTTGTTGCTCATATTAAAGAGAGTTGCCTCACCACTAAACTAAAGTGGAATGACAAGAAAATCCCAACGTTGAAAACACTATGTTATTTTTTAGACAATTATATTCCAATAACAATATTTGAGATAATGTTGATAATAAATAACATGTGCAGAATGCACATTAGTTCATGGGTCTACAATTTGAGATGCTTTCAAAGAGCACCCTACTTGCTTGGCTCTGAGAGAAATTTGAATTAGAGAAGATTATGGAAGGACTGTCAGCTTGAAAAGGACTATAAAAGTGAGATGAGATTAGAATGTGGCATGACATGACTGGTAATAAGGATGTTGTGGTGCATGAGGGTTGATGAATGGTGATGCATCCATGACTCTAAATAGACAAAAGGGTTACTGTGGGGAAGCAGGGGTCAAGTGGTGAAGGTATTTTGAGTACTTAATTGGAAGAAGAGAAGAATATCTCCAACTGGGGAGGAGCTTTTCTGGATGCTGTCTAGTGCCTTTTTTTTTTATTTTTGATGAAGATTTATTGGTTCTTGAGTCTCTTTAACTGCACAGTTGGAGACCCCATAAAGAGGAATTGGATGAGTAAATATATTTGGTTGAAAAGAACACATGGTCTGAAAAAAGAGAGCAAGAAATCTCAAATCAAAGATGTTGTTTTGATCTTTTGATTCTGCTACTTCTATTTTCAATGAACACATGGTTTGAAAAAAGAGAGAAGAAAATCTCAAATCAAAGATGTGGTTTTGATATTATGATTTGAATACTTCTATTTTTAAAGAACACAACATGGACTGAAAAGAGAAAAAAAAAATCTCAAATCAACGATGTGGTTTTCATATTTTTAAGAAATTCTTTTCTTTCAAGAATCAATTCTAACTTCTATTTTGGTTTTGATCTTACTTTTTAAGATAAATCTCTTCTTTCAAGAATCAATTCTAACTTCTATTCTATCTGTAAAATGATGCTTCTATGATAGACTCTTGGTTTAAAAAATATTAATCTTCAATTTGGTTAAAGTCTTTAAAAGCACGTGAAATGATAATTTTATACTTATTACAATGTGCGCCATCAAAATGATAAAAAAAGAAATATGTTAGAGTCACATAGCTCACTCATAGAAATGCAAAATTTTCTCTGTCCCCATGCAGACGTTAAAGAGGTGGGCCCCAAGAAAGAAGAGAACCCCTCTGAATTTTCAGTGCAGCCACTGCATGTCACAATGCAGGCATGAAAATTCCCTTGATGAAATTATGTTTGCCCTCACTTGGATTTTGAAGAATTTGGTTGAGATAGTGACTTGGGTTAATTGGTCAATGTTTATCATGATTTTACTACCAGTCAGGACAAGGGCATTTTTTCAAAGTCAAGATGCTCTTATAGAAATATACAAAAACCTTTTAATGGGTACAGCTTACAAAAGGTAAGGTTTTTAATTTTTTTTTCTTTTTAAGTATATATATGCTGTTTCTATGACGTTGGTATCCCATAGGTCCTTAACCCAGCAAGACTATTCTCCCGGCTAAACCCGCACACAAGTCAAATTTGGGATCCACAAATGGATTCTAGCATTTCATCCCTTTATGAATGTCTGTGCAACAGAGAACTCAAAAGATTGCTTGAAAATGTTTAAATAAGACGTTTCAGTATAATTTTTTCTTGAAAATGCACAAGAAGATTTTCCAAAGTTTCACTGCAATTTTATTAAAAGGATGGGGATGTTCAAATTTTACCATTTTCCAAGGAACTCAGGGGAGAGTAGCACGAGTCCTTTCCCTTCATTTTCTGCACCAAAAGTCATGGATTCCACAGCTTGGATGGATTCCAAATGTTCTGTGGTTGGTAAACTTGCCCTTGGGGTTATTGAAATATGACTCGATATTAGCCCAAAATCAACAGTTTTGACGTCAATGTTCAAGTCAAACATAAGATTTGATTGGACACGACCTATTGACGGACTTGACCCAAAGACTTAATAGGTCAAGTCAAAGTCCTTATCTCCAAGGCGTGCTAGATCCAAATAGAATAATGGATGTAGATTGTAACCTATCTAAATGGAGCAATAATGTCTACAACATGCTTTTAGTTGTAGTGTTTAATAAGTCACCCAAGTCACCCAAGTGGGAGTTGGTGGAGTCGCCTAAGTCTTGGGCATGCACCTCACCTTTGTGTCTAGATCACCCCAAATTTTATCCGGTTTGCATGTGTGTGGGTTTAGTAGGTGCCACCCGAGTAATTAATTTTATTGTCAAAGACCTCATAGATACTCACATCCTAAAAATAAAAGGACTGTGACCCTCAAGTTTATCAATTTAGAAGATAATAAATTTCTTGTTTCAATCCATCTATGCGTAAAAGTTGGATGAATGCCAAACTTTGAGGCCCGTGGAACTTTAGAGGTGATGCATGTGAAGAAATGACTTAATCATGAATAGTCCATGTGACCTAAAAACTATGATGATCCACACTTAAAAGAACTATATTTGTGGATGATTCTTACATAAATATGTCAATATATATGCACATAGGGAGATGCTCCAATGAGAGATATCTCTCATTTTATATGAGATATAGGGGTGGGGGCCCTCACATTTAAGCTGTTGGCATTGGATATGGACGTGAGGGCCCTCACATTTAAGTTGTTGGCATTGGATATGGATGTGAGGGCCCCCACCTTATCTCTCATAGTAAGGTGAGAGCATCTCTCATAAAAGCATCTTCATATATTGATAAATAGATGGATAAAAGAGAAAAAGGGGTTTGGGGGCCATGGGGGTCGTAGGTTGTGTAGTATTTGTGATATGTATATGTTGTTTAGGCTATACTAAAGGACTTTGATTATAGAGTGGTTAGACCAACCACACCCGTTTGTGTAGAGGCAACTTCCATGAAAAGATGAAATTGTCACATCAGTAAATTCTATAGTTTTTAAATACCTCAGAAAAGGTTTTATGAGGAAGTTAGAAATTCATGTTTGGTGCAAAAAGTTTTTCATCGATGAATTGGTGCTAATGTTGTTTGATGCAACTGTGAATTTATTTAGTGAAAATTATTGTTTAGTGAAAACTACTAAATGGGTGGGTCGGTATGTACGTGGGGTGGGTGAGTAGGTGGGGGTTGGGGTTGGGAGGGGATGGAGAAGAAAGAGGGTGGCTGAGTGGAGTGGGGAAGTGAGGAAAAATGGGTCAGTTTTACGTGGAAATGGACTTCCCATAAACCAACCACCCACCACCCCCCCCCCAAACCACCTTCCATGATCTTTCTTTGCAGAAGAGAAGACAGTCGTGGGTGGAAGACTTAACCCCATTATCTTTCTTTTGCAGAAGGGAAGACAGTCGTTGTGCAATTAATATAAGAACAAACTTGAGATCATAGAGAGGTCAATCTCTCATAGTTTAGATCCCCTGTGAAGCAACTAAACAGAGATCAATAACCAAATGGGGGTCAGCTTTCATGAATTTAACCTGATTAAAATAGTGACGGCTCCAGGAATTCAAATCAGTGGGGTCGACAAAAGACTTATCTTTCGCGAATTGAATAAATATATTTTCCCCTTTATCAACATCGGTCATCTATTTTTGATAATTCGATAAATATAATATAAATTTATCACATAATCTATTTCCGATAATCCGACAAAGATAATATTGAATTATAGAAAAAAGAAACAGAGATTTTAATACATTGTTACTAATAGTTCTTAATATAAAAAGAAAATCCAAATACATAAACTGCTATAGCTGCCCTCAATCGGTTTTCATGTGTTGAAATCGTTGCATAATAACTTCATTATCAATATTAGCAACCACATCCTTATCAATATATGTGACCAAACAGTCATTCATCCATTGATCTCCCATCAACCTGTTATGTATATATTTCATTGCTGAAAAGCTCTTTCTACCATCACAGTCGCTACTGGTAAAATCAACACCAATTTTAGAAGCAAATAAATCAATTAGCATACGATATCCTTTTTTGTCTTCACAAATTTTCTAATAATGTCACCAATTCCTTTAAATTCTAAGTATCAGAAATGTGGGCCCATTAATTTTTTTTTATATTTCGGTAGACAGTTGGCCCATTAACTTAGGCCATTGGTATTTTATAGTGACTTTTGTTCGCTACCACAGTAACAAAGGAAATGTGTAAAGTTAACTAATGTAGGGGTGAAACTCTTAAATTGAGTGGGGTCAAATTCAAAAATTTATGTGGGGTCAAACTCAAAATTTTAATTCATAACATAAGAATTTTATTTTTAAATATTTTTTCGATCTCAGTGGGGTCAATTGACCCCACTGAGATCAATGTGGTGCAGCCCATGGGCCTCAAAATCAGGCTCCACATCTATTGGTGCTAAACTAAATATATAAAGCATGTGATTATACGCACAAACCATAAGTATATAGTCACCATATCTTAGTTTCTTGGTGGATCCTGATCAAATTCAATTAGAATTCTAACTTATATATATATATATATATATATATATATATTATATATGATGAGAGTCTTCCCTGGTCAAAATTTGTCACTGGAGGGATCAAGCCAATGAAGGACTTTTTTGGTTAATTAGGAGTTTCATTAATTTAAGAGTGACTTAAGTTTTCACATTTTTTTTTATCATTTATGATATTGTTTTTTTTTTTTTTTTTTTTTTTTCCAATATGCTTGATAGTATTTTGGCTTGGTAGAAAAATTGTAGCAAGTGTCCAAACTGGGGTGTGGCCCATATACGAATCTGTTTTTTTTTTTTTTAACGGTAACGAAAGATTTCATTCAAAGAAAAGAAGGTACAAAGTATAAAAAACCAAAGAGAAGAGAGGAAGGGGATGTGTAGGAGAAATGCACCACCTCCAATCCTACTAACAAAATCACACCCACCTAAAGAAACAACCTATCAACCATTTACATAATCACACTCACCTAGGGAAGCAACCTATCAACCCCTTGCTTGGCTAACACATCAGCTATGAAGTTAGCTGATCTAACCTTATGATGAAAGGAAACATGGATTCCAATAGATAACTCTCTAATTTCATTCAGGTGGAAATGAAATTTCCAAGAATTAATCTTCCGCTTCGACACCCTTGCGATCGCATTAGAGAAATCACTTTCTTCTGTTGGATCTAAGAAGAAAGGCCCCTTTTTTTAGAGACTCCCTATTTGGCCCACTTATCTAAGTGAGAGGTGTTAAAACTGTTCACCAAATAGAATAATTCCTTCCTTGAGGACCAAGCAGCAACAAAATCCCAAGACATTACTCTACAGGAGGTAAAGAACAAACCTAATCCACATGCCAAGATATGCTGGAGCATCTGTGAGCAAATTCAGTGCCTATTTATACTTGGAAAAGGCACCTACAAAAGCCAAAAATGCATTGATTCCATTTTTGTTCTGTAGGGGAATTGGGTGGCAATTCCCTAAACTTGTCAATTTGAAATGGACCAGTTGGTATTTTAGGGTTCCATTTGCTCTTTTTAGATTGATTTTTGAATTGCCATTTTTCACCTGAATGAGATGGTGTGAATGGGTTGTCGTTATTCAACCCTGTCTTTAAAAAATAAGATCTATAATAATAGATAGAAGACATGAGAAAAACAACAGTGGCCAAGGACACAAAATGCAACCAAAACCAAAACACCACATGCATCATTTGGGGCCGACTCAACCAACCACACTAGGTAAGAGCTCAACCCTCAACATCATAATTAAAAGTTCGACAAAACTTGGTCATCCAATGCACCGCCTCATTTAATCTTCTAGGAATGTGAGAAAAGAAAATCTTATCGAAGTCCTTAACAACTGAAGAGATATCAGCAATAATTGTGATTAACATCCAATCTTCACTAATGACTGAGTCGTGTTATTTCGTTATTTTTTTGTTTTTTTTTTACGCTAACCAAGTGGGTTGGGACTCATGCACTCTGGACACACGTGGGGAGAGAGCACACACATGCGAGGTAGGGGTGTTCATAGGCTGGCCTAAGGTATATCCAGCTCGGCCCAAGCCTTACACATACGGTAAAAGTCGGGTCCAAGCCCGCCCATTTAATCAATCGGGCCAGCTGAACCAGGCTTTTTTATCACTTTTGTGGGCATTGGAGCAATCGTTTGGACTAATGAAATTAAGTTACATGCATTCCTTACACGGGCTGGGCCGGGTCGGCTTTGGGATTTCTATCACTTAATCCAAGACCCGCCCAAAGCTAGCTGGGCCTAGACTGGGCTCGGGCTGGCCCAGCCCATGAGCACCCCTAATGCGAGGAGAGGAGAGAACCAAGGATTTGGTCCTTGATCATCTAAGTAAGAAGGGTCCTCAACCAACTAGGCAACCCTCAGTCTCAATATTTAACCTTGTTGATTACATTGTAACTACTAATTAAAGTCTAACCCAAATCCATTTATTAAGGTTTCCAAGTGACCCTTTTAAGTCGCCTTTTAATTGACCATTTCAATCCAGTTGATAAATGGGATAGATTCAGGTCTAGCTCTGCCATAAAAGTAACTCACTATGCTCAACTAAACCCAATCCAACCCAATGAATTTCCCCTTTTTTTTTTTCTTTTTCTCTACTAAGTTTGTTTTCGGCCAAAGAAGCTGAAGCAAGAGCAATCCCATAGACAGTAAAGTTGGCTAAGCATAGAGAGTTTGACAAGATTCTTGTGTTCCCACGCGATTCAGTGGTGAAGGCAGTCAATTGATTCTAATATGTCAGATATTTTCGAAATTTCCAAAAGCTTCGCTACATTTGAGTTGATTTTTAGTTCCTAGATGGTTCAATGGAACTACGGATTATCTTGCTGAGCGGGGTCTTTCATAGCTAATGAGCTTTGTCGTTCAAATCAATATAAGATGGCCAATTAGTAGTAACTTAGCTTTGTTTTAACTAATAAGAAATTTTATCTATAAAAAATTATATATGAATGGGCTGGGTTGAGATAACGGGTATGTCGATTGAGGCCCGACCCATATTTGAACTGATTATTAAATGGGTCAAAGACCAGCACCCGATTTAGGTTAATCCAGTCTCAAGCACATGCATAACTTAATTAATTTTTAATCCCCTTTGCTCTTGTTTCTTTGCAACCAAGGGCTGCTATTCCAAATCTACAAATTAAATATAATTGACCCTTCCAAAACGACACCACATTCATATTATTGTTAAAAACTGCACATTCTGCAGCACAAAATCATGTCTAATTAGGTTTAGATGGGAGAAGGAGCTTACGCCGACAACGGAGATTAGGCGGGTTAGACGGGTTGAGCAGGTAATCTGTGTTTAATCCACTTAAGTGCAAGTCATGATTTTTTGGCCTGGAACAGACATTCTAAATTCTAATGATGCAGGTTAATTAAGGTCAGGTTAGGTGGGCTGCACGCGGGTCAATCTCATGGGTTGGGTCGGGTTTTGGCGCCCATAGCCATTGTTGTTATTACACACATGATTCTCACCTCCACAGTTCACGGTCCAGCTGAAAATAGACAAGAAGCTGTCAAGCTTTTAAAATCTTTCAGTGTGGATCAAGGACTTAGGGCCCATCTATTTGGTTGGGATTGAGTTCCTTGGAAATTATTTGATTTGCCAGTATGGTGACTACACAATCATTTGCCACCAAATGGAGATGATTTAATTGTCATTTTTGTCGAGGTTGAGAAACTCAGCAAATTTTTATTGAGGTTGGAAAACTCGGCGAGTTGACTCATGACTCTGCCGAGTCACCTTGTTTCAATGTAAGACTGAGTCAATTATAGAATAAGCTTGGTCGAGTCAAATAAAAGCAATTGATGGTTGCGGTATGAAGTCGGCAAATTTAAAAATGACAGATTAATGCATATAATTATATGTATATCTAAATTTTATAAGTGTCTGGTCTATTTTTATGATTTTTAAAATATTTTTAAAAAATGACTCTCGAGTGGAATGCCTTTTTTTTTTTTTTTTATGGCAAAAAAGAAAGAAAATGAATTTTTTTTTAAGGCAAACCTAGTCTGGCCTGATTTTTATACCATTGGCCCAAGCCCGGCCCTAGCCCGACTTGAGCCATAAGTGCTTGGTCTGAACCCCGTTCACATAAAATGGTTAAGTCCAAGCCAGGATGGTGAGGGGTTTTATAAAAGAAAACACATCTACTAACAGGCTTAAGGTACGTGTGCGCATGTGGTGATCATGTAGTATTTTTAATATCCAATATGTGGCCCATTGGACGGCCCACCATAGTAGCTTGCTACTGGGCCCTTCAAGCATTGCACTACAACCTGGGCCTGGTCCTCCCCTTTAAACCAAGGGAAATTCTATATGCACCCACCTCTTTTGCTGAGCCCACCCACATTTCCAAAAATATCCAAAATAATCTCATCTTCTCTCCTCTCTCTCTCTCTCCTTCCCTGTTCCCTGCTCCGCCCATCTCCACCGTCGCCGATCCCTTTCCCTCTCTCTATCTCTCTTGTCCGTTGCCGACAGCCCCCGTTCCCCCTCTTTCCTTTTCCTCTCTCTTCCTCTCGCCCATCGCCGGCCCCTGCCGAAAACCCCTCCGATCTCTGCTTCTCCCTCTCCCCCTCTTTCTCTCTCGCTCTCTGCCTCTCGCTCGCCTCCCGTCGTCGCAGGTGGCCTCTCCTGTCCCTCTCTCTTCCTCTCCCTCACCCATCTTCCATCTTCCACCGCCCAACACTACCGCCGACTGTTGATCTTACCGACGAATCCCCACAAAGAGTTCCCCACTCCTATGCTTAATAAACAGCACCGAATCACTAGCGCAAAGCTTCTTCTCATTGACGAACTTGCTCCACCCGTGCACAGAAAACAGTGCACGGAGTTTCAGAGCCATGCAAGGTGCACAGCTAGGAAAACCATACATATATCATGTGCATAGTGTTTCATACCCGTGCATATCGTGCACATGAGAAATGCATGGAGTTTATGAGAATTTTCGCCATGTGCACATTCATTTTAGGGTTTTTTGGGCTCTTTCTTCTTCATAAGCTGGTGCCCATAATGTTCCAGCAGTCTCAGATGACTCAACCAAAAGTCCATTACTATGATTTTGTTGTAAGTACTCTTTTTGTCTTTTTAAATTAATTTGTTGCATTATTTACAGCACTATTTTGTGTTATAGTACTTGACCTTATATGTCTTTTCATTACTTTTTTTTTTTTTTTTTTTTTTTTAAGTTAGTTGGAATTGTAATAATCCCTATGACACACAGTAAGAGCATGGAAACAAAGAAGAGAAAGTCTATCGGTCCCGAACTCGGGACCGATAGCAGGACTCAACAAAGAAACCAAAAATTACAAGGGACAAGAGACACTATTAATTAAAGAATATTATCAAAATTCCTCCAGTAGCTTTTCATTTTCCCCGTTTTCCTCCGACTCTAGTTTTATTAATGGTCAAAACGCATCCCTTAGTTTGTCATATTCTCCAATATTCCCTTCTAGTTTTATTAATGACAAAATACCTTTCCCTAGTTTGTCATATTACCTACTGCCCATCTATAATGGACGGTTGAGATCCACTAGATCTTCATTTAATTTTTTTCATTTTTGATTTTTTTAAATAAAAAATTATGTAATATCCATTTTTTAAATTTATGTGAAGGGAACAATTGACTTTTTTGTTTTTCATTAAAATGGGAGCAAGGGAAATTGAGTCTTTTCAGTGGCTATTTGTGTTAGAGACGAACTTTTTCGTTTGGAAAATAACGGTAGGAGAGAAAATGGGGAATACTGAAATGTGAGGGATAAAATGACATTTCAGCAAACCTCATGGGGGGAAAATAATAATATCCTTATTTTTTAAGTTATATTTAAGGGTAAAAAGGTCTTTTGGTTTGAAAGTTTTAATAGAAATTGAGGGTAAGGGGAATTTTAGGGAATAGAGTAAACTAGAAGGGGATAATGGTCATTAATAGAATTAGATGGGCAAAATGGAGTATAGGTCAAATGACAGCGTAATTTTGATAATTAATATCCCATTAATTAATGCTGTCCCTCCACAAATATAAGCAAACAACATCAGGAATTTTGCGATTTTTGGTTGGGCATTAAATAATAAATAAGGGAAGTTTTTAATCTTGTGGTGGGCCACTTGTAGGGAAAAAAAATAAAATTATTTCCTTATTTATTTATTTATTTTGATTTAGAACTTTATCATTTGTCTTTTTTTTTTTTTTTTTTTTTTTTTTTTAAAGGAGAGCTTTATCATTTGCTCATTCCATGTGGTCATGTTGAGATAACGTGATTAATGAATTCCTGAATATTGCAGCTAAAAGATTCAAACTTTACGAGGCTTTGCAGCACAAAGAGCATGTTGACCGTAAATGAGAGTTTCCCTGGACCAACCATTTGGGGTTCGAAAAGGCGATACTGCCATTGTTAATGTCCACAATTATGGCAGATATGGTGTCACCATTCACTGGTCATGTCTAGCTCTCTCTCATATCACAAGTTATTTTTTTTCAAATTATCACATGAAGTTAGATTCTGTTGAATTCAGTTAGATATATGATTTTTTTCTGCAACCATTTACGAAAAACTTACAATAATGTCAAAAATTACAACATGAATCCCAAATTATATTGTGACAGTTTCATCATTCAACTGATCATATATTGTTAGTGGAACTAATGTTTATTCGTACATGTCAGTTAAGTGAAACTATCACATCACATGTTGGATTTAAGGTTTAAGGTTTAGAATTACTCTTAGGGCCTGTTTGGATAGCCAAAAAATAGAGTAGAGTGAAGTTAAATAGGCCATAACTGTCTAAAATTTCAACTCTATCCTGTTTGGATGAATCTGACCCAGTAGATGAAGTAATGTTGTGACCCACATGTACTTCATTTCACTTCAACTCAAAATACTTCAATTTCCTTGAGTAAAAGTGGATTCTACTCCAAACCTTAACTTCAAAATAAGCATCCAAACGGAGTGAAGTGAAGTACTCTACTTTAATTTCAATCTACTTCTCTTCACTCCATTTCACATGTGAAATCCACTTCATTTTACTCCACTCCTCATTTATCCAAACAGACCCTTAAGTCTTATCCAATTAATCTTGTTTTTATATATCTTAGAAAATTATATGAATTTATCAACCAAATATATATCTAAATCTAAAGGTTTTTTTTTTTTTTTTTCATGTTTATATTTGTAGGCATGGAGTGAAGCAACCAAGGAACCCCTGGTATGATGGTCCAGAGAACATAACACCGTGTGCAATCAGACCAGGACACAACTTCACATATGTTGTATTCTTCACAGTAGAGGTGCACGGCTGGGAAAACCGTGCATATATCATGTGCAAGGCGTTTCATATCCATGCACATGAGATATGCACGGAATTTATGGGTATTTTCATCATGTGCAAGTTTTTTTCTTTTTTTTTAATGTGGGTGTGCTAAGAATACTGATAGTGTGTTCCGAATCACCCTTAATCAAATCAATCTTAAACTGTAACTTAATTGGTTTGGTTGCGTATGCGCATGTGAAAGTAAATGCGTTCGACCCCACAATTGTAACAAATAGATTGTTATTGTTTTAAATTGTGTCTCTCATTCGGGCCGGTCTTTAAGTATTTACCACCGATTTAAGCCCAGCCGTTGATTGAACGGGCCTAGGTTTTAGATCCATGATGCTGCCAAAGTGGGCTGGGCCCGAGTTCCCATCCATGAGCACCCCTGGGCCCTAGCCGAAATCACACCCTGTGAATGTTTTCCTTATCATTACATGTGACAAGGTGTGCTTTTTACGGACATGATGGTACGTTTTACCCGACCTGGTGATGATCTCAGAACTGGCACGTGCACCCCATTACAACAGAATTTTTTTAACATTCCATCCCATGAGGCTCTCGTGATTAGCCCATGTGACGCCACCCATGATTTGGACTGCCCACCAAAAGGGCCTACTTACAAGATGCCATGCCCACTCAAATTCCTTTTCTTTATTACTAAAAGTCTTCACTCATTGGATTATTTTACCTGAATGTCAACCATAGATCTAAATTTTGTACACATGCATTTTTGTGTGGGCCCACCTTATGAGCGGTCCAGATCTCAAAGCAATGGATCACGATCTTCTTGCATATGGATCCTAACGATATGAGTTAGTTGATTACATCAACAAAAGGTTGCTCAGTTGGTTGGCCACCATGCTTGTCACCCGGTTGGTTAGAGATAGATTCTTACATATACCACCATTTCACATGTGTTGGCTATCCTTCTCACTAGTGTGAGCCACGGTTGGTCCAAGACCTAACATTTACCACTGAATAGTCATATTTTCTGCGGAGCTTCACAATATGTGCGATATCGTATGGCTTTTTGAATCACAACAATTGCTCTACGTCCGTTGGTCACTTCCCATAATTTCATCCGGTACATATGGATAGGAGGGTTTGCATGTACTTTTGGGGATTAATTCTTGGTTGTTGAGAATCGAGTATCTCTTCGGTTCAGGGCATGGCCTAGATCGGGCGGGAGATTACCCGGGTTATAAAAAAAAAAAAAAAGAAATTTGTTATACATCAACAAGTAGGGGCCAATGTAGGTCTTGAAGCAAAATTTCAAAGGAATTAAAAAAAAAAAAAAAAAAAAGTCAGGATCACCTATCGCATTTGTTATACCTTCACTGTGAGTGGACCAATAATATTCTGCTACGTTTTCCAAAAATTTAAGTGATTTTGGAGTTTAAAAAATTTAAATCAGACGAAAGAAAAATACCTAAATTTTTGAATGACGTGGTGGAGTATTATTGGTCCACTCACGATAAAGACAAAACATATACAATAGGTGATCTAGGCTCAAAAAGAAATTACGAGGTAGGGCCCACCAGAGTTCATCCAAGCATATATATATGCAGCCGACGGCAGAATTATTGATTGTAGCGGCCATTTGGACCAATGGAATCTCTCCACGTGTTTCCAAAGTAGCCCACAGGCCACAGCCACAACTCGTTCTTGACGTTCGTTACTGGGCCCCACCCATTGAATTCTCGCCTTGGTGCTCTATTGGTAGATGACACGTGTCCATCCTCCATCTGCCCAACTACCGTAGATGCGCAAACACAACTTGGATAAAACTGGATTCAACCGCATTTGGGTTCTGCGTTGGCAGGAAAAAGATCAGTGGTCTGCGGACTACCGAAGTCAAATCGTAGTCCGCAGGGAGTGCGCCATGTGTGATGTGTACAGTGTGGCCCACCACAGCACATACAGAAAAGTCTCACCATCAGATCTACATAAAAAAAGAAAAAAGGAGAAAACTCCAACATAGCTGCCTTTACACAAAGTAGTCTCCTTCGATTTTGAATTGGAATTGGCCCTTACTTGGCTTTGATCGAACACAATCTAAATAGATTTAGATCACAAGAAATTTAAATTTTATGAAACCATTATAATTTAAGATCCCTTAAATTGATAGTTTTGATCATTTGATCATACAAACATTGAGCCCACTATTTATCCGCATCCAAATCTATTTAACCATTCCTACTTTCCTAACTTCTAAAAGAATCCACACGCGTTTCACATGTATGCCATTTTAAGCAAAATATATTATAAAAGAGGGGCCCACCCATGATTAAACTAATGACGACACGAATGAGGTTGCCTTCAATTTAACTCTAGGTTTGATGTCTTTCACGGATAGATTTATTACAATAAAGTATGTATAATATATTGAGATTAAAACTTACTAGATCAACGTGATTTTGGATTATCTTAATCTAAGTAAGCTTGATTATCATAAATTAAGGAGGGCTTCCAAATGGTGGTTGTTCTTCTCGAACAAAATATTCAAGGAGCATTTTTAACATGACAGGAATTCACGATCTATAAGAAATTTACTTTGCCTCTCCGTTAAACGCATTTTAAGTTGTTTGGTGTGATTCGTTTTTCTTACAAAGAGGAAAAAAATAAGTTAATTTTTTTCGAGATAGAAAATTTTGTTATGTTAAAAGCATAAATACTAAATACATACGTCTCTCTCACAAAAATAGAAATTTATCAAGAAATGTAATCCTTTCAGTCTTGTGTGTGTAAAATGTGGGCCACTCCTTGATTTAAAATTTCGACCGTTCAATGATTGCATAGTTTGGTGAAAGAAAAGCATGTTTATTGCCACTTTGGTGCTCCCTTGGACTACGGAATCGAAGCGTCTTTTGAGCTTATAAATAAAAACAGTTCCTCCCTCTTCCTTATTCCAAACCTCTGGTTTTGTTTTTTTCTCTTTTGGGTTCTTTCAGCGATCTTTCCATTGACAGGACAGAAAACGAAAGGCGAGTGAAAGCTCTCACAAGTTCTTAAATTTCGTTCAAGATCTAGGGTTTCTGCTCAAAACTCATCAAAATTCTTTTCTTTCGGGGAGATCTCCTCTCTTTTGCATTCTCTTTAGTAGAATTTGATGAATTGTAGGGTTTTTTTTTGGTCGCCTAGGGTTTTCCTAGTTGTTTCTTAGAAGATTCCGCTCTTGAGATTTACCAGGTTTTGTCTTGTTACGGCGGTTTTGATCCTTTTGTTGCTGTAATTGGTAGATTTGAGTGATTTGATATGTGAATTGGAGGAATTGTTGCTAAAGATTAGATTTTTGACCAAAATTGCAGTTAGGGAAGGTTGGTGTTCTTTGGATCTATTCGTTTTGATGGTTTTGATCCAAATGGTATATGGGTTATTCTGATTGATTCTGTTAGATTATAGAATATTACAAATTGTGAGTGAATTGGAAGTCTGCAGTGTTTTTTTTTTTTTTTTTTTGGCCTTCAATCTGAATGAATGCAGTTGGAAGGACTAGTTTGGATTCTGGGGTGAATGTTTGTATATGATTTCTGAGATTATAAAGAAATAATAGTGGATTGCTTTGGTTTGAATTGACTTGAATTGGAGAATCATTGTGAATTCTTACAAGATTTGACAGGTTTGAGACTTGTAATCAGTGGTTGGGAGCAACAGAAAATTGAGTTGGTAGAGGTTGGTGTTGTTTGAAAGGGATTGGATTTATGTTTTGGAAGAGAAGATGGCGCCAGAGACTGACTCATCGCCTCCCTTTGTGTCAATAGAAGGTGGATATGGTAAGGACAATGGGCTGTCCATGGATGATGAGAATTCTAAGACAATGGAAAGCTTGAAGCAGATAAGAATGGGGAAACCTCCTCGACACCTTTCGGTTCTTCGACATTGTGTGAGCAGCGCACGTCTTGAGGCTGCGGCCGAGTTGGTGAGCTGTTGATGCTTTTTTATGCTTTTCTTTCTTGTGAGTAGATGCATTTTGTTGTGTATATAGGTCATTCACAGAGTCCACTGCAAAGCAGTTACATCTCTGTTTTGCACGTTTTATTTAATTGTAATTGGTGTTAATCTATGTTGTACTTGTACATATTCTTTTAAATGAGCCATGTATGTCAGATCAGATTCTTTTAGACATTACAATGTGTTGGATTCTTCACTGTTTCTTCTGGTGCTAATTGAAACATTATTTTACAATTGATAGATATCATGATGGGCTTATATTCTTTTGGAATTTAAGTAAGATATTGATATGATTATTACTTAATTGTTTAGAGTAAGATTTGTGTGCGCGTTTTATTAGTGTTTCTTGTTCTTATTTCTTTTTTTATTAGGCCCTATCCATGAATCTATATTATGAGATTTGCCAAACCAGACACTTCATACCTTTTTTCGTATTTCAACGCAAGCACTTCTTGGCATGCAACTCAGGGGTCAATTTTGAGGCTAACTAAAATGACTATGCAGAAATGTGGCTCCTGATTTCTAAGCTGTAAAAAAAAGTACACATTCATTCCATCATTGTACCAGTCTCCTTTGGTGTTTATTAGCTGTACATTTGAATTTACCTTAATTTTTTATGTTCTGTTTGAGTTTCCTTATGTTCTCAACTTCTAACAGTTGTAACCTGAAGGTAATTATTTGCATTGTCTACTCTCTCTCTCTCTCTCTCTCTCTCTCTCTCTAATGTAATCTATTCTCTCTCTCTCTCTCTCTCTAATGTAATCTATTTACCGATAAAATAAAAAGGAAAAAAGAAAAGGCCATGCATTCTCTACATAGACATTTTCAATGCTTTTGGCATACTGCTAAGTACTAACTGGTTTGCTCTCTCTATTTACATAGGACACATGTATCGAGACAATTGGCCCCAAAGCACAGGCTAATCGATTGTCTGGCTTTTCACCTATATTTCGCTCTGGAAGCTGCTCTAAGATGGGACCAAAACAGTACATGGAAGATGAACACATATGTATAGATAATCTACGTGAACATCTTAGAGAATCTGTAGATTTACCCTCTCCAGGTGCTTTCTATGGGGTATGCAGCTTAACTGTATCTTATGCTAGAAATTTACCTTATTGTTATCACAACACAGTTAAATGGCTATCTTTTTAGTTGGCCTTTGATCCTTTTTCTTTTAAAGAAAAACCTTTGTTGTTTCTAATGCTGGCAGCCCAGTAACTGGTTTTCTATATCAATTGTTTCAGTTAATTACTTACCTGTTCCTTAAGGTCAAAGATGTGCCTTATTTTCTAATTATTGGGGAAGTTTTTAGAGCTCATAAGGAAATGGGCTAGTTAATGAATCAGCACTACCTGTTACTGGGTTAACTCATGGTTGTGAATAGCCAAAATCCAGTGCCAATTGCATGGCACCTTGTTTAAGGCATTCTCCCTTTGTGGAGTGTTCTGTGGATTGAAGTGTTGAGGTTTGGCGTACTGGTTTGGGTCTTGCCTTAACCAATCATGTAATGACAAAAGAACGGCACTAAAATGCAGTAGTTTATCTCACACAGGTATTCGATGGCCATGGAGGTTCAGATGCAGCATCTTTTGTCAGAATGAACATCCTCAAGTTTATTACTGAGGATATGTATTTCCCCAGTTGCGTGGGGAAGGCTATAAAGAGTGCATTTGTGAAGGCAGATCATGCATTTGCTGATGCATTTTCTCTTGATAGCTCCTCTGGTACCACAGCTCTGACAACCCTTATTTTCGGAAGGTGAGAACAACCACTACTTTCCTAATCCAGCCATCTAGCTCCTTTTGGCAAAGTTCTATATTGTAACACAATTGTTCTTTCTTCAATTTGTTTAGCCTGCATTATTTGAATAAATTTAAATCCATAGGTGCATGTTGTGTGCTCCTGGTTCTTTGTTGAATATTGTTAAATCCTAGTTTAGTCTCTTAGTTTTCATAACGACACCTTTTGGGAGTGGGAAATTTTTTAGAAGTGTAAAATAAACTCTTTAGACAGTTGGGATGATTCTTGGTTGTGGCCTAAACCTAAGCACTCAACATTGGAAGTGCCTACCAACACCTGTATCTTTTCCGAAGAAAACATATGTAAACCATGAGTTTGATTTAGAGGCAGGATCATTCTTGTCTTTTCTGTCACCTAATTCTGTTCTAAACCATGAGTCATGGATAACTGCTCTTGCTTGATTGCAGGATCATGGGTGCAGAATTACAGGAGTAACCCTCAATTGAAAATCATGGGTTTGGCCTAACTCTGAATTTCAAGTTATAAATCCAGGAAATCACTTCTCTATACCAGTGATGTCTCCCACCTTTTTTATGGAATATTCTCCTATTCCTCTTTAGTACCAAATTTGTTCACCTTCATCTTATTTGTCTCACTTTCTCCATTTTTTTAATTAATGCATTTCTTACTGTTCAGGACCATGGTAGTTGCCAATGCTGGTGATTGCCGAGCTGTGTTGGGAAAGCGTGGTAGGGCAATCGAACTGTCCAGAGACCACAAACCCAACTGTAGTAGTGAAAGACTACGAATTGAGAAACTGGGTGGCATTATCTATGATGGCTATCTAAATGGCCAACTTTCGGTGTCAAGGGCTCTTGGGGATTGGCACATGAAGGGTTCTAAAGGCTCTGCCTGTCCATTAAGTGCAGAGCCGGAGTTGCAGGAAACAACCCTGACAGAGGAAGATGAGTTTCTTATAATGGGCTGCGATGGTCTGTGGGATGTAATGACCAGTCAGTGTGCGGTGACAATAGTAAGAAAGGAGCTCATGCTCCACAACGATCCTGAGAGATGCTCAATAGAGTTGGTTAGGGAGGCACTCAAGCGTGACACTTGTGATAACCTAACAGTTATCGTCATTTGTTTCTCCCCGGACCCCCCTCCTCGGATAGAGATTCCAAGACCCCAAGTTCGGAGAAGTATATCTGCTGAAGGATTGAATTTACTCAAGGGAGTCTTGGACAACAATGGATGAGAAAAGGAGGGTAAAAACTGAGATGTTTAGGAGGTTTTCACCTGTACAAAATACTTTTACTGGGATGACACTTTGACACCTCCACACTGTTTAGGACTAAATCTGGCAGCACATGTAATTTTGTTTGAAGGTTGGAGTTAACCGTGTACAATTGAGATTAAATTATTTGTATCAATTGGAAGTATCAATTTGTTTCTTCTGTAGCTGCTATGGATTTTTCTTGGAATAAAGCTGCTCTGCCTTGGATCCTCTTTGCCTAGTATGTTGCCTAGTCCATTTCCTTTTGAGGTCCTTTCCACCTTGATATCCCATCAATGCATTTCGTTAATGTTCTGCAGAAGATGCCAAAGCCTATCAGGTGTGTATGCTTATTGTTGTGGATTGGTGAGATTCTACACTTTTTCTTTAACAGTTGAAAGCAGACTGTTTTCCAAGAGAACCTTAAGACAAAGTGCAAAGGCCAGCTGGATATGCATTTGGCACAAAAGTCCAAGTAATCTGCTCCAACTGGACACGCACACAAATATGAATTTAATTCCATCCAAACAAACAGTTAGCTGAGTGAAAGGTCAAAGGTAGAGATAAGAACGGAGCCATCACTATCATGTGAATTAATTTGTTTGGTTGATGAGTGGATAACCATTTCTATAAAGAGAGATTATTTGTTAGCCCCTTATTATGGCTCTACCCTCTTAACCCTTGGGTTTTAGTCCCTTTTGGATAGAAAGGTATTGTGGTAGAAATCATATAAAACCAATAAGGATTGCACAAATAGGCCCTGTATAAAACATGTAACTGCACTTGTATTTTTATCCTCGGATTTTTCTAAAGGAGAATGCTAGCTAAGAGAGCCATTTCATCCAACAGGTGAATTGGTGAAGAGTCAAGGGTGGAGATCAACAGTGACCATTAAATAAATATTTTCTCGTAAGGCTGGATTCATTTCCATGGATTTTGATATTAAAAACGCCTGTCCTTCAAAAGCCATCTGAAAAAACTCCAAATGTAAATGGTTGGAGTCCAGATCTGTTTTGTCCAATTCACTTTGCCAAACTCTGTAAAATTTTATGCCAGCTAATGCGCCCTCTCAAGAATGAAAAGAAATCAAGGAAGAGATTTTACTGGGTTGGCGAATGCGGATTGGACAAAAAAGGGGATCCACACTAATGGTTGAGGGTTTTTGTTGGTGATATAAGAAATCAGTTTGGCTTGCCTTTCTTCAGTTTCAAGTGGGTTTTAAGACAGTATACGAACGAATCAGGAGCGCCCCATTATGGTCTTAGCCTTATCCTATCAATCAAGTAAGTTCTTAATGAGTTCTACCGATTGTACTAACCAAGAGAAATTAAGGTTGGACCCTATTGTTACTCTTGAACAACATCTTGGGACACCATGATGCATGCCAATAGCTAGAGAGGGCGCGATTGGAACAGCTAAACATGGGGGGCGCATTCAGGGGTAAGACCAGCCCAGCCTGACCAGCGCCGAGCCAGGTTTGGACATTATGGTTAGTACTCAGGTCAGTTTCAGATCTAAAATTTGGGCCCTGTTTAATATTTGGGTTAGGCATAGGTTAAGTGACAGAAAGCCCGAAGCGCAACCCAGCCTAAGCAAATAATGCTTGTAGTTTAGTGACTTACTTGCCTGATCATGTGATAGAAAGACTGATATGGCCTGACCCAACTGACTAAATGGGCGGTCTCAGGCCTGACATTCTTTAGATGGGCTTGGTGCTTACAGCTCCTGTTGGGCTTTGGCTGGATATTATTGGCCTGACTTTCTAAAGTGGACCAGGCCTGAATATGCCTCAGCCCTGCTCGATCCAACCGTGAACATCAGAACATTCCATCTAAATGGTGGGGATCTGATGGTCGTGGCTATTTATTCAAGGGGCCATGGTCCAATGGCTTTACCTATATGTGTGCATTTGCTAACTTCTGGAACCCTTAAATTGATGGTTATATTCACCGGACAGTACTGATATTTGACTGAGGACAGGATGTTCTTTCCACAATTTGTCACCCAAACTGGCCCTAGGGAAGAAAACTATTGAATTGAACACAACCCCATTTGTAAAAAGGGGATTTAGGTCATAACTAGTTGTCCTTCTAAGCCATGCCTTCGTTGGTCTTGTGCCAATATATTGAAATGATCCCTGGCCTTGGCCTCGTACTTCTGATACAAGTCCCATTGTTCAAATTGTACCATGACAGTCTTGTTCAAATATCTTCACCTATATTTCCTTTACTTCCACACTGGCCCCTAGTACTTTGGCTGTTGGACTGCATTTGTAATTAGGGCCAAAAGAGACATTTTGACATAATGCCACGACAAAATGATTTAGCCATATGGTGGACACACTGTAGATCATAGTGGGTCTCTCATTTATGGTTCTGTTTTGAATGGGACAGCTGAAATGATATTAAGCGTCACCCAAGAACGGCAGTAGAAACTAGGAGCATATTCAAATGGAATTATATTATGAGGTTCCACCCTTTGATGATTAAAAGTATAAAGTGACTCCTTTACAGTCCGTTTGCGAGGGGAGAGGAGGGGAGGGGAAATTTGAGGGGGAAGAAAAACGAAAAAGCTATCTGTCCCGGGTTCTGGACAGAACCCGGGACAAGTAGCAGGGCTCGAAGAAAAATGAAGGGAAAGAAATGGGAGGAAAAATTAATTTTACCTCTTCTTGTTTGGAAAGTGAAAAAGTAAGGGGAAGAAAAGTGAAAAAGTAGGATTTCGTTTGTTTGTGAGATAGAGAGAAAATTACCGTTTTATCCTTACTTTTATAAAAACTTTAAAATTTTCTTTACATGTAAAGGGCAATTTAGTAATCTTCCCATTTTCCCCTCCTCTCCCCACATTTTCCCCCCAATTTTGGGGGGGAAATTTTTTCACCTATTTTCCCCCCACCCCATCCCCTCCATTTTCCCTCCCCACTTTCCCAAACACCCTCCAAAAAAATTTTTCCCCCACTTCCCCCCCCCCCCCCCCCATTGCCCCCCTTCCCAAACAATGGGTTAATGCTATTACCTGGGTTGCTAAAGATCCAAACACCACTTGGAAAACTCACTTTTAGGCAGCCAATCTCTAGTCAAACTTGGAGGGGGAGCCTAATGAGATTGTGAATTCACATGCAGGAATTTGATACCATTCTCTCTCTTATCTTTTGGGTTTTTTAGCCTCTAATACAGTTGTTTTGGTTGTACTTTATCTATTAAATAGAAATTATGTTCTTACTATCTAAGAAAAACGCATTTCATCCCAGTTAAAATTTATTCCTTTTTTAGCAATACATGGTAGAACATATGATTTTACTTGTTAGGTTGGGTCCTTGCACTTCCCTAGGTCAACCCCACTCAAATGGCTAATCTGAACATGGATTAAGAACTAAGAAAAACTCAAGTTGACTCTTTAAGTAACTCATGAGTCTAGCCGATTAATCAGACTCATTCAACATGCCCGAGTCAGTAACTGACTGAGCTAAGCCAACTCAGGTGAGTGAGGTTGAGCCAGAAAAAGGTCTTAAACTATGATTTTGACCAAGGCAATTGAGAGTAAAGAATGCTGACCATTCAAAATGGGACCCGCCAAATATGACAGTGGGCAGTGAGAGTCTGATGAACTGAGGGAACAAGTGTCTCTTTTACCTACTAGCATCATAATCTATACATGAGGAAAAGTTCGCCTTAAAAAGACATTGGTCTATTTTTGAAAGCACACCTCAGTTTATGGCCCCATCTGGATGCACATCAAATCATCTAAGGGGAGGGTAAGATGTGGATTAAGAGTAAGCTGTGTTTCAGTCTGATCAGATCATCTTAACACTTGATTTTAGGACCACAAAGCTTAATGGTTTTGTATGCAGTTCTTATTGTGATTCAATGCAATGACAGATCACAATCAAATCGTGTCAAATTGACTGGTTGGTGAGTTTGATCACAAGTCAGCTAAGTTGTATAGAATGAAAATATGGTGCACTTTACAAAAGATGAACCCGGGTCTTTCAGCATATCATTATAATTGTGAATGACATGTCAACCATGCCAAACTTTATATAATACACTGCTGTAGATACTACTTTGTAACTTTTAGACAGATCACCATGATGGGCATGGTGCAACAAAACACGTTAATTATGCTATAAATGAGTACCCATAGTTAAATCCAAAGCAAACAATGAACTTGAAATTCAACCTCTCTCATATTTAAGATAGGTAACAATAGTACACACTGTCAGATATATTGATATTACCGTCAATATGTTTTATGGGCTCTTAGAAACAAAAGTTTTAGTTCCTGGAAGGGAAACTGAACTGAAATGACAACTCTTTGCCTAAATACTAGTTGAGCTGAGAACTAAATTGTAAGTAAACAAAATGGTACCTCCATGAACTCTGTGGTTGGCACCAATAAATTTAGAATCTTCTTTAAATGGTTCATGTCGTGTCATCAAAGTTCCCCGTCTAATCTATCATCTCCTTGATTGGAAGAAGAGCTGTAAACGAAACAAATCATTGTCATCAATCAACCATGATATAGAAACCATAAAAATGGATTGTTATTTTTATTGGGGCAGTGATCCAGTGTACAGCCGGGTGGAATTACTAATCAGCACACATGCCACTTTCCAAGGCAAAGACCTTACTGAGCAGTGAGATCTAGGTACTCACACTTCACCAAAGCAAAAAACTTGTTGTGCATGCCCCACAGCTCACCACTGTCAGCAACATGTGTATGGTGACAATGCATGCACATGACTATGATTCAATGTGTGCACACTATATAAAGGATCAATTCCCATTTTATTATGGCTTAAGAGCCAGTGTCCACTGGGCATCATCTAGTAAATGAAAACCACCCCATCGAACTTCATACTAGTGCATTTTGGTGATCGATCAACAGTGCCTATCATAAAGTCATAAAGCCCATACCCAAAAATTCCACTTATTGGAAGTTCAAAAATATTCATCTATCATCCACTATGTAACACTAACAGTCATGAAAAATTTAGGGCAATAGTCATGAAAATTTAAATGGTTAAAAACAAACAATTGCTATGTTTGCCTTTAAATTGGCCCATCTACAAGTTGGCTAATCAGTGAGGTCAATCCAGATTGACTGACAAATTTGATAAGCAAATTAATTCGAACGTTGATATCATTTCAAGATGGTACTATAACAGTCTGAATCCAACCTTTTTTTTTAACGGCTACTTTCATTAATAAAAGCAAGCAGTACAAGACATGAGTACTGACAAGCTAACAGGAAAACAAGAGCACACCAAGGAACTGAATCCTACCTTTCCTATTATTTAGCAGACTGAAGTGGCAAGTAAGAGTAAGAGCTGTGGCACAGGTTCCCCACATAATAAAATGCATTCCAATTTCCAAATAAATTTAACAACTATTTATGGTTTATGCATTGGTCCTTGGTTTACGCATTGCTAAATGTTATACGATATTACCTTGTTGAGCTACAATGTTTGCTGAGATCTTGGCATAAAACCTTCCTCACACCTCCAGCTCCAACTGCTCCTTTCTTTATCAATTCAGCCAACTACAAATGCAAACAATTGAAATGTAGGAATATTATAAGTTTTCGCAGTATGTATGAATAAAAGAGTGAACCCTGTCACCCAAAATCAATCAAGGACCTCTGGCATGCCACTTGTTTTTATAAGAAATGACCACTTTAAGACTCAGTTATGCATGTCAAGATTCTGAGACCATTATCAGGAAAGGCCCACAAGGACAACATGAGACCCACAGAAAAACATTTTTTTTTTTTTTTTTTTTTTTTTTTACTATTTGCATCTTGTGTAGCCGTCCTCAAATTGATGGGATAAGGGCGGTACGGCTCCATCGATGATGATTGTACGGCTTCATCATGAACCATTAATCTCAACCAAATCCATGCTTGATCAAGTTCATTCTGAAAAAAATAGTCATGCTGATTTAGAGATGCAAACAAAAAAGAATCTAACAGTGCCCTTCCATTAATATAGGGCAAAGCTTATTTATAGATGCCTAAAGCTTCGACAGACTGATAGTGATGTTTCACCATTCACAAACCACATCAAAATCTAAAAACTGACAACTCACCTCATCTTCTGTCTGCTCCAGCAACCTATTAAAAAGGAGATCGCAAGTTACAATAGGTGTTAGCATTCGGTAAATGACAGAGTGATATACAGGAAAGCTAATTAAAAAATATATGGGAAAGCTAATTACAATCTTAACAAACTACATATCAAGAACTTGAGAACATGCATTGACTGTATAAGATTCTTCTTTAAGCAAAAGCCACACGTCATAACATACTTACATGTATACATGCATACATGCATACATACATGAGGTTATATATATATGGTTTGCTTCTGCTGAGCTACCCCTCACGGCTCACATACAATGGTAACTTGATTGTATATATGACCATGAGAACTTTCAGAAAAGAAAGCTTTCACTGGGCCTATGCATGATGAAAAAAATTGGGATGACCATGAGTACTGATTCAGCAAAGGATATGATTAACCAAAGATCAGTCCTAGCTAGGATGCACTTCCAGGTTGTTACTCAAAAAGGTGTTCACTAGATAATGAGTGTGTTAAAAAAACTCAAGATAGGAACAACATAATTGTTATATAATTGGTACAAAGATAGAGAGACCTGTAAAAATAACCTAAAGTAATGGAGAGTGAAGAATATGTAACTAGCAAGTGAAGACATTTTACCTTCCACAATAAGTAGAAATATACTTTGCATGTGCCCGTGCTTCTTGTTTATCTATAATAACATGAACACAACATCAATATGGAATATCACAAAATAACAGAGACATCTTGCTGGGAGTTCAACTATATTAAAAATGTCTAAAAAAAACCGGGTGGAGGGAGAAAGCCTTATTGTTGTTGCAAGTGGCCAAATGGTCTAATTGTTTCTATGCTGTTTGTATATAGGGGCATTTTCCATCATCTTGATGGAAGACCAGCCTGGATATTCTTCACATTCTTAATATACATTTCAGTTATGGAGAGAGAGAGAGAGAGAGTCTCCAAAAGAACAAGGTTAGTCAAATGCATGAGAGAGAGTCTCCAAAAGAACAAGGTTAGTCAAATGCATGCATGCATCCATGAATAAATGTAGGACGTAGAATACTTCACAATCACAACAGAAATAACATGGTGTCACAATTTTTCAATTTATAAATATATTGATAAATTACAAAAATTAAAGGGACCTGATGACAGCATGGATAAATCGTCAATCTTTTCAATTATTAAAAAAAAAAAAACTGCAATTTGGAGCACATCCAAAACACACCTTAATGAAAGGCGCATTTGGACATCATATCATCAATCACATAGGCAGCAAGCATTTAAGTAGCACAGAACGATGACCCATAGGAAAAGAAAGAGAAGATCTTATTTCAAACTCATCATGTTCCTCATCAAAGACTTATCTCATCAATCTGGGTTGGCTAAAAGATTTTTTTTTTTTTGAACGAGAGATGTTGATTGAGGAAATACATACCAGTTTTAAGACTACTCCAGTCATCCACTTTTACCCATTCTTGTCTTTCTGAATCTACCTGCAAGAATACACAACTCAGCTGTAGAAGAAAAAAAAATTGTTTTTTTTTTTTTTTTTTATGGAAACCTACAAGTATTTGTAGGCAAAACGTCATCATTTCACAAATACATGACATTTTCCCATTGAAGCATCCACAATCATGTCTAGCTCCTAATGAAGAATTAAAAAAAAAAAGATCATTGAAACAAAACAAAACGCAACATAGTAAGTTGACTGAAAATGAAAACTTACCTTTTTGAGAGTGTAATCCTGCATTTTTTCACAGAGACCATCCAAAAGCTCAACGACTCTCAACTCGCTGACTCTAGTTACAACAAAATTTTATGTCAGTAAGAAGAATGGGCTCTCTCTCTCTCTCTCTCCCTCTGTTGTTTCACTTTGAAGTGATACATGACTATGAGGTTAAAACACACATTATTTAGACAAGACAAGTTGCAAAAGAAGCTGTCTTTTAAAAGATCAATTAGTGCCGTGAAACTATATGAATGAGCTTAAACTTTATGAATGCGAAGCATACAACACATAGCACTTCACCAATGACTTTGACATTTCTAAAGTAACATAAAAGTTCAGGGAGGCTGGCAGAAAATGGACATTTAATAATGAATAGTCAAAGAGCAAAGTAAAGAAGAAATATTATATATATTGTGTGCATGCGCACGCACACACCCACCCAGTATTATATATTGTACATACAGATATATCAAAACCGAAGATTCAGAATCAGGCTTTATAGGGAAATTCTGAGGACAATGAATAGCAAACGAATTTATAAATATATCTAAAGAGTAAAGTTAATCAGCACTCAGCAGTATACCTTTAGGGGAAAGAAAATATTGATCAGTATCATACAGACACCCAGAAGGATGAAAATTAGCAAGTGAGATTTTGAACTGGTACCTGTAATCAATGACTTTGCCTTCACGTTGTCCTTTAGAGTCCAGACGATGTCGCATATCCAAATGATTTCTAGGTTTCTCCTAAGCAAAAAAGAAAATGCAATAATTATAGGTTGCATCTAAAATGGTAATTGAGTTGGGGATTTTGGACTGTGGGCCCATGTCAAATTGCATTTGACTCTTTGGAACCCCCAGGCTCCACAGTCAATTTCCCCATTGCAATCATCAAAGAAGCTGTTTCCTTCTCACTTTTCTAAGCAAGCAATCCATTCCCATCCCCAATAGCCCCAAAAGATGGCATTTCCCAATGTTAACTGATGCTTTTGGTTCTCTCTTTAATCAAACTGTTGATTTACATCAAATAGCAAAGAAGGTAAGGCCCTTCTAGCTAGCTATAAACACCCCAACCGACCAGGATAAAAATGATACATCACCATCATCAACGATTATTAAGCCTCATCCCACCAAGAGGGTGGTCGACTTATAATGTTTTACAAATTATAGGGGAAAATACATCATCTAAATACGAAACTCACTAAGTTGCAAAGTAGGTCTCTTTGTGAGTGTTCACGTGAATGTGTGCAACGGACCTTTTTGTGGCTACAGGGGAGGAAATTAATTTACCCTAGAAAGAAATAAAGAAAGCAGTCCATAATATCCTACATGTATCCCCGAAAAGGTGCATCTTAATATGTTCCCTCAGACTAGTAACCTCTCTAAATGCTAACAAGGGCTAGAAGTAATATATAACAATTTAAAACACATCATCTCATCATTTTCAAAGCCCTCCTATCCCATCTTTCCTCTTCAACACGCCATCAATGATGGCTCCCACCATATGGTGGCAAGAAGTCCACTGACAGCAACAATTTGGAGACGAGGTATTCTCGTTCTTTCTTCTTCTCCTTTTCACCTAGCATAGAAGAAGAATTATTGGCTATGTAGGGACGGCAAAGGCTCCATATTCAGGTATGTACAATAGGGGCAGGTCCAATTCCTAGGTATCTTGATTAAGTATCTTCCTTTTAAGTAAATGGCAGGAAACTTAACATTTATTACTACTAGTCATAACTGTTAAAATGATCAAAAAAATCTAAAATCTTTTTGCACTGGCAAACAAGAAATCATACATATAATCAGGTTCGTACCCGGCCTTTACTCAGGTTTAGAACCTAATGGCGTAATACTGTTGATTATTAATACTATTGTTGCTGTTGTTGTTTGGAGGGAGGGTGGAAGGGGTTCGGGTGGGCAACATACAGGTCCAGAATCAGGCCAAGGTCTGAATGTAGGTGTAGGCCCCTCAAAGACCTAATCAAGGCAAGTGAACCTTGGATGCAACCCATCCTGACAAGTTGCCATTCCTACCCAACCAGCTGAGAGTATAATTCCTTTACTACCCACTGCCTAGAATTTCACCAAGTAAAAATGTAACCAGGGTGACCAACATATTAAACACACTGAGTGCTCACATGACGGGTTTGATTTGATGCAACAGAAATTCCTTTTTATTCATAGTATACAGTTTTGGGTCTATTCCAAAAATAATAATTCGGAAAATAAATATTTTTTTGAATGATAACCTATATTAATCAAAAGCGCAGCAATACGAAAGGGATACACAAAAGCAGAATGGAAAACCACAAAAGCAACAACTTAGCCATCAAAACAAGAGACGGCAAATAAAAAAGGCCCAAAAAAGAGCCACAACAAAAGCCAAAAAAAAAAGGATTAAGAAAAGGCCACCTCTTTCCATCTAAAGAAGATGGCATTCATTGGAAATCCCGAAACTCTGGAAGTATAGAAACCCATGATGCAGCACTGAATCTCGTCCTAGCAATGACATCTGATTGCAGTGGTAGAGATTTGCTTTCAAAATATCTCTGATTCATTTCCTTCCAAATGGCTCAAATAATAGCAAGAAAAAATGATCGCCACAAAATCCTTCCCTATGGAGACACAATCCCAAACTTCCAAGAACCATATAGATCAAAAATGGACTCTGGAAGAACCCAGTTGCATTAAAACCAGCAAAGAATCGAATTCCATCTCTGGAGCACCATAAAATCGAATAATAGGTCAACCAATTCCTTAGTTGAAAGGCATATAGGAAAGGCATTGACAGTGAATTCTATCCCTGAATGATAAATATTTTGCATACCATGATGCCAATTTCTGCTCAGCCCTCTACACCACAAGATTCCATAAAGATTTTGACGCACTAACTAGGCGAAGAAGCAAACCTAGGGACAACGTCAGATGAGATCCCACCTTGCATCCCAGATGTTTGCTAGGTAATCAAGAAGATGCTCCTCCACCGAAATTCTAATTAATGCACTTTTGAAAAGAATCACCTTGAAGCCTGAAACAGCCTCCACCGCAAAGAAAATGAGTGTATCATTTGCAAATGAGTAACCCATCATAGCCAGCTTAAATCCTCTAATCAAATTTACCTCATTTGCCACTGTAAGCATCCAACTTAGGGCCTCCCCCGACTATGGCACAAATGGATGGGGAGATAGGGTCACCCTCATGAAGGCCTCTTTGCACGGAAAAGAAGCCTTTCACGGATCCATTAATTGGAATGGAAAATCTAGATGAGGAAACACACACACACACTCCTGAATCCACGTCAACCACTTAGACCCATCCCACGCAGCATATACGAGAAACCAAACCAACCCCACCCCACCCCCCCCTATAATCCCTATCATACACTTTTCCACGCCGCACCTAAGAACCTGAACTCTGTCCCTATATCATATGCACTTTTACACTCTTGCATCTTCTCCTGCACAAAACCTTGAGATTAAGAAATTTTATAGATACTTCTAATTAGACTAATCGATACTTCTAATTAGACTAATCGGAATCTTTTAAACACTCAGCTCCAATCTTCTTAGGATGAGAGTAATGAAGGATGGTCTAGGTTCTTGGAGATCCTACCTCTCAAATGGAACTCCGACAAGAAAGCCATGTCTGCTTTTGTAGTGTCCAGAAGCATTGAAAGAATGCTATGGGGTATCCATCCGGACCCAGCGCTTTATCACCTCCACGGCATTTGGCCCACTCCTGGATTGTCTGTTTCAATTTTTTGAGCTTAATAGCCAGTCTGAAGATCACCCATCCTTCCCTCATATTATCCCACCAATTTTTAATCAACTCTACAAACTGTTTTTCCTCTAGTCACATAAGCTTGAATCAAAATAAGGAGGGACCCCAGTTTTGTAACTGGTATTAAGAAGGATCAGGCAATGATCAGAATTCAGCTTAGGAAGGGTGATCTGGCACACTTCTAGATACAAGTCTAGCCATTCACCGGACACCAGAAACCTGTCTACGCGTGACAGGGAAGGGGGTATCTGGTGGTTTGACCATGCATACCTCGATCGACCCAGATGCAAGTCAATAAGAGAATGGCGATTTATCCAGTCGAAGAAATCCATCATATCCGATCCAAGAAAATAAATATTTATGATGCTTGGATGCTACAATTTGTGTATAAGGGGAATGGTTGATCTACGAGATTATACAAGTAAAGATACAGAAAGGTGGATGACTATACTTGCACATGCTACATACGAGAGAATGAGAATGTCTGATCTATGAGATTCTGCAACATTATTTGGACTGATGCACCTTCATATGATAACCTCCTTTCTAGATGCTAACCTAAAGAAGTTTACGTAGTACTTAGAGCTTGCCACCACCACAAATTTTACCAAACCCTAGATCGTACCGTACTCTATATACCCCAAAAAGAATTCCAAAATTCTGTAACACTAAAAATAGTCCATGTATCCAAATTTTACATCTAATAGCTTCCAGCTTCCCACAGTCCCACACTCCTGCATCAAGGAAATTAAGTAAATGAACAGAAAGCAAGCAACATAACCATGACATATCACATACATATAGCTGTAATATCTGAAATGGTCTCTAGTTACTAGAAATTATCCAAATTCTAATTGGAAAAGAATGAAAAGCATGGAACACTACTAACATCCACAATGGTAGTCAGTTTGGCACTTCATTATTAATGACTCTAGTGAGTAGTGACAGCACACATAACTACTTTTGATATTCTTTTTGTTCTTTTATTGGTTGAGACAATGAGCAACTTCAATGCATACTCATCTCTTCCACTTTTATTTAAAAAAAAAAAAAAACTTCTAGATATTTTTTAAGCTGCCTTCTGTGTTGAAAACGTAGTACCTAGGATGCAAAGGGTTTTCCTCTTTTCCCATTTCAAGAATAAAGCAAGTTGTTCCTCAAAGATTGCAATAACATGGTCTAAACAACGCAACAGTAAATTGATTAATACCTAAACATGATATAACATCAAAGGCATAAAATCAATATAATTGATAACATTCAGCCTTCTACAACATAAAATGCTTCATACAAATACCATATCTTTAACAATCAATAATAAAGATAAAGAAAGCTAAAGAAAGAACATGTTGAAAAGAACTCTTACATTCGAAAGTTCAACCTCTAGCTCCTCCTGCAAATCATTTAATAACAAATCAGATCCCACAAAGGTCTATTCAGAAATCACTTGGACTAGTTTCTCATATATTATCAAAATTATTTGAAAATCGACATAGGAACTCTTAAACCATCAAACCAAATCTACACGCCTGCCATAATGAAAATAACCTAAACATCAAGTTCATGCTGATTTCCCTTGGAAACATCCAAATGAAGAGTAAATGAAGAGCTACCAAATGTCAAGACCCATCAACTGATTGACCAATGTCAATCCAACCACTTCTCTGCTATTCATGGAATTTCAGTTTTCTAAAATTAAAAAAAAAAAAAAAAAGAGTAAAATAAAACTCCAGGGGATTGAACTGACCAATCCTGGCAACAGGAGAAAATTTTCAGATCACATCAGTTGAAATCCCAGCTCCAGAAACTAAATCATCAATCACAAAAGAGAAACTTAAAGATTAAAGATAATTTGGAAGAAACACACTGCTCTGATCGAATGAAACTATGGGAAAAAAATTTGTAGATTGGACATTAACATAGGAATTCCTGGAATCCTCAAACCAAATCTAGATGTCTACAATAATAAAAATAACAGTAACACCGAGTTTATGCCAACTTTAAAAATGAAGAGCTTCCTTATTGCACACATCAACTGATTTACCAATGACATTCCACGCTTTTCTGATATCTATTGGAATTTCAATTTTCTAACAACAACAGCAACAACAACTCCAGGAGATCAACTGGATTGATCCCGGCAGAAGGATTAACATAGAAACTTCTAGAATCCCAAACCAAAAAATGTGCCTATCATAGTGATTAACAAAACATTTAGTTCATGATAACTTTCATTGGAAACATCCTAATGAAGAGCTTCCTAATGTCAAAACCCATCAAGTGATTAAGCAAAACCAACCAAACCACTTCTTTTTATTCATAGAACCTCAGTTTTCTAGCAAAAAAAAAAAAAAAACCAGGATATCAAATGAGTCGATCCCTGCAGACTGAGAAGAATCTCAGATCGACCCAACTGAAATCCCAGCACCCAGAAACTAACTCATCAATTACAAAAGAGAGAACCCATCAACTGATCTACCAAAGAAAACACGCCCCAAAAAAAAAAATAAAAAAATTCTGCTTCATATGCAGAAATTCGGTTTATAGCAAAAACAACAAGAACAAAACTCCAGGACATCAAATCGATCGATCCCGGCAGAAACCCAACAATTTCAGATCGACCCAGTTGAAATCCAAGCACCCTGAAACTAACTCGTCGATAAAAAAAGAGAAAACTCCAACACCTCTGCCCTGATCGAAGGAAACCACGAAAGTGAAAAATGTAGGAAGGGAGAAGAGGAAATGATACCGCAACTGCGCTGCAAGCAGCGCATTTGTCTTCTACGCAGGCAACTGAATCGAAAATGGCGAAAATCAAGAGGACCCAGATCACAGATTGAGAGATGTTGCTCCCCTTCTCCATCTTCCTCTTCGATTCTAACTCCCGCGTCTCTTCTTCTCGTGCGGAAAAATGAAGTGGGGGAGTCGACCTAAAATGTCCGATCGAGTGATTTTTTCAGCACGGGCCGTACAGCTCCTCATTTAGTGTGGGGCCCACCTCGCCGCATCGAGTCCAGATCCACCGTCTCATGTGTCCCTTTATTGAAAATCTGAACCGTTGAAAATTATTATTTTCTTACATTTTACAGAATTTATTTCAATTTTGACTTATATAGATATTGGCGCCCCATGAAATTGATCACATAATGAATAACATTATAGCACAATGTTATAAATTATTGATCACATTATTCATCAGCTGTTGAAGTATAATTAGAGGGAAATGAGGACATTCGTTTTTACCGGTTCGGATTTTTAATATCTCAGTCTTTGTTTCAACCTTGGTTAGAAATGTCCACTTTTAATTTGATGGAGAAGATGCACACTTTACAGTAAAGTCTGGAAGATTAAAGTTCATTTTAATTAAGAAGGATGAGTCCTTAGGATCATTTAAAGCTTTTACATAAGGAAGCTCTCTGTTTCAATTTAAAACAGGGGCATGAGTTTTTTTGGGCCTGCTTTAGCTCTGCCAGATAGAAAAGAGCTGTCCATCAAATTTTTTTCAATAGTCTCATTTGAGGGTCACCACATGGTTTCCTGCATAAGTTTCAATTTCAAGAATTTATTTCATGGCCTTAGGGACCATGTACAGAAGACTTCTAATGAAAATACTTTCATAGCCTTCCTGTATCAATTAAGACGACTGAACCTCACAAACTCTATGAGGTGATACTTTCAAGGGACGATTGGATGTAAAGAAAAGGTGGGAGGAGATTCCCCGCTCCTAAATTTCTCCTCATTTCTCCACCTAGTGGAAATTCTCAGGACTGCATTAGTCATGTAGTTCTTGGAGAAATGGGAGCTGAGTTCTGATATTTTATTCCATCTTCCTTGTTTGACCTCACTTTCAGGTCAATTCTCAGTGACACAAGTTTCAAATCTGTCCAATGCACTCCCAACTTCTGGAACTTCTGGATCCAATCATTCTGCACTCACCAAGATCAGTGATGTGAACATGGATTGAAATAGCAATCACTATTTAACGGGTTAGCCCATCACAAGTTTCTGAGTCACAATTACAGTTGATCATAACAGGTTCTTTTAAATTGAATGTCATCCAGATACATTTTCATTTCCATATTGGAATAAATGTTCAAGGTCATTTGAGTGAGCGGAAAAGATGGACAAAATGGACGTGGAGAAAGGAACATGTAAAGAAGAGCACTTTTCTCCACCAGTTTTTCCTTCTCTCATACTCTTCATGCAGATCCACAGAAGTAAACATTGTTGTACTGTTCAAAACACATTATGCTCAGAGATACCCAGATAAAACAAAGTCAACAAATTGATAACAAAATGTGTGTCACGGTTCTTTCTGAGGTGGCTCTCATCTGTTGGAAAGGAGTGGTTGATGCATCTGTGACTCCCTTTTCATAGTTACTCAGCTCCGCCATGCTGAAGATGACTCCAAGTCAACATCCTCTTCCCACCAAGTGGCAGTCTGCAGCAGCAAGAAGCAGTAATTGGAAAATTACCTCAATTTTTAAGCAGCAATAACCAAAGTAGTCTGCTTTATGACTTGAAACGAACAGTAATACACCCAAGGTTTAGATTTAATCAAGTAAAAAAAAAAAAGAAGGAATCTTTCTTCAATACAAATGAGCAAAACTTGGACAAAGTGCTAGTTTTTAAGGCATGTCCGTCGATTTCATTAAAAAAATAAATGCTTATAGCTGTACACATAGCTTCCTTTTGTGCTCAAGAAGATACAGGGTTCAACCATGCTCTCCACTAGAATCCCTTCCTTTGGGTCTCAAGGCAATGTGCTAATCAGTTTACACAATGTGAAGCAATCTATAAGTACGGGGCTAACCACCCACACACATGATGATAAAGAAGACCCGCATTTTCAGCATATCAATTGACTCTACTACAATTCTCATGCCAATCATCTTATCTAGTTAAAAAAGATAACATGATGACCTTCCTTTGGCCCACACGCTTTCATCTATTTTAACGCTTTTCAAGATATCACACTTATCATAAAATATATATATATATATATATCATAGTATACCACTTTTGAAGGTTTAACGACTCTTCAATCTATAATTTCAAACTCAAAATCATTTGTGTGAAAATCTTAAATAATCTAGTTTGCATCTTGCTGCCCCTTATCCAGAGTGGTCCTTGGAATAATCTAACAGGCTTATATCTGAAAGCTAAAACCTAAGGCTTATAATCACAACCTTAAGATGATCAAATGGAGTGAAACTTGATCCACCTCCCATGACCATCCCCATCCTGAAGGCCCCCCCGAATTGGCACCAATGCGAGTGGGACCCATGCACCCATTGCACTCAATAAGTACTACGAACCCACTAAAGTGAAAACCGACCACCTGTAAGAACCATGCGGTCTTGCTAATTTTTGGTCTCCTGACCCACCTATGGTCAACATATCCTGCCACCCGCCCAACACTCAACCATTACCCACCTTTTGATTGAAATCAACAAAAAAAAAAAAAAATGGTACCTGATCTAAAATCATTAAACATTAGGGCCATAGGTTAGGAGGGTTAGAATGATCTCATGGAGTTGTGATTTTGCACACCCTAGGTCCCACTGAGATCTTTTCATTCCTCCCTCCCCAATGATTGAAATGGCCCCACGTGAGCCTCACTGGTTGGACCGCACTATCCTTGTGTGATGGTCGGTTCTCACCAAAATAATATAAAAATATATGAACTATGGCTGGATTCATGGGAATCAAAGGCCAACTACTAGTGACTGGGTACATAGATGAGTGGGATCCAGAGCAAAACCATGGTCTATCTCGATCCAGATCCGACACAGATCCTATGCGTTGATCCAGACCCAGCATCTACTAAAAGCCATAGATTTCAAATCTGGATCTAAAACAAGAATTGAGGCTCATGAGTACATTAAGATCAATGGTCCTCAGAATAGATTTGGTAGATGTTGTGTGTGTGCAAGCGCATATAACCAACCAAGATAGAATAAGCAGATTTAGAACCTTGTAGCCTCTTCTGAGAAATTCCAATGAGCTTCCTTGTTCCTCTTGTAGCCCAAGAACTCGCAATAGTTCCTCCTTGGTCTATATATGGCAAGCCACAATCAGTAGAAACAAAAACCAAATACTTAAGACAGAAATAGGATTGGTGGGTCAGAAATATGTACTTCTCCCAAAGTGAAACGAGTTGCACTTTCAGCTACACAAGCATAAGAACCATCAGCTTGTTTGAGCATCACCTGCCAAGGCCCTGCCCAAATACAAAATATTATAGATACCTGAGAACAATGTCACTGGTGCAGTGGTTACTGGTCTTTAAGTTTCCACCTAAATATTAGAGATGTTGCCCTAGTTCAGGTGTAAGAGCAGTGCCATAAAACTAGAAAATGAAAAAAGAATCAGCATATATTTTGTAAATTTGAGAAATCGGCCTGCCTCATGTTCATAACCTTTCACTACCACAGTTTAAACAATTTTGTGTGATGAAAATTGAGGAACCTGTGTTAACAAATATTTTACCATAGGAATAAGGCAGATGCTCACATTCCTTGTCTTACAAATATGATTAATACTATCTCACTTACTGGCAACTTGCAGTTGTAGCATCCTCCATGCATGGTCATTCAAAGTATTACATGAATATGGGTAATGGAAAGGAGTACAAGACTACAAGAACACTTGTGGGATCAGGTATGGGGATTCCTCCAAATAAAATTGTCTGGATATGAATACAATATGGGTTGGTCACAACTTGCAAGTATTATCATGTTTATAAGAGAGATTCTTTTCATAATATCACAAGTTTTAACTTTACATGATCAAGTATTTAATTCTTTTCCAAATGCCTCATAATGGTAAAAATGAACACAAGGCTAAAAGTGTGGACCTGGTGATATAATTAATTAATAGGAGCCTCCGACCATTTGGACTTCTATTAGGAAAGAATTTGTTGCAATTGAGACAGGACTGAAAGGCAATCAATGTAAGGGAAATTTCCATGATGATATTCTGTAATCCCATCACCTTTTTTATGGTTTTGCACTGTATGCCTGTATCCGTTTGATAAATCTGTAAAATCTTCAAAAGTATAAAATAAATAAAAATAAAAAATCACTTGTAGTCTATTTGGTGAAGATCACATAAGAGTTCATCCTGGTAGATCTAGAGTCCATCTCAGGGAATTGGTACTCCAGTTTCTGAATGTCATTAATCATTATATAAGGTTTCCATCTAACTGTCTATCGTTATGACAGTACAAAGTTTTCCTCACATAAGTGCATTAGTACAAATTAATACCTAGGGTTTAGTTCACAAAATCCATCTGTGGTTTCTTAGAACTTTTTAAAAACTATAACACTTTGTCATTACCTGAATGTTCTTTTCAGTTATGACATGCCCATACAAATTTTTTTAGACATCGTGACTCCTCAAAATAGGACAGAAGTGATATTCTTGCAAGGCATACTTTGCAAATCGAATGGGATGCCACAATGTCGCTTCTCAAAATAACAGCAACAAGATACTTCCAGGTGCACACTAGATATGTAATTGTATCATTATAAAGCACTACATGGCAATTTCCACCACAGATTGTACTCTCCTTCTCGGGTGTGAATGCTTGATTGAACATTGGATGCTTCCTCATTAAACAGTTGGCATCAATGTTTGGAGCATATGATCGAAGAGCACCCGAGGTAGGGCATCTCCAAAAGAAGACCAAGGATGCAGTCGTAAATGGTTTTCATTCGGTGTGTGCCTCATCTTATGAGGCGCATTTAAGGTGTACACCCTTAATGAAGCATGTGCTTCAGGCACACCTGGAGGGAGTGTGCCTCCCCATTAACACTTCTTATTTAAGCACCATAATACCTCCTATTTTTAAACAAGGACAGGGACAATCTAGCAATTAACTGGGGCTAAGTTAAAAGAAATTTAAAACAGACGAAACTGCGAAAGAAGAGAATAGCGCATTAATGGGGCCTGCACAAGAACTTTGACATTTGTTATCAAATTTTATATTTAATATATTCTAATATTTTATGTAATTAATTATTTATTAAAAGGCATGTTCATGAGACTCGCACCTTGTGAAATTGAAAGCCTGCCTCATGCTTTAGCATTTTAAACATTGTGGGCATTTATGTGTATACAAGAGAAAATCTTTAAATGAATGAACTGCAGACTCTAAATTACTCAGAAGTTATTTTCTCAAGGTTTATGTGATCTGTAGATGTTCTATCAATGTCAGAACATAATTTCTGTATAGTACTCATGATGACCAAATTTCCATAAAAGCAATAGGCAAATCCATAGGATCTCACCAGGATATTGGCGGAACAGAGCACCACTGTAGTTTACAATGAAAGGAGCAATTGGAACTGTCTTCAGGATTAAAGAAAGAGTCAGGGTAGTTATACAAACTGAATGGAATCATTAATGAGAAAACTGACAGAAAGATACCTTCGAGTACTCTCTTATTCGAATAAAAAACACTGGGATGAACTGAGAAAGAAATCGGTAATGCAAATCTTTGGTGGGAAATCCCAAAAGGCCAAGATCAGCACTGCAAATTTGTGAACGATTATTTAACAAGGAAAAGAAAATCTCTTGAAATGGAAGAAAATCATCCATTTGAGAGTTGGAACATAATCAAGCATACCGCAAAGTTTCCAATTCCAAATTGAAAAGAAGCACTGGAGTAGATGTGGCAAATGTTTCCTGCACATAAACAGTAAAATTTCACTATAGAAGAGAATCATGGAAACACCTATGGCATTGTTTTTAGTTGAAAAACACATATGTCAAAATTCAAATAGAACTGAAAGCCTCTGAAACATGCTCAAAATTCTTCTTTTTTTTTTTTTTTTAATCAGTTACAGTTCAAAATTCTTCTTTTCAGCATAGTTGCAACAGTCCATTTATTCCATGTGTGAATCATGTCCATCGCTCATGTATTAGCTTTAACTCAAATATCAAATAAATAAACAGTAGTAGCACCATTCTAAGTATGTTGCTGGTATAGAAGCAATCTTTTTCAAGGGAAATCATAATAGTATTATTTTAAAAAACAAATTATAAAGAAGAGAAAAAATATAGGGAACGGTGTTGAGGCTACAAGAATGGCATTGAACAAGCATCATTGCAGTTACAAGTAACAATATGACAGAAGTATCCAATATCCTACCACCAAACGATAGCTAAATAATAATTGAGTTTTCTACCTGTAATTTCAATTATCCATGGGATGCTTTAATTGGTCCAAAAGTTGAACTTCAATGATATTATTTTTGGTTTTTTGATTGGTAACTTCAGTGATACGATGATCTACACTGAATCTGAAGAAATTTTTCCATTTTCATCATCTGCAATTGCTATATGCACTGCAGAATGCAGAAAATCTAGATTATTCAAGGTATTAAATACTTTCCAAAAGAGGCACCAATAAGTATGCAATCTATAAAGCAAAAAAAAAAAGGGACTAAGAAAGTATGTAATGTGCATGGGTGCATGAGTTCAGGTTCCTTGTAAAAAAAAAAAATAAAATTTAAATAGGGAAATCGCTACCAACATAATTCATAGATTTCTGTATAATAGGGGAATGTTTTTTTTTTTTTTTTATTGTATTCATTTGTTGGTATTTGAATTAGCCATGAAGATGATGATGATGATGAGATTTGAGGTGGACCATTACACAGGTCCGAGTTTCTGAGCTTGAATTGAA